>VYXF01008177.1:269311-343511 GCA_013397295.1 Polioptila caerulea
AACAGATGTATTTTTAATTTAGGGAGAATTTTACCAGCTCCCTTTCGTATTCAGTTACTTAGGGTGTATGGGCAGGATGAATAACTGAGGTTCAGTGCTAAGATTTTCACAAAACACCAACAAGCTGCATTCATCAGCCTGAGAACAAGGAAGTTTTGCATTACAGTCACCTCACTTCTCTCAGGGTCACACCAAGTGGGGCCATTCTGCCTTTTATTCCAAGTGATCCCTGAGGATGGTTTGGGTGCTGCTGCTGTCCCCTCCCTCCAAGCACCCTTTGAATTCAATTCTTTCCTGTGTAGTAGTGGATAAATTAAAAAGTGAATAAAGGCTTTGATTGCACAGCCTTCCCAGCTGATGTGTGAAAAGGGGGAAGTCAGGATTGTGCCCAGATGGGAAAAGGATAAATGGTGGATAATTATTTCTGTTATCTCTGCCAGCACTGGGCAGCCACATGGGCTTGAGAACAGTGAGGAGATGGTGACTGTTCCATTTACATCCCTGGGCATCCCTGGGCTTTCCTCCCTCCATGCCTGTGGGTTTCTTAGTTTGCAGAAGGAGTAGCCCAAAACTTTATGACACTTTTTCTTAATACAAATCCAGCTGCAAGTATAAGTTATCTATGTGGCCATGACAGGTTCTGACAATATCCAGTCTATTTTCTTACCATTTTGCCTCTGTGTTGGCTCATTTTGCCTCCCACAGGCTGGTGGAAAGCTGATCCTCTGCCACCAGTAAAACCAAGCCTTGTAAATTCTGCTTAGATTTTTTAAAATGTATTTACTTGTTTTGAAAGGAGCACATCTGAAAACTATAAACACAAAATTCCAGCTGCTGACAGCAGAGGGAAGCATATTCCTGGTAATGGGAATGAGATGTGAGAGCTGTATCAGGTTATTGTTATTATAAAGAGTTTGGTTCTGCCTGAACATGGTTAATGCCTGTGCCTTTATTAATTGCAATAAGTTCCTGTTGGCAATATTTATCCACAGGCAGAAGCCAGGAATGGAGAGACAAATATTTTCTCACAGTTTCCCTGTGCTGTGGTAAAAGAAATGGTCCCATTTTTCTCCCTCCAGATCAGGTAGCAGAAAAAAATTAAGACAGGATTACTTCATTTCCACCCTGTCTCAACAAATCAAGGCTATAATGGGGGAGTTTATCCCTTAGTCAGAAACCTCAGCCCCTGGCCAGAAACTGAGCTGCTGCTCCCCACTGCTGGGGCTGCTGCTACTGGGGTCTCTCACTTCCCCTGCCACTTAAAAATGAGTGATCATGTACATGGTCTAGAGCCAGCTCAGACCTACTCCTTGTGCTAACATTGGTGATTTCTAGGGAATAGTTAGAGAAAAGAATGGAACTCTCACTCCTGAGGGCTGTTTTTTCCATCTCAAAGATCTGCAAAATGAGATCAAATTAACCTGTTTTCATAGAATCATCACCGTTGGAAAAGACCTCCAAGATCAAGTCCAGCCATCAACCCAGCACCACTGAATCATGTCCTCAAGTGCCACAGCCACACGTTTTTTAACACTTTTAGGGATGGTGAATCCACCACTCCCCTGGGCAGCCTGAGGGAAGAACAAGGGGAAACTGAGGCAGGGTGGCTGATGGTGTGCCCAGCATGTCAGTGGTGATAAGGGAGAGGGATTTGTGCAGCAGCATCCCAGTGCCTGCTGCCAGCAAGGCCCTTCCTGAGGAGGGAGAGCAGAGCAGAGGAAGTGAAGGGGAAGGAGAGGAAGAAAGGAACTGAGAAAACTGAGTCCTGCCAAGGTGTGCCCTGAGCTGCCTTTGCTGCTCTGGCTGGGCAGCTCTCACCATGTCCTTCAGGCATTTCTGTGCTGTGTCAGGGTGTCTGTGTCCCCTTCCAGAGAACATAGGTGACCTGACCAGGCCCCACTGGTTTCACTCTTCCTCTTGGAGAGGGGTTGGAAAGCTCCTGGAGCAAATTCAGTATCAGGCTCTTCTCCAGTGAAGCACTGTCTGCTGCTTTGGGGTGTCCAGGAGCAAACAATGCAGCTCTTGGGCCCAGCAGAGCCTGGGTCAGTGCAGGAGGGGGCTGACAAGGGAAGATTCCTGCTACCATTTGGTGCTGTTTTGTGGCTGCTCCAACAGGCTCCAGCTGCAGAGAGCCCCAGAATGTCCCCCTGATTATAAGGGAGTTTATAAGGAGATACAAGTTCCTCCTGTTGCTTTACAAGAATATAGAGGCAATCCCTTAAAAAAGTATGAGGGTTGTGGTTTAACACACTTCAGTCCCCTTTCATTCACAGTATGTTTCATTCAGAGCTGATCCTGGAAGGAAACCTGGGGCTGAGGGAGTCCTGCCTGGCCAGGCAGCTGAGGAAGGAACCAACCTGAGCTGCCCAGGCCAGCCAGGAGCTGCTGAGCCCAAGGGCTGTTGATCAGAGCTCTCTTCTGTGTCACAACTGTGGGATCACCTTTCATAAATAACGTTGAGTCGAATGTCAGGATGGGTGGATTTGTGGGAGTAACTCTGTCATCGTAATAATGTGCCATTTAGCTGGAATGTTTTGTAAGCCAGATCTTTCTCCCCAGCTCACCTCCAGCAGAAAGTAAACCCTGGTTGTTTGCAGTCCATCCCTCTCAGTGGATGTGCAGTTGATTTTGTTGATCACTTGAAAAGCAAAAGGCTCTGCAACTGTTAATGCCTTCACTGCTGTTTGATGCTCATTTCCCAATTCTGTCTTACTCCCAAGCTGTGATGGATTTTGACATGGTCAAATAAAACTCAAATTAATTGGATTACACACTTCACTGGGGTACCTTTCCTCCTGAACATGAGAAGAGTCTCAGTTGTTTTGGTTCAGGGCTGTGAGGAGGGGGAAGATGACTGGGTTTAGAAACAGTAGTCAAATAAATACCTGTTTGCATTCAGGCTTTAGGTACAAAATGTGGTTCTTAGAGGGATCTGGGTTGGATCTTGTGCTGTCCTGCTGCCAGGAAGGCATTGCAGAGGTATCCTGTCATCCTTGGCTGTCAAAGCCATTGCACAGTTTTCCCTGGGAACTGCTTTCAAACAACTGCCTTGGAAGTTCTCTCTATCACTGCCAATGCTCCAGAAGCTGCAAAGGCTTTGCAATGTGTCTGCTAAAATTTCTGGAGAGTTCACCTTCTGACCTTTGGGCTGGACTCTGCAGAGTAAGCAAACACCCTTCTGACCTTCCTGCTGCCACTTGACACTCACAGTGAGACATTCCCAGCCTTTTCCTGCCCAGGGTTCCCCTGAATTTTACTGTGATGAATTACAGGGATGGGTGGAAGGAAACATGAGTAAGCTTGAGGTCATGGGCAAGAGGAGATGGACGTTATTCCTGCATGGCAGCCTCCAGCTGTGGAAAATGTGGGATTTTCAGAGGGTTTGCCATGCCAGTGACCAGGAGCCAACATCTTCATCCAGGTTAAACAGGGAATTTATTGTTGGTACTGCAGCCAAGGGTCAGGACATCCTGTAAGCTTTGGTAGCACCAGGCTATGGGGTTCCCTTCCTTGTTTTGTGGCCTAATTGTCTTGGTTGTTCATTGAATTTCTGACCCAGGTTTCCAGAACTGTCCCCAAGTGTTGTGGGGTGCTCAGATAAAAGGTGCTGTCATACAGGTACCTCCCCAGATTACAGGTCCATAGGGAACAGGGTTGTTGAATATGGTTTTGACATCACAATAAATACTGAGTGTTGCTCTTTTATTTATAGTTGGGGGTTTTCTCTTCAGCTGGTGACTGAATAGAAACCTCTTGGCTCCAGGGTGAGGGAAGATATGGACAGCTATGAAAACCCCAGGCTGCTGGGTTTTATTCCTGACTGGAGAGAACTGAGAAAGATGAGCAAAAGCACAAAACTCCTCCAGTTCCTGCTGCTGGCTTTCCCTTCCCTGCTCCACTCCCATTTCTCTCCATTCCCCAGAGCTCAGTGAACCTGCCCAGTTGAGCACCTAAAATAATCCTAAATGGCAGGAAAGTTTCCTGAGCACATGGAGGAGGCAGAGCACAGCCATCCCTGGGCTTTCCTGCATCCTCAGAGCTCAGAGCATCTCCCAGCAGCACCTGCCCAGGTGAGCTGGCTGGGCTGGGGGGCTCAGCAGGTGTCTGGTGCCAGGCAGGAGGGAGCCCCTTGTCCCTGCTTTGTTTGCCAGGCAGCCACAGGCCAGGAGTGTTTTCACAGAATCATGATGGAGATGGCCAATTTGGGGTCAGTTATTCCAAGGCAGGTGTACACAACACCAAGGTTTCCACAGAAGGGACAGCTCATCTGGGGCGCTCGGGGTGCTCGGAGCAGCTCTGCAGGATGAGGGGCCCCAGCCCCCTGAGAGCAAAGGGCAAGGGCTCCCAGAGCCCAAATTGAGCATCCTGCAGTGCTGCTGAGGATGGGCCCAGCACTGACTCTGCTCTGTGACTGCTCTCACAGATGGGGAACCCCAGCTGGCCTCCACCGTCATCGACACCATCATGGCCGGACTGCCCGGACCACGGGGAGCCCCGGGGCCTGTGGGGCCTCCAGGTGACACCCGGGGCTGGGCTGGCAGGATGGGAGGGTGGGAGGGTGGCAGAGGCTTCTGATGGATGGTGGGTGGTCAGGGGGTGCCTGCAGGGGAGGGAAGTGGTCCTTACTGGAAGGGTGGCAAGAAGCAGCTGGGTTTTTTATCTGTTGATAGTGGCTGATTGTTTCACCTTTGGCAGGACACAGCCTGAGAAAGGGGCTGATTAAAAGCTGTCTTTGAGAGTGGGTTGTCCAATGATTCCTTCCTGAGAGCAGAGTTGTTCTCCCCCTGCTGCAAACCTGTCCTGCCACTGCAGAGCTCCCCCAAGCAGGGTCTGGCCAGATGCTCTGTGCAGACTTTGGAGCCAGTTTGAGCTGTTCCAGATTTTCACCAGTATAACTGAAATCAGAACCTGAGATGGAAATTCAGTGACAAGCCTTCTTTCTCTCTGTGCTGATGGGTGGCTTAAATGATAATATTCCTGCCAACATCAGCACTTCCTTGTATGATGCATATTTAGGAGTGAACTCCCATTAGTTGCAGAAAAGGCTTCTCCTTTCATTATGAGGGCCTTTCATTTATCCTTCAATTCCTTTATTCTTTGACTTAAGCATTTGTACGGTGCATTAATGATTAAGGCTGATTCAGCTGTACTTTGTATATAATGTCCACATTGTTTCATCTCAAGGGTTGTGACAACTAAAGCAGAGAGGAGTATTGCTAAGTTCAGGCTAAGCAAATATCCTGTCTCCCATCTGCAGGTATAATTTCACAGCTACTGTTGAGATATAATTATTTTTTCAAAAGGAATGAATCTGTTAAGTGACTGTGTGAGACAAGTTGATCTGTTTAGATGGTGCTTAACTCATCCTGGAAGCAGCTCTCCTGTGGTACAGATTTTAAATTAATTTATTGCCACTGGAGTAAGTGAAGACCAAGAGAAAGCTTTCTTTACCCCATTCAGCCTCTGCTCTGGCTCTGGCCAAACTCCATCTCCTTTGGGTCCATCATCAGCTTTCTGACACCCCAGAGACACCAAGTGCTCCAGCCCTGGGGTTTCCATTGCCACCTGAGATTGTTTCAGGATCAGCACCTGCAGTGTCTCACTCTCATGTAGCTGTTCCATGGATCTGGTTTAAGTTTTCTCAAAAGTTGCATTCTAAGGAATGGAAATGTGGATGTTACTGACATCCTTCCTGCTATTTTCACCTTTTTTTTTGCTCCCAGAGCTCTAACATCCCCCCTAGGGCACGGGGATGTATTCTGTCAGGATGTGGGTGTCCAGTACCCCAGTGTTTGGGGAAGGGTTCTCACTCATTGAGAGACTCAGCAGAACATGGAAGGAAATGCATGCCTTTGGAATTTAGGCTTCTTCCTTTTAAGTCTCCTTAAAACTGTCTCCAATTGTGATTCCCACCAGGGCCACCAGGTGCTTCAGGACCCAAAGGGCCCCCAGGACCCATTGGAGCCCCTGGATCACAGGTAAGGTGCTTTGGTGACTGGGGTGAAGGGCAGAGGGGGGCTCAGGGGTGAAACATCCTCTCATTGCACAAGGAGGGAGAGTAATCTGGGATTTGCTGTTTTGTTCTCCATGAAATTCTGTGATTTAATTCCTTTTTCTCATTCTGGATTGAGAGTTTGAAACAGTTGTGCTTTCCAGAGTTTCCCTTAATCATAACAACACATTGTGCTGCTGCTGTGTCAAAACATTTCACTGTGGCCTGAGTTGATGCAAAGGATCTGACATGGGCTTTGCTAACACAGTGATAGAAAAATACTGCATTTCCTGTGGAACACATAAAAAGAACAAAAATGCATCAATGGGAATTCACCAATTCACCAGTGTGAACGTGTTAAGCCTACTTTTCCAGACATAGCACTTCCTGCTCAAGAAAAATATCACAAATTCCCATCAGTTTGATTATTTATTGATACAAACATTGTGGAGGGAGGAGATAATAATGCAGTGGGAAAAACTCACTCCAAAGAATTCATGGTAGGAGAAGGGCACAGTACTCATGGAAAAAGCTGGTTAAATGGAAAGAAGTGAAGTCATGAACAGGAAACTGCCAAACTACTCCAAATTGTGGTTGGCTGATACAAAGGGACTCAGTTTTGGGAAGAATATTGCTTAATGTGGAGGTAAAGCAGCAGCATCAAATTTTTCAAAGGAATCCCACATGACTGGAGAGCACAGAGAAAGGCTAAGTAACTTTATAGAGGGATGTAACTCAGATCTGATAAGAGGAGGTTTGGAACTGAAAACAGAGAAGATCTTTTCCTATGTGTATTTATTAACCACTTTGAAGAAGCAATGGACAACAGGTTAGGGAAAGTTTGCCAGTGTAGCAGAATCCTTTCAATTAAGGAACACTCTGGAGAACAGTGAGAAACTCCAGACAGATACAAACACAGTGAGAGATTTGGCAGCCAAATGACAGATGCAGTTTAACATCCTTAAATACAAGGTAATTCACAATTCATCAGTAGATTCTGCAGCAGAGTCTGGGGTTTTGACACACAGCACACACTGTAAATCTTTCATTTCTGCAATGTGGAATTCCGTGTTCTTGAGCATCCCTGTGTCACCACACACTGTTGAGAGCTGTCAGGAGCAAAGGATGCTTATGGACACTTGGGCTTTGTTCATGCTGCTTGTTTGACACAGGGCCAGGCCTGGTACCTGTGCCCCACTTGGTTTGGCAGCTCCAGGGAACCTCCTAAGCCAGGCCTGAGTCTCTGGATCCTTGGTGGGGAGCTCAGCTGAGCTGGTGGGGCTGGCTGCAGGCAGGGAGCAATGCTGGTGAGCACTGAAACTGGAGAGGGCTCCTCATCTGCACCCTTAAATCCCATGTGTGCAGCCTCCTGGGGCCACTGCACAGGCACTGAGCTCCTCACAGCAATGCTCATTTCTCTGGCCTAGAAAACTCATTTCTCTGGGTGCTGATGTGGGGATCTGGGGGGCTCCTCCTAACCAGGCTGGTTTAGATTCTCTTCTGCAGCCTCCAAGACAATGTGCAAGTCACTTGAGGTGGGAAAAAAGCATCTTGTTGTTGTGGGGAGAAGGAGAGCTGACAGCTGAATATAAACAAACAATATTGTTCTCTCTTGGTCTGGTTAATAACTGTGGCTTCTCTGGGTGGATAAGTTAAGAATTTGGATCGATTTCTGCATAGCAGTTCAATTAGTAGAAATCTGGAGACTGTGCCCTTCTTAGCCATTGGTGACTGCTTTATAGATTTGTTCAACCCAGGGAGTAAAATTATTAGCAGAGATTGGGCTTAATTTGAAAATTGTTTATTAGGGTGAGTGAATAGCTTCAAAATAATTTCCACTACACAATCCAATTAATTTTCAGGTATGTGTGCTTGCTCCTGCCACCCACTGAGGCAATTAAGAAGTGGGGGGAAGCAGTGGGGATTTTTAAGCTAAACATACTACCTGTGTATTAATTTCTTCTTGGTAACTGAGAACAAGAACTGTCCTGTCATGCTGACCCCAAAAAAATGTTACATGGGGGCCTGCAGTTATTAAAAGACCCAAATAGAGGGATCTGCAGAAAGTGCAGGGCTTGGGATATCTGCAAACAGAGCTCCTGTTGTATTTGCTTGGGGGGAAAAAGAGAATCCAGCCCGATTGCTTAATGGGTGTATGAGGTTTTTAGGAGCTGAGGATCACTGGGAAATGTATTCACTACACCCACACAAAGGTTGCACAGTAGAAATTAACTCCTTCTTGCTCTGCATCTCTCCTAGGGCTTGCCAGGATCTCCAGGACAGCCTGGACCAAAAGGATCCAAAGGAGACCGAGGAGAGAGAGTAAGGTTTTACATGCACAGAGAAATTCCCACAGCATTTGGGGGTGAGGCCTCAGGAATTACACACAGCTCAGGTCTCACAGATGCACTGGGACTACAGCCACCACCACTTGAAATGCAGAGTTTCTGGGGTTTGTGCATGAACCAAGATGAGGGTTTCCTAAAGAGAAAGAGTGGAATTCCTTGCAAAGTCAGGTTTTCCCTCAAGAGATTCAGGCAGCAAAGACATGGTGTATAAAGGCCTGTGGAGACCAACTTCCTTCCACCAGCCAAAGCTGTTCAGTGTGGAGTGTTTTGAGAGGTCTAACTGAACTCTTCCTTCTGTGGCACTAAGGCTTTTAAAACTCACCATACTTTTCCTGAACCAAAGTCATTCCCCAGGTCAAATGATGTTCTTAACATATTTGTGATACTGAAATCATGTTCTTAATGTTTATGTGCCTCAGTCCTTAGTGGGCTGTCCAGTGCTGACAACTTAACATAGAACAAAAAGGCTGTTTGAGTGTTATTTCCAAACTGGTGAAATTTAGGAACTACCAGAGAAATATCTAACAAAGGCATAAATGTGTCACATTCCCAGTCCAGCATTCAAGCATTGGGAAGGGTTTGAAAGTGGCATTTGGGCCTTTGGCTGCTTCTGGTCAGCTTAATTGCCAAAAGGTCATGGTCTGAAATCTCTGGGTGAGTCTGGAAGCACAAAATCACTTGGGAGTGGGGCAGGTGGAAGAGGATCAGCCCTTAGGTCTGTGAAATGGGGTGTGGAGAATCACTGAGACCCCAGCATGGAGAGAGTCAGAGGAGGAGAAGGACAAGGAGGGCAGCAGTGGTTGGTACCTGTGAAGTGGTGGATGTCTGCAGTGGGGGCTGCACTGCCACAGCTCCTGCCACAGCTGTGGGAAACAGGTTCCCTTTTCTTCCAAGAGCCATTTTCCTGTCCCACAGAGGGCAGTGAATGGGGGCTGTAGGTGAATTGATTCCCCATGACAGAGCTTCCCCTGCATTCCTGCTGCTCCCTCAATCCAGCAGACAAGAGGGAGGCCTGAAAGAGCCAAGACAGACAAATGCAGATCAGTGAACTCCAATGTGCTGACTTCTCTCAAATCCATGGCAATAACCAGCAAGAGACAAATTGCTCCTCTGTCCAGACTGTGCAAGGGCAGCAGGCTCAGGAGCTTCTTTCACCCCTCCTGAGGGATCAGGAGCAGCAGATATGTGAGGGTGGGGCACATCTGCCTTTAGAAATCTCTGTTATATTTTAGTTCTGGGTGCTTGGTCCTGTTCTTACATAAGAAATCACTTGCACTTCCCAAAAGACAGAGTGTTGGTCATTTTTATAACACTCTCCTTGTGCAGCTCAGCCAATTTGGGCATGACTTGGCTTTACAAAGAGATTGCAGACTGATGGAGTTCTGGGACTAGAATTCAAGATTCTGATAGAGAGCAAAACCTTAACTGGTGAGATGGATGCACAGATTACCAATTACATCTCATTGCCATTCAATCTTTGTTTTCAGCTAAGAAAGAATTGGAGGGCATGGTGTGTGGCAGTGTCACATTTCCATTCAGGAAACTGATAAAAACTCTTCCTCAATGATTCATTTAACATTTTGCTGTAGTTTGTGGTTGACCATATTAGTAATATCACTACTAATATACCATATTATCACTACACTTACTTTGAAACAGAATTTTGTTGCATTGTGTCCATTCACTCCAGGCAGATCCCTTAGAATTTGGGTTTTTTCCCCTCCTTGCTAGGGATTTACAATTGTAACTCTCCTCTTAGGTTTGAGGCAAATGAGATTTTCAAATATCAAAATGTCTTGATAAATAGGAAAAAACCCCATATTTCCAGTCCATCCTGTTAGTGTGGAAAGGGAAGCTAGCAGCTTTTCCTGTCAGAATTTCTGCAGGATGCTCTGTGTGCTTTTTGTCTTTTGTGAGTGTGGCTTTGAACGCTGGTTTTGACAACTACATGCTGCAATTTTGGGTTTGGTGGGTACAAATGAGGGCTCGAGCAGAGGATCTGTGCAGCTGCAAAGAAAAGCAGAGGGGGGGAGCTTTACAACATCTACTGAGATTTGAGAAAATGTTATTATACATTCTTGCTGCTTAATCTGGGAGAGAACAGATGTGGAAGAGACCTGAAGCAGTGAGAGCACAGCCCCTGCGTGGCTCAGCTCTGTGTGCTGCTCACGCTCAGCCCAGGCACTGCCAGGGAGGGGAGGCTCCACAGCATCTCCAGGCAAGAGAGGTTCCATCTTCAGAGAACAGCCAGGGAGGCCTGGGATAAAGGGTATTGCCAACATCCAGCCTAAATATCCTTTGATCCCCTTTAAGCTGGTAACATCCTCTCTGTTCCTCCTGGACACGGAGCACAGCCTGTTTGTGTATTTTCAGTGTGCTGTTGTGCTCCTCTCTGTGATTTTTCCTCTTGCCTGTGGTTTTTCATGGGCTTTGCTCCCTCCAGTGCAGAATCCAAGTATTTCCCTTTGAAGGTACTGGGAGCACCTGACAGACTGGGCCTGTCCCAGAGCTCTCCCTGTGCACAGGAGCCTTTTCCTGGTGCTGGCAAGGCATTCCATAGGAATTCAGTCCTCCATGGGAACCTTCTGAAGGTGCCCCTTGGTTTTATACAAATTTGATGGACACAAAACCAGCAGCTCTCCCTTTCTACTGCAGAAATCTGCCACCATGTATGTAGTTTTTTTGGGGGAAAAAAGGATGGGTTTGTTGCTGTGTGTCTGCAGGAGAAGAGCCAGGGGAGCTATGTGGCTGTTTCATTAATGCTTTTACATTTTGCCTCTTCTTCCCAAGCTCCTGCTTTCTCATTAAATAACCTATAGCTGATCTCCTGGTCAGGGATTCTGCCCTGCCCCAGCTGCTCTGGGGTGGGAAATCAGCACTGTGGAGGAAAACAGGGGAAATAAAAATCCTCAGTTCAATGGCATTTCATTTTGCCCCAAACCAACACCTCAGCTCAAACTGTTTCTGTTAAAAAAAAAGAAAAGAAAAAAAGAAAAGGAACAAAAACCCCTCACTGAGAACAATGTGAAAATTAGCACAGCAGGAGAAAGAAACAAACCAACCAAAATATTGTACCTGTGTTTTGATCAGTAGCTGTGGGGTGTGTGGAGCAGGAGCAGATTAAATCAGTGCTCGGTGGGAGTCCTGGGCTCTGCTCTGGCTGGGGCAGCAGTGGCCCATCACTTCTACCAGAGGGAAGAATGCAGTGTCTTTGTAAGGAACAAATCTCCAGCCAAATTCCTTCCTGGTATAATGTAACTGACTGCTGGAAAGTTCAAAAAACCTGCTAATCGTCTTACAGAGAGGGCACTGAGCTCAGGAGCTCTGTATCCAACCCAGCTCCTCCAGAGTCTGATGGGATTTGGAGCTGATACTTGACAGAAAACCATAACCCCCTTTTGCTGTCTCTAAGTGATAATGTCAAGGGAGAGGAATTTTTTTTTTCACATTATCCCAAGTGTAAGATTTTTTCATTAAGCCACCTTAATTCCACTAGTAAAAATTACACTGTGTTCTTGTCAAGTGGCAAAGTATCTCCTAATGACACTGCCTTTATTTCCAACAGGGGCAAGCAGGTCTGCCTGGAGAGAGGGGCATTAAGGGATTTCCTGTAAGTGCTGCACTGGTGGGTGGGTGCCAGGCTCAGGTGGGGTTGGTGCCTGGCCCTGCAGGTGCCCCTGGCTTGGCCTGGAGCTGCTTCAGTGCTGAGCCCTCCTGGCTGCAGCTCAGACATTTGACCCACAGACCCCCTGCCCTTAACCAGTGCCCTGCAATGAACCTGCCCTGGTGTGAAGCACAGTGCTGAGGTGACAGGGGGGCAGCACCCCAGCAGGGCAGCCTGCAGGTCCCTCTGGCCAGGGCTGGGCACACACAGCTCTGCCAGGGCCCAGTTCCTGGCACTGCCACAGCCCAAAGGTGGCCACAGCCCAACAGCTCAAAGTCCATCTGCTGCTCCCAACTCCCTCCTGCACCCTGCTTGGCCAAGCTGAGCTGGAAACCCTGTGATGAGATTAGGAGATGTCTCCAAATGACTTTTTTTGGCAATACCTGAACAGATACACAGAGGAGGTGTCTGCACTGGCACATATGGCCAGTGGAAACAAACCAGTGGATGAAGGTTGGCTGACAGACATCTAGTGGAGAAAATTGGGGTTTTTTTTTGGCTGGCAGCTTCCAGAGAACTCCCTGAGCCTCTGGGAGGGTTCTTATCTCTCTTCCTTGGTTCCACCTCATCATTTTGTACAATTCACACAACCTTTTCTTTGGTCCTTCCTCCCATGCTCACCACTGCTTTGCAAATATCTCAGGGATGTCCAACAAGTTTGAGGAGCCCAAGCCTTTCCACTTTAGATTGTTAGGTTTATGTTTAGCTTAGAGTGGTTTAATCTCTCCCTGTCATCTGCTCTTCAGAAAATGCATGAACTTCCTTGTTGGGGGAGAAGTGAGAGCAGTGTTCACAACACACAGAGATCTTTGCTCAAAAAAAACTTAAAGAGCATCTTCAGAGGCAGAAAGTGATGTGACTAATTAATGAAAGCAGAATTTCTGTTCTGTTCTGAAAACAGGATTTTACTGTTCTAAATCAAGATGAAAAAGTGCATGTTTGGGGGAAAGGAGCAATTTATCTGTGCTTTAGCATGCAATGTTGTTCTTTGAGAGCCCAGTGAGGCATCTATGGCCTTGCTGGGCTCCAGACCATGGCAGGTGGCTCCTCCTGCAGCTTGGCCACCCCTGGACAAGTTCATTTGTTTTAGAAGTGGTGGTGACCTCCTGGGAAGCTGACAGGAGCCAGGGCAAAGCTCAGGAGAGCATCTGGCCCTTGTGCCAATCCACATGTTTTCTGCTGGTGAAATGCTTCTTTAATTTGCTCCTTTGGTGGGGAGGGATCCAAGGGGTCCTGGAAGGTCCTCAGCCACATGTAACCAAGTTTCCCTCCCTCTGTTTTAGGGTGAACCAGGCAAGAAGGGTGAGGAAGGTGACAAAGGTGCTGATGTAAGGATGTGTTTCTACTGTTTTAATTTTGGTTTTGTCACTTTGCCATCCTTTAACTGTATTCCCTGTGACAGGTGGGTTTGGGGGGGCCAGAGGGTGAATCCAGAGTTCAATGTGCAGAGCAAGTGGAGATGTGAGACTTGGGTTTGAATTTAATTTGTGCCAGAAATCCTGGCCTGTGAGGTTTCCTTGGCCATGTTGTCACTGTGTTCTGGAACACCTCAGTCCCCAGAGGTTGTTCTGTCACATGGAGCTGGTGCTCTGTTGCTTCCCTATTGTCCCTCCCACCTGCTGAGGGACAGACTCCCACAAGAGACCCAAGTGCCTGTGCAGAGCGTTGGAGTTCTCACATCTCTGCTCTGAGTCCCTAAAATACTTCCCAACATCTCTTTGGCCCTTCAAGCCTACACCTGAGGTGACAAGGACAACAAAGTACAGCCTGAGTGCACATGAGGAGCTCTCTGAATAGGGATTTCTCCTGCACTCCTGTTTGGGTTGTATCTCTTTTGTATCCTTCTATTTTTAAACATCCACACTGTGGAGTTTGGTGCTGTGAAAGCGATGTTATGGACAAGATGCCTGCTCTGCAGCACATGCCAATGCTAGTTTGGTTTTCTTTCTTGCAGGGGGAAGGTGTCCAACAGCTTCGAGAGGCTCTGAAGATTTTAGCTGAGAGAGTATTAATCCTTGAGCACATGATAGGAATTCATGGTAAGCATTGCTAGGTTTTCTTCTCTAGGGAACCAGGGGCTCTGTTCAGGCTTGGTGGTTAAACATCCTCCCAGTCTCCTGAGCTCTCTGGTGTCTGTTCAAGCCACATTTTCAAAACTAGGTGCCATGACTTAGGGGTGCTTAGAACTGTTGAGTTCCACCAGCTCCTCTGGCTTTCCAGTAGCAGGTGAAATGACCCTTACAGTGATTTTTGTTACAGCTCAGGCAGCCAAGTCATGAGCAGCAGCTCAAGCCATGTGGCACAGATCATCCACCAGCTTCCCACAGAGCTGCTTGTTCAAGTCTTTAGGCCAGACCATTTAATCCTGTTAACAGCATCTTCCAAGTGACTTGAACACCACTGAGGCCCTTGCCTTGTGCAGCACCACGTTTTGCAGAGAGAGCCCAGACAGTGCTGCCATGTCACCCTGAAAATCAGTGACCCCTGAACATTTTGTGATCATAACTTACAAGAAACCCATTTTCACAGTCAGTTTTAAAGAAAGTCCCACATGTTCTACATTCAGGTAGAATTTTGTGATCTCTTGAGGCTGTTGGCTCTCCCATCACTGGTACTGTGTGTACCTCATCCCCTGAAGAATGTTCCTTCCCTTAGCCACAGCCTGGTGTTGGTTATTGTCACAGGAGTTGGTTATTGTCAGACTGCTCCTTTTGGGGTAGCCAGGGATCAATTCTCTCACAGCTGCCAAAACCTGCTGTGCCAGTTCTTTCCCTTTCAGAAACACAGTTAGAGGCAAAACATTTGGCTCTGCTGTGCCAGCCTGTGAGCAGCAAACCTGTTCCTTGGCACTGACCAAGTCCCAGAGCACTCTTCTGTCCTTGACACCTGGAACCTCATTCCTGGCCTTGCTTGTGAGCCCACCTCACACCCCCCTCAGATCAGCATCCACTTTTATTGGGATGTGGCCTTTGGATATTGATTTAAGCTATGGAAATGCTAAATTGCTGAAATGCCCAGCAGTCCTGGCAATGCCTCACTACACAGTAAAAATGCACTTCAGGCAGCACCTTGGGACCCCAGCCCTGTCTGGAGCCAGCAGAGCTGGGATGGAATTGCTGCTGGACCCTTGCAGTGCCAGGGCCTGGCCTGGAGCCTGCTCTGCTCGGTGGCCTTGTGCTCCAGGAGGCCCCAAGGGCTACTGCCAAAAGCAATAGGCAGCAGCAGTGTCAGATTTTTGGGAAACCCTGAGTCACAACCCCATGATTCAACCACACTCACCCTGACCTTACCTCTGCACTAATCCTGCTTTGTTTCACATTTTCATTCCAAGGGTAGAAAAATGCATTTTTATGCTGCTTTGCTTTGAGCTGGTGGAGGTACCTGGGAGATGTCCACTCGATTTCCTGGGAGCAATCCATGCCAGCTGGGATGATCTCCAGGGAAGAGGGAAAGGGGGGTTCCCTGCAGGAGTCCATAAGAACAGGGTACTTACAGGACCCAGGGCCTGGGCTTCCTTTGGATTTTACTTTGCACCTTCATTTATAGTGGTACAAAGCAAAAAGTCACCTCTTTAGGAATCCTCTGTAGACCCTGGGACTGGGGTTCACACAGCCTTGTGCCAGCAGAACTGCCTGATTTAACAATTTTTCACATTCTGTTTGGAAATACAGCAATGACAAGGCGTGTGCTGCTGTTATTTTGAAACAGTCATTTCAGCAAACAATTTGTATTGATCTGTTACTGCTTGGGATGGAGATGAGTTATTTACACCAACGTGTACTTCTATAACAGTGTAACTGCATCAGCAGAACTGGATGTTTTTTAATTGTGCACTGAGCTTAGGTCATATTTAAACACCTATATTGTATGACTTTAGGGGTTTTTTTTGTCCCATAAGTATTGATAATTGTATTCCTCCTCTGTACTTTCAAAATAGTTCCACTCTTTCACTTCACACATATTTTAGCCCCTACAAAAATACTGTTTAGAAAGGGAACTTGGAAAGGAAGGTATATTTTCCTTGTGCAATTATATTCATCTTTGTGTATATGGTTAAAAAAGCCCCAACAAGCAAAGAGAACAAGACATTAAATAACAAAAAATATTTTCCTTGAGCACAGACCTCCCTGGACTGAAAGGCACCATAGAGGTTTAAATCACCCAGCACCAACTCTCTGGTCATGTTCCCAGTGTAGGTGTCAAGGATTTGACCACAGCTCCTGGGGCAGCCCAGCTTTAAAACCCCACTCAGAAATGCCAATCCCATGCTCTCATTTTCCCAAGAAACTTCCCACTGAGAGTGGTTTCCAAAACCACGGCCACCCAAGCAACGAGGCAAAACATCCCAGCAAACAAACCTCTCCTCTACATTGGGAGGGCAGCTGGAGCTGACCTGGCCTGGAAGCTGCAGAGATCAGCCCACAGGACACAGCAAAGCCCAAATTGTTTGGCAGGGTTTGGTGCCAGCAGCCAGAGCCCAAATGCTCCAGCAGCCAAAAGCTCACTGGAAACAGAGACGCTGCCTCGTGGGATCAAAGCAAGGCTGGCACGTTGGGCTCCTGGCAGGGAAACACAAACAGCCACCTCTGGAGGCAGAAGGAAAAAGAAATTTGGGCATTGGAAATGGTGAGGCTGATCAAGCCACCAGCATCCCTTGCTGAAGAGTGGCCCAGAGCAGTGTGTATTTAATTTGTGTAGCTGAGGGAAGAGCAGGAGGTGTTTCCTGGGGGTGCTCCAGGAGCAGGGACAGCCACCATCCATTGCCAGCACTATTGCTGATTTGGCTGCAGCCCAGAGTGGGTCAATCCTTCCATTCAATCCTTTCAGTGCCTCCAAATGTCCTTTACTAGGAGTGAGATGGGACTTAAAGCCTAAGAGCATCACTGCCCATTGGCCATCCTCCAACGCCAGGAGTCTGTGGGCAGTGCTGAGGAGTTGCTGCAGCCCAAGTAAATTTATAATTAATAAAAGAACAGCACTTTAGAAATGAAACTACAAAGGAGAACAGGCCCTGCAGTAGGAGCACCTACCCCACAGAGTTCAGGCAGAGCAGAGGGGGAACATCTGGTGCAGGAGTAATGTGATGGCAGCAAACCTGTAGCTCCAAAGCTGCTTCCTGCACGGAGAGCAGGCAGGAGGGAGCACAGTGCTCCAGAGGAGGAACCACTCAAAAGGGCCCATGAGTGTCTTCCTCAGCCTCCCCTTTTAAATAGTGCTCTCCCGTGACTTTCTCTCCTTACAGACTCTTTGTCTTCCATTGAGCCAGGCTCTGGACAGGATGTGATCCCGGGCTCCCCCCTGAGAAGCAGCATCAAGATCAAGCGAGGAGGACCCCGGCAGCCCCAGGCCCACCAGATCCTCTCCTCACTGCTGGATGAGGGTGAAGCCAGAAGGAGAAGCCACCGGATGAAGTAGGAGCACCTCGGTGTCCTCCCTGCCTGCTCTCCAGTTACAGATACAGTGCCCAGTGCTTAACTGCACCCTGCAGATGAAGTGGGTGGGGGGCTGCAGTGTTGGTGGCTGGCTTTCCTTCCCTGGCCAATACTGAGCCCTGATTGCAGGGAATGACTTATCCATAGCTCAGAGAGGGTTTTGAGAACATTTTCCTTGATTTTGTTGTTTTGCCTTTGGAGTAGCAGTTGTCAGGTGTCTCAGAAGCTGCCTACAGAGCTGACACCTCCTGGCTGTGCCTCGAGGGTTTAACCCTGCCCTTGTTCCCTCAGTGCCCTTGACAGTCACTCAGTAAAGCTCTGCTTAACTGGCCAAGCTCATCCATCCCACCCAGACCCAAAACCAAGCCTCAGCCTTGTCTCTGCATTGCTGCAGTTGGAGGCATCTGCTTTTATTTCCTGTCTTGGTGTCACACTGACTTCCAGGTGTGACTTCCACAGGCCATGAAAGCATGACCTGCAAGGATTTCTTTTAAGCAAAGAAAATTAGAATACAATTAGAAATTAGAATACAAAGTACATTGAAAAGTATTACTCTGAAAATTCAGGTGGCTCTCTGGACTTTAGCAACAAAATCCTGGCTTTTCATGGTGCTAATTTCATGTGAGTGACATTATTTCTATTTGTGGTTGGCTAAACAAGGACTTCTGATGCAAATGTTCATGGCAACGCTGACTGTTTGTCTATCTTCAGAGAGTTTAGACTGTTTCTGTGAAAACATGGAGCAGTTTGCATGAGATATGATGGAATTGTGCAAGAATTTTCCCATACTGTGTTCAGCTTGTGCATACATCCAGAGATAATTAATTTAAGTGGTGGCAGTAACTATTCACAGAAAAGGATATTTTGCAATAGTTTCTTAATCCTACAGCAATCAGGAAAAATGTTTTCACAGTGTTCTGTTTTAATCTTGTGAGTAAATCCTGGCCATTTGGATCTGGAGACAGTGTAGTAGCAAACCACAGCCTAGGGAATTAGAGTCTTGTCAAGAGCTTATCTTGCACTGGGAGTTAAATACAGAGTCATTTTACTTTTTGCAATAACGTGTTATTTTAGGGGAAGTACCAGCTTCCAGGTTTAAGAAGTTGAACCTGCCCTTCAGTGCCAAATGAATCACTCCACCTGCTGTGCTAACCAGGTCAGACAAGCTGATGTCACTCATGCAGACAGTGATTTTTGTTAGAAGGGGGAGATTAATCAACAAAACTCACTGGACTATTTTTTTTTAATTCTCACATTCTGACAGTTTTCAAATTCAGCCCAGGACAAAAGTAAGCAAATTGAGTTGTGTTTTTTCCCCTCTGTCTCTGGTTCCTGTGCAGGACACAGCTGGGTGAGTGAGCTGGGCTGCACTCAAGCAGTGTTTCTGTCAGGGGCTTTCCAAAGAAAACACTCTCCAGCCCCTGTGCTCAGCACCCCAAGATCTTCCCAAGGCAAAGCCCACTGGAAATGAGGCTAAAAATGGAGGAGCTCTGCCAGCCCAGCATCAGCCACACATTAATCTGACTGTCCTTACCCACTGTAATCCTGGCAGTGCTACCAAAATCGACATCCACCCCCAATCCTTCCCTGAAGAGCCTGGCATTTTCACAAAGGAGCAGGTCACAGGCTCCTCCAGGATGGCTGAATGCACCATGCCTTCAGCTGGCCCTGCTCTTCAGCAATGCCAGCCAGGTGAAATGGCATGAACTGATGCTGAGCAAGCCCCAGAGCTTTGCTTTTACTGCTGTGCAGCTGAGTAACAACAAACCAGCTGTGCTGGGCCTGCAAGGCCCTCTTGCATCCTCACCTGCCTGGCCAGTGCCAGTGGTGGGGCTCGTTCAGCACCAGCCCACCTGGCCCAGGTTGTGCTTCTGAATGATGGAGTTTTCCATGGGACATTTCCCAGAAGAAGCCCAGAGCTTTGCAGGAGACTGGGGAATTGCCTGGCTGCACTCTGAGTTGCAGCTGGAGCGTGGTGTAGAAAGACAAGAAAATGAGTAAAACTCAAGTCCAGCAGGTTTCTGAGCTCAAGGAGCCATCCTGTATTTCCAACCCCCTTTGGAGAAGGAAATAAAGCCTCTGAATGCATCTTAGTTTCACACCCAGCACTAACTCTAGACCCAGCCTTAAGTCTAAGGATGTCTGTGGTGCTGTAAGAGCCCCTGTCCCTCCTTCCCCTACTGGCAGGGCAAGGGCTCTGTGGGTGGCCAGCCAAGCCAGGTGCAGCCATGGGAACATTCTTGGAATAATCATTCCATCTAAGAATTAAATGTCCAAAAAATGATGTTTCCACGTTTACAGGCAGATTCCTGTGCAGGAATTGAGAAGTACTTGGTTACCTCTGTGGTGAATTGGGACCATCTTGGTCTGGATCACAGGGACACTCCAAGACCTCACTGGTGGCTTCCAGGAGATAAATCAGCCAGTTGGTGTTGGAAAATTGGGCCTGAAGAGTGAGGAGAAATCTCAGTTCAGTCTAAACTCTGCACTGGGCAGGCTGGTGCCAGCTGTAGTGGAAGCCACAGGAACAATCTGTCCTCATGGCAGCTTCAGGAACCAAACCCAGCCAAAGCAATCTTTAAAAAGGGAAATGGGGAAATTCAGTTTCACTGGTCCTGTAGCTACAGGCTTGAATTTGGGGAAGAGGGATTACAATGAGACATTTTTACTTCCCTGACAGAGGCTTCATGCTGAACTGAAAGAGAAATCTTTCCTTCTCCAAGTTTGTCTTCTGAATTCAAAGCTATTGCATGAGCTTGGTGAGTGCTAATGCTTTAGTCACTCACATTGCTGAGGCATTCATACTGACAAGGATTTTGAATTTTGTATTATTTAAAACAAATTACTGACAAGATGAAAGGAAAATTTAATGGAAGTTGTTTGCAATTAATCCTGCCAAGTCAATTCTCAAAGGGCTGTTTAGGTTTGGGTTGAGACCACTTTAATTATTGATAGTACGAGCTATATAATTTTTTCTCCTTGCTTTGTTTAGCTCCATCTCTCTGATGAGATACTGTATCTTTAAATGGGGGACAGCAGGATTTTACCAGCTGGACTTTCTCTCTCTGCTGGGGTTTCATTCCTCTCCACTCACACGAGGGCTGGGCCACACTGTTGTGCCCCCCCAGTTTAATTATGTTTGAAGGTGAGCACAGCCTCACACACTGACATTGATGATATTGATGACCAAGCAAACCATTCCAACCACATTCTCCATCATGGGCAGGGTCCTGAGGTTCATTTCAGCCAGGGCATATAATGCTTCTTGCCATGTCTATGTAACTTAGGGGATTTATTTTGAATGCGTGCTCATTTAGAAATATATTTTAATTGAAATGTTTAGTGCTTTATCTTACCTACATACTGTGCAATACCATAGTGTGTTCTTTTCCTTTTTATTTTTTTTTCTTTTTTCCTAAGACTCTTTTGAAATTCTTGATGTTTGTTTGAGCTCCAGTGTGGTTTTGACTTGGATCAGCTCTGGTAGTAGTAGTGTTTTCCTTGCCCTGAGCTAACCAGAAGCAGCACATTGCACAACCAAAACCCTTTGCAAGTCATGCACCCTCACGTTCACCAGCAACCTGGAACTCCTGGGAATGCAGGGAATGCTCCTCTCCAGAGGGTCTAATTTGCACTTACTGTAAGGAATTGATAGCAACCCAGGGAAATAGGAATAAACTAGAGAGAAGAGCCCTCCCCTGCTCCCACCAAACTCCAATTTGTTTAGCTTTCAAAGGAACAGGCATTAAAAAGGATCCAGCCCTGGGGCAGCACGTGCTGGGCTGTGTGGGCTCTGCTCCAGTGTCTGCCATGAGCTCTTGTCAGGGGGGACCCTGAGCACTGTGACAAAGGCTTCTAAAGACAATCAGCTTCTGGAATTCCCTCCTGATTCAGTGATTGGAAACCCATCCTCCTCCACATTTGCAGCAAGGTGACATTCCACTGGGGGTGTAGGGGTTAAACTACTCAGAGTCTCTGTGATTTCTTGGTTTCCTGTGAAACCAAGGCATTGAAAGGTGCTATAATTGTTCACAAGGCACATTCCCAGCCACAGAAGGAAATGGTAACTTCTTCACCAGATATTTGACACAGGACCTTTTTAATTTATATCAGTGTGTTTTGTATGTGTGCCAATGGTCCTGGCTTCTCTCCTGGGGATCAGCTTTACAACCATTTGATCTTTCAGAGGGCAGCCATAGGCAGTATCTTGCAATCATGTGTAATTTCTTAACTTAGAGCAAGACTAAATCTTGTCTGACAGGATGAACTCATTTATGGCAGGCTTTACTGTTTGTTGTAAACACAACCTGTTTGTTCCACCTCTTGCATGGTTACTTATCTGTTTTCATATTGCTATGTTATTGTTCAAAATATCTATTTCTCTTTATTTGCTATGGGGTTTGTTACTGTATATGGAATGTTTTGTATTCAGCATTTTCTTACGGAGCAGAGTGGGAACAGTATTCAAGGACCCACAAATACCAAAGACCTTTCATGTAATGCACTGAGAAATAAACTTACTGTAAATGAATATCATGTCAGGTGTCCTCTATTTACAAAGTTCAGAGTAAGTTCAAGCAAACTGCAGCCTGGAATCAGGGCAGCTGCTTTTCCTTCCTGACATCTCAGCCTTCTCTTTGGGAAAGCTCCTTTGCAGAGCTCTTAGAAACAAGATGTGCATGAAGGCCCTGCTTGTGGGCACCTGCTGTGGGCTGGAGAGGCAAAAAGGGATTTTCTGCCTAAAACCTGAGCTGAGTTCCCTGCCCTGAGTGGGACTGACTCCTCTGCAGGTGTTGGACAGAGAGATCTGATCACACAGAGTGACCTCTCTGCATTCCCAGCCACATCCCAAACACAGGGACACATCCCAAACACAGGGACACATCCCAAACACAGGGACAGCCCCCAAACACAGAGGCACATCCCAAACACAGGGACACATCCCAAACACAGGGACACCCCCCAAACACAGGGACACATCCCAAACACAGGGACANGACACCCCCCAAACACAGGGATATATCCCAAACACAGGGACACATCCCAAACACAGGGGCACATCCCAAACACAGGAGCACATCCCAAACACAGGGACATCCCCCAAACACAGGGACACCCCCCNACACCCCCCAAACACAGGGACACATCCCAAACACAGGGACACATCCCAAACACAGGGACACATCCTGCTCTCATGGGGAGGTGTTTCAGCTCCTCAGGCAGCCTCTCAGGTAACGTCACCTTTGAGCATCTCACTGTGCACTGCAGAGTGAGGCTCTCCCCAGACCTGGCAGATTCCCCCTGCAGAGCAGCCCTCCAGTTCCTGCAGGAATTTGTGCCAGGGATCACAGCTCTGCCTGGGCTCAGCCAGGGCACTCGGGTGGGGGAATTGTGCACTGAGAGAGAATTGTGCTCTGCCCAGCAGTGTAAGTTAGAGCCTGCTGATACCTGCAGTGTTCCTCACTCCCCCAAAAGTTTCCTCACAGTACAAGGAAGTCGAGTTGGCTCAGCTAAGACAGCAAAGCCTGCCCAGACCCCCTCCCTGACATCCCCTGGTACCTCCTGGGCATCTGCCTCCTCCAGCAGCCTTTGGGTGTTCTCTGGCTGTGCCTCTGGGCTTATGGAGAGCCCCAGAGTTGTCACCTCCTGTGGCAATTCAAACTGCCAGAAGAGAATGTGGGTGAAGACCTTTCAGCCTTCCTACTCTGGGAACAACTGCCCACCTCTGCAACACCTCTGTGTCAGCAAAGGGGGGCTGTAGGGGAGGACCTGGGCTCTTTCTGTCACAGATGTCACAGCTCTGGGCTCTGAACTTGTTTTTCATATCACAGTGAAAACAAGAGATATGTAAATCCCAGCCAGTTTTATTCCCTCCTGATCAGATTACACTGCAGAGATGCAGATACCAAAAGTGCAGCGAAGGCTGAGCCTTGTAAACACCAAGAAATGTCCCTGGAGTTGAGGCCTCTGCTTCACAGGGCATTTTGCATCACTGATGAGGACATGCTCAAGGTTACTTCATGCCAGACAATCCCATGCAGCACTTCTCTGGGTCTCTCAGGGTGTATTTATCTCAGTTTTTGAGTCCTAACACCTCCAACTCTGATGTATTTATCCTTGCAAAAAGTTCTCTGAGGGAAGGCAGTTGTGTTAATCACCACTGCACAGATTGGGAGCTGCTGGATAAAAGGCTAAATTAATTTCTTGGGACATTTGTGGCTGTGCTGGTCTGCCAGGCACCAAATTAGCATCAGGCCCATGTTGGTCTCTGGGCCATTATGGCCACTGATTGTAATCACAGCGAGGGGAACTGACTTCTCCTGAGCTTAACACAGCCCAAGAAAATCAATGGCAGAGGGGAACACACTGAACTTGTAGCAGGAGCTGATTAAAACTATTTATTCACAAACAAAGCACAGCTACTCCTGGAGTTCACTGCCTTAACTCTTCATTGACCTCAGGCTCAGCACCAGTGGCTCTTTAGCCAGCCAGGCACTGGCACTGTGGTAAGAACAGCTCTGGCCATCAATGCACTTGGAATTGTCTCCACATTCCAGCCTGGGGATGGGGAAAGCAGCAAACCTGAAACGGGAACAAACTCACCCTAAACTTCCCAAGCAACACTATGGAAAAACAACTACTACCCTGTATAAAGGAAAAATAAGCAGGGAGACTGTATCACCTTATTTACCCTCTAAGAACAGTTCACCAAAAACACTGACAAGCTGCTTCAAAGATGGATTGGAAAAAATGTGGCTATTCCAGACTGAAGGATGTTGTTTGCTTGGCATCAAGGAGAGCCTGGGGGCTGATCAGGCCTGACTTTGTTCTCTCTGAGCCTTTTTTTGGGAGAGGCAGAGAGAAACAGGTCAGGTCTTTCCCCAGCGACATCTCACTTTTAGGACAGGATCAAGCACTCTTGGACAAAGCTGATCCCATTTTTGGACTCCAGTGGGAAACTAAACAGCACACACTCTCTAGAGCATAGCAGGGAAAGGTGTGTCAGNGGCTATTCCAGACTGAAGGATGTTGTTTGCTTGGCATCAAGGAGAGCCTGGGGGCTGATCAGGCCTGACTTTGTTCTCTCTGAGCCTTTTTGGGAGAGGCAGAGAGAAACAGGACAGGTCTTTCCCCAGCCACATCTCACTTTTAGGACAGGATCAAGCACTCTTGGACAAAGCTGATCCCATTTTTGGACTCCAGTGGGAAACTAAACAGCACACACTCTCTAGAGCATAGCAGGGAAAGGTGTGTCAGGCATGGGCTGGCAGATGAAACTCCTACCAGTGGTGAGAATTGATTGTTGGAACACTCTGCCACAGGATGTGGTAGAGTTTGCACTCTACACTTTTCAAATGATGAGAGGTCTTTCTCCTCCTGAATGTAAATATACATACATATATATTTATAACTATATCTATATATCAGAGAGAGGGGGGTGTGTGATGAATGCAACCCCACCCTGGAGAGCCATGCCAATGCTCAGGCTGGTAGAATTGGTCACCACAAAACTCCAGATGCCCATTCCTGACACAGCTCAGCACTGGAAGGATTTGCTGCTCTAAAGCCTCTCTACAAATCACCAGGGCATGGGCACAGGGTCCTTGCAGCATCCCTGAGCTCCAACAGCTGACAAACCTGCCTGTGGGAAGGGACTGTCCAGGGTGGACAATTTCTGGCATCCAAATTTTGGCCTGAGAGGGGACACAGACCAAGGCAAGCCATGGGCCACCATGGGAGCAGGGAATGGCTGGGTCAGAGAGCCCAGAAGGGGCCTGTGGCAGCACTGTGGGACTGTGCCAAGGAAAACCTGATTTCTGTACAACCAGCTGGAGTTAATGTTCACCCAGCAGCATTGTGACAGCTAAACTTTAGACTTAGCTCAGAAAACACTGACTGAGTGCACATTTAGAGCCTGGCAGCCCTCTCCTCTCTGCTCCTCAACCACAAAAACATCTTCAGAAATGGATGGAGCCTGGGTCTACCTGGTGACAGGAGGATGTGGGTTTGTGGGGGAGAGGATCGTAGAGCTCCTGTCTCAACAAGACTACATCAAAGAAGTCAGAGTTTTTGATTCAGTAGCAAGAGAAGAAGTAGAAAAATTCAGCACAGGTAAGAAAAGGGCATCAGCATCTATTTATTGGGCATAACCCTCTCTTTCCTGGCAGCTGGGATGACACTGGGGAATGCCACAGTTACAGGCATGGAGCAGGAACCTGGATTCAACAGACTGGGTGAGGGACAACTTCCAGCTCAGAAGTTTTACAGCATAGGACTAAATCAAAGGAAAAGAAAAACCCCCTGGGGATGGATCACTATTGGGATGTGCCCCAGTGAGGCTCTGAGCCCCCAGGCAGGGATCAGTTGTGAGGAGCCCCATGCACACGAGGCCGTGAGTGGGAACTTGGCTGCCCAGCTGCCTCTGCTCAGCCAGTCTGACAAAGGGGCTGAAACACATTCTCCTGGGCTGCTGCAACCAGCCACTGGTTCTGAGGAAAATAACTAAAAATCCTGACAGCAGCAGAATCAAACTCAGCACCTAGTGCAGGCATTGTGAAATAAATTATGGAAATATTTGAGAGAAACCAACAGCAGCCCTAAAAAAGGAGGAGGTGAGTCTCAGTAAACACTCAGAGATACTGAATTAATCCATTTGATCATATTCTGAGAGCTGCCTTCATGCAGGGTTGAGTACAGTGAGATTTGTTGGGGAAAAACAACCTGTTTTACTGGATTCAAGCATACCCATGCAAAACAAGGCAAGGCAGCTCAAGGTGCTCTGCTCAGCTAATGCTGGGCTGGGTCCCCCTGTCTCTGACTGCCCAAACCTTCAGCCTGCCTTGAGAGAGGCAAAAAATGCTGGGGGAGATCCTGTGGGGAGATATGGATAGAAAGGGGATGCACACACAGCAAGTCCAGACTCCCAGGGAAATATCACAATCAGAAACCCTCCCTGGCAGATGAACTCAGCAGACTGGTTTCCCCAGGTTTCAGGGAGCCAATTACCTTAAAAGCACCCATAATTGAAGAAATAGCAGTTTAAACCTTAGGGAGGTGCCAAAATCCATGCTCCAGGAGAGGTCTGTGGCCTGACACCCCAGCAAACCACAGAAAATGAGGCAGAAGCAGCCGGAGGGGCCATCCCAGCCCCATCCCTCTGCCCAAGGCAGAGTCAGCTCTGCCACAGCCCTCCCCAGAGGGGTTTGTTCTGTCCCCAGGCCACCCCATTTATTTCTGCCCCACCAGGCAGTGGGTACAGTCTGGGTCCTTGATTTCCCATCTAAACTTACAGGTAGAAGAGGTATTACAGGATTACTGTGATTTTTTTATTTATTTTTTTTTTTTACAACAATCTTCGCCATCTGCAAACCACATCCTTCCACTCCGTACTGGTTTCTGCTTCAGGCTAAAGCAGCTCTCACACACTCCTTCCTCCTCCTCTGCTCCATCCAGCACTGCAGGGCACTGGCATTGTTCCTGTCTGCAAGGGGGGCATTGAATTTTGGGGGGCATTGAACTTCCCCTTGCTGCAAAAAGCTGGTGGGTTTGTCCCTTCCATCCTCCTGTTTTACCTGTCACTGCAATTGTGCCTTTTTCAGTTGATAACAAGCAACAACTCCTGAGATGCCCTGGCCCAATTTAATTCCTTCATGGAAATCAGCTGCCTCTTCCCTGCTAAACCCAAAAACTTCTCTTTGTTCCTATCAAATTTCACTTTTTTTTTTTCCCCCCTCTCCAGACTCTCTTAGTTCCGTTCAGCTCATACTCAAATCCTCCAGCATGGTCCCTCCCAGTCTGATGTTATCTGCTGATTTAATGAACAAATCTGCCAGATTCTTGATGAAAACAATCAAAAAGACTCAAATACAGCAATAAGCCCTGGAGAGCCCCAGGGCAGCCACCTACCACAGCTGGCAGCTCCCTGGGAACTGTAATTCTGCCAGCTTTGTGCTCTCCTTAATGGGGCTTACTTAGCCCATGTTTTACTGACTCCTTGGGAGAATGAGGCTGACTTTCCAAAGCCCTTCCAAAATCAAGATAGATGACATCAACCTGTTCCACAATATCCCTCCAGCCTGTTACCTTGTCATAAGAACAAAGGAGGTTTATCTGGCTTGATTTGTTCTTGACAAATCCATGTCAGCCGCTTCCCTTCTCCCCATTATCCCACAGGTGCTCACGCACACGTGGCTTGAGTGCCTGCCTCTGAATTTCCTGGGGTTGAAACCAAAATGTTCTGCAATTTCCTGCCTCTTCTTTGCCTCCCTTCTAAGCACAAGTGTTTCATTTGCTCTGCTGAACTCTCCCAGTGCCTTCAGAAGTTCTCCAAAGCAGCAGATAACACTGAAGCTGCAGTTGCACCCCTCATCTCTTCAGGAGCCCGGGGAAGAACCCATCAGGCCTTGTCAATTTGAGAATTCCTCATTGTTGCTTTACACCAGCTGCCTTAACACGGGTGGTGTGAAAAAGACTGTTCAACACTTCAGCCTGATCAGTCCAGGCTTTTCCCAAGCCACAGAGCAGCAGAAAAATTCCCCCCAAGGGTCTGCTGGCACCCTGCTCTACCTCTCAGCAGGAGCATCCTCCTCTGCACTCTGGTTCTCCAGGCAAGGGTTTCACCTCTGCTGCTTGGACAGCTCCTTTCTCCTCACCCTCCATTCTCACTGAATGGACTCCCTGCTTTACTACTAAATTAATTTAATAGTAATACTCAACATTAATCAATTTAATATTCAAACTCCTCAGAGTGAGTCCACTGATTGCTGGCTGTGCTAATTAAGAAAGCAGCCTGGCCCTTTGGTAAAATTTTTGTCTCCTCCTTCATGCCAGGCTGCTCAGAGAACACTCAGCCAACTTCATCTGCTGGCTTGGATTCTGTCCCTCCTTTTGGACCCTGAGGAATAATCCTCTTCCCACCTTGCCCTGTTGGCTCTTCTCTGAGGGTTTCCACACCAAAACACCCCCACAGCTGGAGCCATTTGTGTGATCCTCCAGAAATTCCCAGCCTGGCCCCGGGGTTTTTTGGGGCTCTCCAGGCAGCTGCCAGCCCAGGGCAGAGGAGATCTCCCTCCCAAAGCAGCCCTGTGACTGGCTGACTGCAAACCCCTGAGGAGTACAGGCTCCTCAGCCCAGCTTCTCCCTGGCCTATTCCCAACTACGGGAAAGGAAAAAGGGAATAGTCCTACTTGAATGTTACAACACTGTCCCAAAGCAAGAAAATGAATAGTAGATGCTAAGAGTAGCCACGTATGGAACAGCTACTCAGAGGAAGAAGAAGGAGGAGGTAAAAGGGAATAGGGGGAAAATTCTGAGTGGCTCTAAGGGAGGGCTTTCTTATGAAACTTTTTAAACCAGTTATGTTATTTTCCTTCTTAATCTACAGTATTTGCAATTAAACAAAGCTCTTTGTGATGTCTCTTGAAATCACCAGGTGTTATTCCCAGCAAGCTCTAAAATCTTCTCTCTGAAGGAAAGAGTCCAGCCCAGCTTTGCTGGGAGCAGCTCCTGGGCCAAGCGTGTCCTGCTCCCAGGGCTACCCTTGGGTACAGGCTGGGGATTTGCAGTGACAGACACAGCAGCAGTTCTGCCCCATATTTGAATTAAAATCTGATGCAAACCTGACTTCTTAGAGTTAAAAAAAAAAAAAAAGGAATTTTGCCCTGGTGTGCTGGATTCAAACGGCGCAGTCGCTGTCACAGTGCTTTGCCTTGCCCTGCAGAGAGGAATTCCACACTTTGCAGAAAGGTGAGGACGCTGATTTGGACTCTTTCTGTAATATATTGGTGCAAATAATTTGTTCATCAGAATTGTGATATGTTGGTACAAATAAAGTGGTTCATCAGACTGAGAAAACTCAAGAAGCCTGTGTAAACAACAAAAAAAACCTCAAGGCAAGAACTGATAACGCTCAACAAAGGAGAGATAAAATACCCAGATAAGCATGGATCTGGAGAAACCTGGATCTGCTGACGCGTCAATTGAAAGGAAGAGGCCCTTTGCCTGGGAAGAGGGACTCCCCCCCAGAGTCTGACCACACTCCTGGAAGAAGTGTCACGTAACCAGAAGACAGGAGAGTATAAAAGACTGATAAGGAGAAGGTTAAATCGAGAGCTGCTGGTAGGGCACAGAGTCCCCTGCCCGGCTACTCCCAGCGCTGTTTTGTTTGCTGTCCCGCTTGCTGAATTAATAAAATTCTAATTGGATAACTTTGACTTTAGCAATCTTAAGTTTAAGCTAAACCTATAACATTTCCCCCTCCAATGCATGTCTGTGTTGTTTTTCTGCAGCTGCCACTCGTGTGACAGTGACGAGGGGAGACATCCGCGAGCCGTGCGCGCTCCTCGCTGCCATGCGGGGCGCGCACGTGGTGCTGCACACGGCGGCCCTGGTGGACCCCAGGAGCTCGGTGCCCTTCTGGGAGATGAGAGCGATCAACGTCGGGGGTGAGGCTCCAGCGGGGCCCTGGACACAGCCCTGCCCTCACACACACCTCACAGCCACACATGAGGCTCCAGCAGACACATCCACCCACATTTAGTGCTCCCAAATCCCGAATCCCTCACACCCAGAGGTGGGGAAGGGGACCAGGACCTCTCCAGAGGGGCAGTTTCTCCCTTGGCCCCTCTGTCCTTGCTCAGGGCTGCCCACGCTGCTCCTCTCCACTTGCTGCCTTAAATTTTAACTTTTATATTTTGTAGATTCTGGGCTGTTTTAGGGTAGCTTTAGGTTTTATATTCAGCGCTGCTGAGCTCTCTGCACAGAGCAGGGAGACAAAACAATTCCTTCTCTAGCTTGGCACCAAAGACAACTTTCACACACAAGAACAAAAACAATGGTGAAGTGAGAAGGAAAACGAAGGAGGATGGAGCTTCATAAGCTGAAGCTGGAATTGGACAATGAACTCCAATGTGCTGCTGGACCAGAACTTATCAAAGTGTGAGACCTCATGATCAGGTGTCCATTTTGGGACCATTTTGGGTTCACCTTGGCTGTGGCCCAGCTGGGCTCGGGCACTGCCCAGGTGTGCCCAGTGAGGCCTTGGAATAAATCCCTGCTTTCTCCTTTGGCTCTGGCTGGGCTCTGCTCCAGCTCAGCCTCCAGAAATCAGCCAACTGCTCAGCAAATCTGGGCTCAGCTCTTCTGGTCCAGGGCAGAACTTCCCCTGGTGGTACTGAGGTGGTTCAGGACACACCTACAATGGTCAGGAACTGTTTCGTGTGTGACAAGGACAATAGTTAAAATTAAACCCTGTTCTAGATAGCTCATAGCTTTCCCAGGGATTTTGCCCTGTCTACACCAACACAAGGCTGTACCATTTGAACTGCACCCACCAGAAGGGAGTGATGCTGTTTTAATTAGCAGAGTGATGCTGTTTAATTAGTCAGAGTTCCCAGCTATCATGCATTGACAGGCCAGGGGTAACTGAGAGCTCCACAACCCTGTCCTCCTACCACCAAGAGCCAATTTCATGATTGGTGCGAGATCTGCTTAGAGAGATTTTGTTCATAAATCTAGGAAATAAGCACAGGCAATAAAAATAATGAAATCCCCATTACAGCAGCAATTCCAGTGGTACCTCAGGCTGTTAGCTACTAAAACAGTCGTTAACCAAAAGGAAGGAATTTTATTTTTTTTAATATATATACAGCTCAAACTCGATTACTGCTTAGGGCTTCGACTATTTGCTGATACATTCAAGGGTAACATTTAAATTCTTTTCATTGCTGTAGTTGTTTTCAAAACTCAGTGCTTTTAAGAGCCTGTATTGTGCTCTCTGTGTTCTGAGAATATTCAGAGCCTGAGGGTTCCTGCTGTTTTTCAGTGGCTTTGTGAGCTCTTCCCCTTCACTGTTGCAGCCAGCTCTGTGCTTCAGCACAGGGAGGATTTGCAGAGAGCACTGAGCACCAGGCAAGTCCCCTCCTCAGCAAACCAAACCTCTTGCAGTTGTTGGTGACATTCCCAGAAAACCACACATGCAAGGATTTTCCAGTGTGACCGAGTGACTCCCTGGGGAGCAGGGTCTGGGGTGGCTTCACAGGAGCCTGTCCTGCATTTCTGCCTCCCCTTGGATGGCTCCACGTGGAACTCCCCAAAAAGGGGCTGCTGCCCTCACTAGGGCTCCTCAAAATCCTGAACTGAGAGATTAGTCTGAAGTTATCTATTAAAACAATGGCAGATAAAAGAATAAAAATGGTATTTGATACCTGCTGTAGACTTCATGGAAAAGAGTAGGGTCAGGAGAGGTCAACTCTACAGTCCTCCAGCTGGCTCCTCTGTGCAACTCAGGCCACAGAAATTCATCCAATTACTGCCCTAAGCCCCACAATTTGTGGCTAAATTGGACCATTCCTTTTCAAAAGAAAAATTGTTGCCTCGAATTAAGGGTGCAAGTTAATGGGCTATCTATCATGGTTTTCAGCAAGCCAGAACAGTGCTGAGGAGTGGTGCTGTGGCTATGGTTAATTATAATTTCTGGCCAAAATTTACATCTTCTGCTTTGGTTCCCTCCTCTGTTTCAACCACTGGCTGCTGAATCCTGTTATAGCCTTGTTGACTGAATTGTTCTCTTCTACAAGAATTATTTTTTCCATCTAGTCACTTTAAGAGTTTTTAATCTGCTTTTTGTTAAGCTGAATGGATTTTAACTCAGCTGTTTCCAGCGATGTTTCTCACCAGGGGTTCTCAGTTAACTTTACATATTGTGATAGGTGCATGCAGAAGCACATTGATTCTTTTCCCCTGGGATTTCAGATGGATTTGTGTGCTTGGAAATTATCCTAAACTCAGGATTTTCTGGGTAATTTCAGATTATGCCTTTAATAGCAAAGAGAAGAGAAATCACAAGCACTCCCACACAAGATCTGCAGACAGGCTCAGGGCACAGCCTGCTTAGCCAGGTACAAAGAATGTGGAGGTTTCTGGAAGCCCACCCTAGGAGCTGCTTCCTTTCAGATCTGTCTCATCAGCTCTGAAGGGCCCCAGCCCTTGTCACTGAGGTTCTCACTGGATCAGCTTGGATTAAAAATCACAATGAATGCAAAAAACACCCCTGCAAGAGCCATAAATCATTTGGAAAATACTCCAAAAGAACCACACTAAACCACACACACTGACCAACTAGTTCAGCCAGAACAACTTTCCTTAAAGCAAGCCATGTTTTGGATTTGTCTGTATTTCACCTGGACTTGGAAGCTGCCCTCATTACTTTATTTAAAGTTCTGCAGCTATCAGGAGTCTGATGGAGTGATTTCACCCTGTAGCACCCTGCAGAGCTTCTCCAGAGCAACACATGCAACTAAAACACTGACTCTTTGCCAGAAGGCTGCAGTTCACCAAAATTTTTCCCACAAATGAAAAAAGACGGAGTTTTGCTCTGCCAAACCCTCAGCTTCCCTTTGTTAGCAGCTCTGAAGTCCAGGTTAAGACAGTTGCCAATGGCCATGGAGGTTCAGCCACACCAGAGCTATGGCTGTGACTGCTGCTCACGTTATAAACCATCCCCTCCTGAGGAAATGCAGCCCCGACCTGGGGCTTCACTGTCAGCCATAAAAAAAGATGGATCAGTTCCAAGTCAGAAAAAGCCTGGGAATCTGTTTTGATTTGCACAACAGGAATCAAGGCAAGGGGGTTGATGTGTGTCCTTCCCATCCTGCCCCACAGGTACTGAAAATGTGTTAAGGGCCTGCTGTGTGCTCAGCATCCCATACCTGCTCTACACCAGCTCCATCGCTGCCGTGGGACCCAACACCTCCTGTGAGCCCCTGCTCAGGTGAGGCTCAGCAAATCTTCACTGCTCTGTCTGTCCAGTCAAACTGCAGTGGAACTGATGGAGATTTGAGCTGTGGTTACCAGGGAGAAGATTTGTGTTCCCCTTCCTCTCTGTTCCTCTTCTTCTGGAAAACCCTTCCTTGCTGCTCTGCCCGTTTAGGAACCATGGCTCTTCCCAGCCTGAGCCTGGCAGTGATACCCCTAAGTGAGGGCTGTGTGGCCCAGCTGCACTGCCAGGCTCTCCCTGGACCTACACCCCTGCTCCTTTGAGCCCTAAAATCATTTTCAGATAAGGTTTCAGGTGCTCAGAGTTCAGGATATGGCCAAATCATATCCTGCTGTTGGGTCAGAGTTTTTGCTCTCCCTCACAATGAATCAGCCAAAGGGCAGCCAAAGGGAGCCCCTGCTCCCACCACATTGCCCCTCCTGCTCCCAGCTCCACAGGGAACTGCTGGCAAGCCTGTACCCAGCTCCTGTTATCAAATGTGGGCTAATCTTACGTAGCATTATCCCAGAAAAATGGAACTGGCCAGTGTCAGGGGACAGTCACTGGTGTGAACCTGCCCTGCAGGATTCAGGTGTAGTCACATCCTTCTGTTTCCTGCTTCTGACCTGTGAATTGTAACCTTCTATCCCTCAAAATCCTTCCTCCTGGCAAAGTGCTCCTGGGGGCTATCTCCAGGCTCCTGCATGTCACCACTTCAGGGCATTACACTCAATTCTTCTCCTCTGTTTGTGGCTCCCACGAGATTGACCCAAAGACCCAGGAGCAGCAGCAGAGCTTTAGAAAACCCTCTGTGGCAAAGGTGGGATGTGGATCAATACAAAGACAGTGGCCAGAATAAAACTTTTGAGGGATTTTTGGCTTTGATCTCCAGAAGTGACTTTGACAATCAGCTGACACCCCTGCTCAGGACTCAGCATCAGAATAACTTTTGTATTCATGGGGCAACAGCACCTGCACCCTGAGAGCAGGGCTGAGATTTCTGAAGACCAGGGGCTGAAGTTTCAGGTTAAATTTGAGGTCAGTCTGGTGGGTACTATTGGAAGGCTCCTTGCTAATTTCAAGCCTGGTTACAGCCACACAAACTGCTCAGCCCCTGGAAATTCCTGTGCCAGGGGAACTGGCTCCAAGTCAAGTGGTGTCTCCACAGGCAGCCAGGCTGGACACAGCTGCCTCCAGTCACTTGGCTCAGGAAATCTGAGCCCAGCTAGAAAAGACATAACTTAAAATTACCTACAAGCCTAAATTTCATGCTCACAAGTAAGTCAAGGCATAACCCAGTTGTTTTGAAAAGCATCTAAGCACTCAAATCTGTAGAATAAATGTCTGGCTTATGAAAAAATCCATGAGAGCAACTCAATCCACCTGGGACCATAAGCACTGGAGACTGTGTCACTGCAAAGCTATGGAATTTGGTCACTAGCAAATAACTCCTAAGAATTCATGTACATTCAAGGCACATCCTTGTCAGTATTTTAGTCCTGTGACTCAAGAGAGAGATGTAAACAGATGTCTTGAAAAAAATCAGCCCCAGATCTTGCCTGATCACAGTCCTCTGGCTTGTAATTCTGGCACCAATAGGGGCAAGTAAAACCCACCCAGGCTGATGCTCATGGAGCTATGAACAGGCTTCCCCACCACAAATACAAACAAAACCTCACCTGGAGCCTTTCACTCATTTTGCAGAACACACTCAGATTCTCCCATTATCCTAAGGGGAAGCCTCAGAGAGGGGTCTTCAATCTCCAGCCAATTTGATTTTAAACGAAGAGAATTAGATAATGGGAGAAGCATCAGCCCCCAGTCAAAACTTACTCCACCCATCTCAAGAGGGAGCCCAGGGATGACTGGGAGCAGCACAACATGGCTCTGTTTTCCTGACTGAAAGCACAGGTGATGCCTTCCTCCTCTTCTCATCTCCCCATCCCCACCCCGTCTGTTCTCTCTCTCCCTCACAGTCCACGATCCTGCCTGCCTTTTCCTTTTCCTCTGTCCCCCTTCTGCATCATTCCTCACAGAATTTACTGAACTCCCTTCTCGGTGCTGGGGAATCGGCAGAGACAAAGCTCTGGCCGGGGTGATGGGTGCAGGGATAATGCTCACACCTCAGCATCCGACAATAATAGAAAATGCCTCTGTCAGTCTCAATTCCTGGGAGACAGGCACTGCTGAGATACCTTCTGACAATGCTGCTCCAGTCTGATTAGCGTTCACTTATCTGGGATCGTTTTGAAAAGCAAGAGCATTATGCTGAGCTCTTTGTTACTACCGAGCTTCAGAGGGGAGGGGGGAGGCACACACAGCAGAGTCCAGGAACAGCAGGCAGGTTTGTCCCTGTGCGAGTCTGCTGCTCTTTAAAAGCTTTGCAGGGAAAAAAAAAAAAAACAAAAAAAAACAAAACATGAGAATTTGGNAAAAAAAAAAAAAAAAAAAAAAGGGGGCGAGAGAGAAAGCAATTAAAACTAGAACTTCTAGATAACCCCCCACTAATTGTCTTGGGCCTCTCCTGGGCTTGCAACAACCCTTGCACAATCAGTCTTTTGTCTTGCTTGTTTTTTGGTTGGTCTCTTGTTCCTGCCCTGTAAATGTGGGGAGGGGAAGAGGGTTTTGTGACAGAAGCCCAGGGTGTGTGAGGAGTCTGCATTTCTGATGCTCCTAATTTATTTCTGTTGCTGTAGTGCAAGGAGAGCCTGATCTCAGCTGGGATATCTGGCACACAACATGCCAGACTGCTGAACAGGCAAGAGCCAGGCAGCAGCATCAGCCACATTTTACACAGGGAGATCTGAGCACAGAAAAGAGAAAACAGCTTGCCCAAGGTCAAAGAGCTGAGTCAGAGCTGGCTCTCCCAAGGCCCAGTGTTTGACAAAACCACCTCTGCTGCAGATGTGCTGTGTGAAGCCCCCACAGGCCATTGGACCCTTCCAGGAGATGGATCCTGGCCACAGGAGGGTGAGGATTCCTCTTTGCCCTGCGTGGGGTACCCCATGCCAGGCAGATCCTGGTTTGCCAGGGTGGATTTCTGTCAGATGGTGAAATATAGAGTAAATTAATTTAAAAATGGGAAGAAAGTCTCCAGCAGCACATGGAGGGAGAGAGAGCTGATCTTTGCTGCTCAGGGGAGCACGGGAGCAAGTGGATGCTCCTTCCCAGTGCTGCAAGCCAGGTTTCTTCACTCCAGAGCCCACTGGAGATGTTTCATCAAATCCCCTGATGGCCTCAGGCTGATCTAAAACCACTGACACCCTGTGGGGAACAGAGCTGCTTTCTGCTTTCTCCTTGGAATTATTCCAGGCCCTGCAAGGCCAGTTCCATGTGAGATCCCTCAGGCCTTCCCTTGGCAGCCTGAGGAGCAGATTGACTTCCACAGTGACAAGCCAGTGTTCCCTGCTTGTCCTTGGCCATGGCTCCTCTGCTTCTCCTTCCCCTCCAGGGTAATTTGTGAGGGGAGATGAAGGAGCAATCCCAGCACAACCCTGCTGATTGCAAGGCTTCCAGGAGATCTCCAGCAGCTCCACCACATCCCCAGCAAATGCCTCCCAACTTTAATCAACTCCTTGAGAAAACTAAGTAGCAGCTTCACCTTTTAGTTCACGGCCCATGAGAGGCTTTTCTCTGCCTCTGATGAAAAAAATGAAGTAGAATTGCTCTCATTTTCCTGCCCTCCATCTCCCTGTGCTCTTTCTACCTTGCTCAGCTTCTGAGAGTTGCTTAAAAACGTGACTCCACTGCCTTCAAATCTGCCTGATGGAATGTCATTCCAATGATGCTGTTAGACAAAACCAACCCAGCTCTGAGAAACCACTGCCCCCATGCAAACCTGCCCGTGAACACCCCGAAGCTCCTGGTGTTCCTTGGGGCCTTACTCCTGCCAGAGCACAGCGAGGAGCTCGGATCCCCGAGGCTCCCAGGCCGCAGGGATCCCTGGGGAGCGGGGAATGCTGAGCACACCAGGCTGGGACAGGCGTCCCCGAGCCCTGAGCTCAGTCCCACGGTCACTCTCTGTCTCCCACAATCTGTTCCAGAGGAAATGAGGACACTGAGTACAGCGGGGAGGTGGAGCTGCCCTACGGGAAGACAAAAGCCATGGCGGAAAAAATTGTGCTTGAAGCCAACGGCAAAAAGGTACAAAATCCAGTGGTGGCACCTCTGGAATTGCAGCACAGGGCAGGGGAAAGAGGGAGATGGGTGGAAGGACCCCACAGCTCCTGTCTAAGTGTGTATCCAACCTCTGCCTGGAGTTGATGCATAAACCACATTGTCCTAAGCCTCCCAAAGCCTGGTATTCCCACACCAGCAGGAAGCTGCCAGACTCTCCCAGGGCCAAAGGGTGCTTCCCTTCGAGCCTGTGCTCCAGCTCCAGCAGGAGTGGGACTTGGGAAAGGGCTGTGCTAAATTAGGGCCGGAGGAACTGGGTTCACCTACTTCACACTGAAAAAAAGTGTAATTTCCAGGCTTTCCAAAGTGACTTAAGAATTAAAAATATCGGTGTACCCAGAGCCAGCCCCCTACCCAAGGCAGCTGTTCAGTGTTTCAGACTGGCAGTGCAGTCAGCAGACATACGAGTTCTTCTAGACAAGGAAGGAGATGTAAAAATGAGACTTGTGCTCTAAGCCACAGCCTGGAGCTTCTCTCCCCAAATCCCAGTTTGAAGCCAGCCAGTTGGGCTGGCTGGCTGTGGTACCTGGTTTTGGTTGTTGCAAATCCTCTTTTATTCACCACAACTGCAGAAGAGTTCATGGCATCAGCACTCTTCACCCAGCACCTCTCAAGGAGCACCATGTGGGTCCTGTGGGGAAAAAAAAAAAAAAAAAAAAAAAAAAAATCAAACTGGGCACCTCCTTGTATTTTTAGGGACCCAAAGCAGGTGCCAAGAATGCAGAGCACCTCTGCAAATGTTGACTCCTCTAGGCCAGTATTGCCAGGGTTTGGGATTATCTGGGAAACCCAGTGTCACTGTGGAAGATTCCATCTCTGGATCCATCTAAACTGCATCCATCCACCTCCCTGATTTTACAGCTGAGCAATGGTGGCACACTCAGGACCTGCATCATCCGTCCCAACACCGTGTATGGGGAGAAGGCAGCGTTCCTCCAGGAGCTGTATTTGCTTGCCAGAGCCAGGAATGGTGTTCTGAACTACCTGGAGCCTGAAAACACCGAGCGCAATCACACCTACGTGGGTGAGTGAAGGGCTGAGCCCTTTGCACGGGGTGCTACCAGCTTTAGTCACAGGGGATTTTACACGTCAGCTTAGCCATAATCTCCCCAGACAGAGAGATCAGTATGGTGAATGAGCACAAATGGGTTTGGAGCCACAAAACTTAGACTGGCTAAAGGATTTTAAAAGCAGTTTCTTATTACTGTTCTTTTCTTTTTTCCCTTTGAGAAGTGTTTCAGGGATATATGGGGGACAGAGAGAAATTCCGGCTGTGTTTTTAAAATGTTTTTTGCTATAAAAAGACACTTCTTCATTAGAAAAAAAAATAAACTACCACTACTTGTCAAGTTCTTTACAGAAAAGGCTGCCCTACATAACCAGTTTTAGCAAGCACAAGAAATTACCCACAACACCTATAGGAAGAGTTTGTTTTGGTGCCTTTCAAGGGGGTGTAATTCACCATGAGATCATGCAGGCAATCAGTGATTTCTGTTCAGCACACTTATATATCTTTTTCCAAAAGTGCAGATTTTGAAAATGCTGCTAGAGAAGAATCAGGCCCAGATTAATCAAGTGACTCCTTCAAAGGCCCACAGCAGAGGCAGGGACAAAACCCTGGAGCACTGCCTCATATTCATCCTGCTCTCACTACAAAACACTGCCCTTTTGCTTCACATGAACCAGGATCACAAGGCACATTAATTGTCCAGCTCAAAGGGGAGACCAAAGGTTTAAAGGATCTTGGAGGCCTGGATTAGCTACTCAGTGTCTCTGCAGCACAGCTGAGCACAGGATGAGTGCCTCCCTGCTTCCCAGCACTGAAGCTGGCAGATCCAGTGCACTCATTCTACAGTAAACAGGGAAACTGAGCTCCTCCTGAATGCCTGTTTCTCTCCCTCTCTTATTTCTCCAGGGAATGTGGCATGGATGCATGTCCTTGCAGCAAGGAACCTGCAGCTGAAGCCAGACGTGCTGGCAGGACAGGTGTATTATTGCTATGATGACACTCCAAGCACGAAGGGATTCCTGGTCAGGCACCAGCTGCTGTCCAGCGCAGACCCCTCGGTGAGGCTGGGCTCACACATCCCCTACTGGAAGATGTGGTTGATGATACAGCTGCACAGGCTCATCAGGGCCATCCTGCCTCCTTTCTGGAGGCCACAGCCCTTCCTCAACGTGCCCCTGCTGAACACCATCGTCACCACCTTCTCCTTCCAGACAGACAAAGCCTCCAGGCATTTCGGGTACAAACCCCTCTTCACATGGCAGGAGAGCAAGCTCAGGACTGCAGAGTGGCTGAAAGCAGCTGCAGGGAGCCTGGGACCCCCCCAGCTGCATGAAAAGAAGAACTAAACCAGCACTTTTGGGGTAAGGAGGTTGCTTAGCACAGCAGCAGGTTTCATCTGAGCTTCACAACCTGCACAGGCCTTTGGCAGGAGCTCTGCCAACACAGAAATCCTGGTACAGAAACAGAGAAAAGAACAGAATGGAGAAAAACTCACAGCCTGCAAGTCATACCCTTGCCATGCCAAAATCTCAGCTCTTTTTGAGATGTTGATTTTGAGGAATTAAGAATTTTAGAAACGTTAAGATTATAGTTAGAATAGATATTGCTGTGCTAGCAAAAAGAAAAACAAAAGCCTTNGGGTACTTTTGGGGAACTATCCCAGTGCTCTGCCCAGCTGAAATAAACATCCACTTTCTAACTTCAAATTATTGGAGAGTTTCTGTCCGTTAATAGATGGACATTGATATTAGATCAATGTTCATATTTCTTTAAATCATTTTGTGACCCACGGGCTGTTGAAACCTTCCCTGCACACACATGGGGCTTGCTGGCCTCCCTCAGTGCCACGGTGCCACCGCTGCCTGGTGACTTGGGGGGACAAGAGAGAACAAGCTCAGGTGGGAGAGGGTGCCCAGCAAACTCCTCTTTGCTAAAATCAGAGAACCCCTCTTGTTCCACAGCCTGGGGAGCCACGCTCTCAGACATTTGGTGGGGTAGCTGTACCTGGCTCAGGCACTGAGGGGCTCTTCAGTGACAGTTTTGGGGAGGACAAGTCAAACACAGCAGGTTCTTGCTCTGATTTAGGGTTTAATTAAAAAAAAAAATCCTTTTTCCAAAACTGCCCTTTGCAAGATGCTTCCTGTTTTTCTTTCAATGTGGAATATTGAATATCTATTTTGAAATACTATCACTATAAGAGAAAAATCTTTTTCTCTTATAAATAAATAAATCTCCAATCTTTTGTCCTTACAAGGCACAGGCTGGTTTACCTTTTAGTTGTATGGATGGAGAACTGATGTCTACAAGCCTAAAGGTGGGACTCACATGGTTTGTAACTCCAAATCTCTCACCACAGAGTATTCCAGTGGCAAAGAAAAGCAGATTAAAGCCCAGTTCAGCTGCTGTGCTGGCAGAAAGCAACTTCAAGTGAAGGCCTTGGGGGCTGCATTTTGCTAAATAACGTTTGAACTCCAGGAGGAAGAGGTCATTTCAGCTCCTTCCATGGCACTGGAGCTGCTCAGCCCATGTGGGAGCTTTTCACAGATGAAATTTTCCTCACGCAGATGGGGTGGGCACTTCCAGGAGATTCACAGCAAAACTGTGGTTTCTATCAGTTTATCAGCTTCTCTATTTTTAAGACTTGCAGAGAGCCTGGTAAATCTACATTCTGAACAACTGAGATTTCAGTTTTCACTTGAGCTTGGGGGAATGGGATATTTTTACAATACTGGCTCAAATAGAAAAACTCTCTTAATATCACACTTCTGTGTTCTGTGAATCTGTACTCATCTCTTGAGTGTTCCTGGAGTAAAAGTGTGCACATGCACAAGTAGAAGCTTATTTTAATTACACGTGCCCTGATACTCCTGGAAAAAGCAAGTTTCAGCATGGCATCCTTGATAGAAATGATGAAAATTTGCTTCCTGTTAGTCCTGGTAATTACCCAGGAAGGAAAGTGGAGCAATACAGTGAGAGCTGCCAAGCTAAATTTGCCGAAATTTGCACTCACTAGAGAATTCTTCTTCAAAATGAGCTTACAAATCAGAAATCAGTTGCTCTGCTAATTCATTACTAAGCTCATATAACAAATAAATTTGACCCAAACTGTTGCAATCTGCTCATGGAGAATTTGAAAAGGTGAAGTGTAAATCTCCAGTTCCCTACTACTTTTCCCTTTCCACTTGTGCTGGGTGGGGGTTAAGAAAGGGGATAATACAATTTCTGATTTTTCTATATCCCCTAAAGGTCTCCTTGCAGTTTTTTGCCATGATCCAAATGGTAGCTGACAACTCACAGAATGTGACAAACAAATACACCCTCAATTCCTCCTGCACATCCCAGAGCATCTCCACAGCGCATCAGCGTTGGCCTCAACAGGTTTTGATGCCTCTGAAAATATGGATTTATCCTGCCAAAAAAGAGCCACTGGGTGGAGCTGCGAGGCTGGGAACGGGTCCCTCCTCGTAGAGCCTCGCCGGGATTCAGCTGCGTTCTGCAAGGACTGAAATCCCAGCCCAGGCAGCGAGGCTGAAGGCTCTGTGCTGTCTGTGGGGAGTTCTGGCTCTCCATCCTCTGGCTGGAAGCAGTCACCATCTTATCTGCGTGTAGCCCTGTACTCAAAGACACTGAGGAAATTATTTTTTCAACTCAGAGCTCGTTAGAAAAGAATAAAAGTTTGCTTTTTGTTTTTAAAAATAGAACGAATTTTGGCGCTCTGACCTCTGAGAAGCCTTGCACAAACACAACAGGCTGATGCCTTCAGTCCCAGTCCCTCAGGAATTCCTTTGTGGGATTTGGAGCTGCTGCAGATATCAGATGGGAGAGTTGTCAAGCCCCAGTACTATCCCAGAGATTAATGCCTTACAAGCTTGCCGGCTTTCAGAAACCTTGCTGGGAACCTCATCATGCTTTTGTTCCTGTCCTGCTCATCATCACCTATGATTCTGATGCTTATCAGGGTGCAGATGACATGCAGGATAAGCAGAAGGGATTCTCAAAGGTGGTTAAGTGCTGGAGTTTTCAAAAGTATCTGAATTAGCTGGCTGCTCATCTCTTTTAATACCTACTCACCTCCCGAGCTTTGAGCAACTAGAGGATTCCCTTTCCCTGGTCATGGTAGAAATAGGGGGGAAAGTTAGACAGCAAAGCTTCTGTGCTATTTTCCAAAAAAGATGAGTAAGCTTCCTTTGGCTGCCCTGCCTTTTGGCTCCTCCAAGCTAATGCTGCTGCAGACTTCCTGTTAGATCCTTGATTTTATCAGATTATAACTTGTTTTCCCCTGGCAATGCTTTAATTCTTTCTACTGCATTGGGTTGTCATTGGCTTTTCTTTTCAGGGTCTCAGCCTTATTATGTAACAGCAGCAGCAAAAAAAGAGAAAAGAAAAAATATTTCAGATCTGTTTCTACTTCAGGAGAGGAGCCTTTGTGCACAATTACTCATCCAAGAGATTCAGCAGGTATAACTGCTTCCCCCAGGGGCTCCATTATATAATTGGATTTCAGCCATACAAATTAAATCCTATCTTACCCCTTAGTTAAGCCAGGCAGTAAGTATTTAATGCTAATATCCCTGACAACTATTGCAGGGAGAAGCAGAGCTGAAGCACAGAGGAAACAGATGCAGGCAATCTCTGCTGCAGGAGCAGGGAGGATGAGCAAGGGCTGACACCTGCTTGTATTTTCAACATGGCTAAACTTCCCCAGGCCGGGCCACGGCTCAGCTGGAGTGGTTGTGGGAGCTGGAGCAGGGTTCTCCCTGGTTTTCCATGCTCCAGGAGTGTTCCTGGGTGCACGCTGAGCGCTCACCCCCAACACACACACTTCAAAGAGCCACATGCCTAACCCTGTTGGAGCTTCTCTGGAAGTCTCTGTTCTTGTGCAACGTCTGAAGGAAGCAAATTTAGCAATATTAGAACTCAAGCCAAACACAAAACCAAGCAAAGAATCCCCAAACTAAAAAGAAAATCTCGGCTGAGTTACTCATTCATCTGCATTTTCTGCCGCGTTCGGTTCTCCCGGCGTGTTCCTGTGAGACAAAGCCCTCTGGGCAGAGCCCATCTCTTTTGGTGTCTGGTACATCAGTCACAGAGTCAGGGCATGGTAATAAAGCAAAATAGATTCATGGTAGGAGTTGAACCAGTTGGTCTGGTCCTGTAATTGGAACATAATCTCATATTGACAGTGTTTAGCTCAGGATGCACAGGGAGCAGGTGGCACCAGGCCAGGCCCCCATCGGCCTGCAAGGGTTGGAAAGAGATTTTCCAAGTCCAGCTCCTGGACCTCCTCTGAGGTGCTGGAAGTTTTGCTTCCCCAGAAGGGCCTCGAGCCCCTCACTGATCCTGGTTAAAGCCCCAGACACTGCTCTGAGCCTGCAGCCTGGCGGGCAGGAGCTGCCTTGGGAACACTGGGACAGAGTGGGAACAGCACCCAAAGGGCAAAAAGCTCCCACATCTGCTGGGCCAAACAGTCCCAAAGCTCTCCAGAGCCCTGGGAGCCTCTCCCTGCCAGCAGGGACCTGCCTGGGACATGAGGCACAAGCCCAGGGGGGCTCTCAGTGCCAGGGACACCCACCAGTGTCACCTTTCTGCTCCTTTTTTCACCTGTAAAAGCTCCAGGGGCACAAGGAACTCCACAGAACACACTGGCAAAGGTGATTAATTCCCTTCTCTGAGCCCAAAACCCTGGGCTAAAGCAGGTGAGAGGAGAGGAAGCACTTTTATTCCAAGACTCATCCTATGGCAGAGTCTGAGTGCAGACACAGACAGCTTTCCAAGGGTGTGGGAGAAGAATACCAAGCTTCTTATAGCTGCTACAGGAAGTTTAAATTGATTTTTCTCCATTTCAGCAATTAATTCCCATTAATCAACTTACTGTAGAATGCTGCACAATAATTCACAAGTTTTATGTATTATATGAATAAAATTGCACATATATTTTTATGTGATTTTCATTTAATTGAATTCCAAGGAGATTTATCTGCTGGGTTATTAATAAATCTTAATATGGCCCATAACACTCAATTGATATTTAATTAACCTGCAATAACTGCCTTGTAAAATGTAAATTAAATGCTTTATTTTTTCCAGGCATATAATGTTAAATCAAATCCTTCATTCTACGAGCAAAGCAAAAAGAAGGGGGAAAAAACAACATTTCAGGCAACCAAACCTTACACCAGAAAACATTTGATATTTACAGAGGTTCAAACTGGAAATTAGATCCACGCTTTGTAATCATTTCTTCTCTTGTGGAGGTACTTTTCCACTCTTCCTTCTTTTAAAGATCACAGAATTTGGGTGGATTTAGATGAAACAACAAAATCTCAGGAGGCTTGAGGAGAAGCAAGAGGCGCCCATTACTAATAATAAGGTTGTAAATTCTCAAAGGTATTGTGGTATTTGGCATTTTTCTGAAAGGCTTGGCTCCTGGAGTCACATTATTAAATGAGAATGTCAATTTTCATTTAAAAATATAAAAAAAAAAAAAAAAACAGGAAAGGAAAGGAAAAGGAAAGATGTTAAAGCCCTTTGATAGGGGAAGTTTGCAAACCTGAATGTCAAAGGCATGAGAACTAAGAGACAAAAATACATAAAATTTGATCCTTATCTTTAAAAGTATCAGAACTTTTTGAGACTGAGATGTTTGAAAACTGGGAGGTGGCACCAAATGATCAAAACAGCCTTTACAAGAAAAGATGAGAACAATCCAAATTGTATTTTAAGATCAAACTCTTTTCCTCCCCCTCCCCTAGCAATTTACATAGATCTACATTAAATACTGCAAACTGCAAAAACAACTGGTTCTGATTTCCAAACCAGGAGAGCTGGCTGCCTTTGCAAGGTGATTTGAAAACTTCAGGAGAACGTGACTGTCCAAAATTGATAAGTCTATAAAGTTTTACTGCCACAGCATCTAAATGTAGTATATCTTTCTTTTTTTAACACATGGAGGGGCCTGTCTGTTTCTCAATATTTTATTAAACAGGGTATTTCCACCAAAGGACAGTAGCTCTCACTGTCTGTAATCTGTCTGCATTAGATCACTTTAAAAGGTATTAATGGGAATAAAAAGTTAAATGTACCACGGATTTTAAGGGTGTCACAGCATGGAAGAATGAAACTGAAGAGAATGGATTCTGACTTGCAGTGAATGAACAGAAATAAATCCAGAGCTGCTGGAATGGGAAGGCTGTCCCCACTCAGTGTTCATCCTCTCCAGTCACTCATCCTCCCAGGAGCCCAGGCAGGGATTCCATGGGGAGCTCTGAGGTGCTGCCAGTTCCCGTGGCAGCAGGAGGGGATGTGACCCTGCTGTCCCCCGGGGCTGCCAGCACCTGCACTGCTCCCAGCACTGCTCAGGGCCCAGCCTGGCCACTCACACCCAGAGCAGGGAGCCAGCACACACAATCAGCCTCATGCCACAGGAACTGACTGGAGCTCTGCAGACTTGGGGTTAGTCCCCAGCTCCAGCATGGACTCACTGGATCTTTGGGCTGGTTTTCACATTTACAGCTGGTTTCTTCCTCTTTCCCTCTCTCTGTCTTTTATGATTTTGGCAATTGATCAGGAATAGCCTTTTCTCCTTCATTTACCTTTCATCTTTCTAAAGGAGGAGAATGTATCCCACAAACGTGTGTGGGATCTGCTGTCAGCTCATGCACCACAGCCCCTTCCCAGGACACTTGTGTTTTACTCCACTGGATAGACATGGACATGGGAGGGGTGTTTCCCCCCTTCGGGTGGGTTTCTAACTGAGCTGAATCCAGCACTCGTTAAGGCCTGACCATGACTGACAGTTCACATTATCTTGGGCAGCACTTTTGATCAGGCAGAGTCACCTGGGAGCTGCACCAGGAGCAGCCACAGGAGTCCCAGCCACTCACAGGCTGCTCCTAACGACACTGCTGGGAATTAAATCACAGCGTGAGGAGCAAATGGAATTGCTAAACAACGAGCCCTAACATGTTTAGGGCTTGAGACCCGAGAACCTCCTCACAGAGGTTTTACCACAGAGTTTTCATGAGCCCAGTGCAGGACTGCTGGGCCCCCTGTGAACACCCTGCTTTTTGGGGATGTAGGAGCAGACTCTCCATCACCTGAATTACATCTCTGCTCTGCCCTTGTACAACAACCAACATGGCTGGCCCCACAGTCACACCATGCCTAGTCCTAGTCCTAGTCCTAAACCCCTTTCTGACCACACTACCCTCACTTAAATCCCAGCTCCAATGTCTTTCCCTTTGAGAAGCACAGCAGGCCAAGTACTCCTGACATTTCCACGATGCCCAGTGTCACCTTTTGTACAGGACTCTCACAGCAGCAGCCTCTCTGGGGGCAGAGGGAATGCCCCTGACAGCAAACCTGTTACACAGCTGGTGACCAAAAAGCAAAGCATCCACAGTCCTGCTGCTGCTGATCCCACTGGGAGCAATCCCATTTACTGCCACGGAGATAGAGACTGACTATGGGGGGATCCCTAACAGGAGACAGCACTTGTGAGTTCTGCTTCTCAAAATCCACATCTGGAACTGAACAACTGAGCAAGAACCAGCCCCATGAGACACATCTAAACCAGCCCATCTTAGCCCTGGGGACATGCCCTTAACTCACACATCCAAATGATGTGTGGTTCCACACAAACCTCTCACGCTCTGCTGTGCTGCTGCATCCTGTCCCTAAATCCATACCCACACCCTGCCCTGGGACAAGAACAGGGGTTTGACACCAAAGAGAACAAGGTGCCTGATTTGTGTTCCGTTTCAAAGGGATTTAGAAGCTCTGCTCCCTCCCAGAAACCTGCCCAGCCTCCTTCAGAGGCTGTGCACAGGCTTGACATGACACCAGATAATGTTTGTGGGCTCTGGCATAACTGGGGATTACTGCTCTGAAAAGGAGGACTTGCTGAAGTGGCTGTGGTTTAAGGAAGGATTTGAAAGGGGAGAGAAGTACAGAGGGAAGCTGTTCTAGACACTAAGTCACATAAGGGAAGGCTTAAAAACCGAGAGCAGGAGGAAATGAAGGGATCTGAAAAGGAAGGGATTTGGGATAAATGAGTGGAGGAGGAGGAGAAACGTCAGCTAGCAGTGAGATTACATGGGACAACGTGTGAGCTCCTTCAGCCCTTCTTCTTGGGGTGACTAGAGTGATGGGAAAGGGGAGATGCACCAGTGAGCTCTGGGCTGGCTGCAGGAGGAAAACGGGCAACCCCACACTCCTGGTGGGAATTGAGGGAATTTGGTGGAATGACAGCACAGCTTGCTCAGATCACAGAGTGACTGATGGTGGGAACCTCTTACAGGCAGCTCCAGCTGAAACAGGGACCAAAATACAGCCAGTGGGTTTCCAAGCACCACGACAGAGGTCAGGAGAGGTGTGGGGAGGAGCAGGAAGCTGAGCGATGCTGGTGGAGGGTAATGGTGTAATGTTCACCCAGGCTGAATTAAACAGGGCTGGCTCTGTTCACAGATTTTCCTGCGCTAGTTTGCACTGGTTATCACAGATAAGCCCCATTAATGCAACTCTCTTATGATGTTGGGAAACTTCAATAATGGAAATTAACTGCTGTGCATGGACAGATGAATGGAAGTTACACAACCGCTGCCCTATTTCCGAGAAGCACAGCAATGTTGAGTGGGTGAAGCCAAATTTAATAGCTGTTATCAAAACCAAGGAAAGGACTTCCATTCAAGAGGTAACCAGGAGAAAAGCAAGGGCTTGGGAGCATTGCACAACCACAGCAGCTCTGGACTCTCACCAACAGCAGCAACTCCAGTGCTGGAACAATGCACCAGCTTTAGTGCTTTGACAGGCGGCCAAGGGCCTTACAAAACACCTCAAATAGTTAATGCAAATCCATATTAGCAGGCCTGTTAATGGCCTGTCATTGCCTGTCTGCAGATCACTATTTTGTGACAGTAAGCTCTAGATTTCCTTAATCAGTTATCCTTAGCTGACATTCCTAGCAATGGTGGGATTCCATAAGGTCCTAAAATCTGAAGGACCAACCTCTTCTCTACCCATTGAATCACCATTCCCCCATTTCTGGCCTGAGTTTCTTCTTCCATTTAATGGGGACAACATCTTGTACCTTCACTGTAGCCATGGCACATTCGTGTCCAACTGTTTTCAGAGCTGAGTAACTCAAGAGATGTTATTTTTAATTTCTTATTGTCTTAATTTAGGTTTTAAACCGATTCTTACAATCTTTCACACACATGACAAAGTGATCAAAAGCCATTTGCAGCTGGTTTTAAATCTGCACCAGACTTTACTGAAACCTGGTGTTTCTGCTCCATTTGCAGAGGACTTGGCAGGGAGGACAGGAGAAAAACTGCATTTCCCCTGTCTCAGCTCCCTTGTCTGTTAATGTGAAACCTAAAATACTCCCCTCCATTTTGGATCAATGTCACATAACCTCATTTCCTCAGCTTAAGGAAAAGCCTTAGATTTTATATGTTGCACTAAAATATGTCAGCACTGCTCAGTTAATAAACAGTGCTAAATCAAAACCAGGCCCCAGTTCGTAGATCATGTGAGCAGTGTCAAACACAGGGAGTGATACCACAGCAGAGATGTAATGGACAGGCTCCTTAGCCCGGGTTTATGGCTGTGAAAGAGAAAAACCTGGTGTTCAGTCACTTCTCACTCACCAGAGGCTGTCACACAATCTCTCACAGCTTTTTGGGTTATGTTTATTTTTCCTGGGGTTCCCAAGGGCTCTACCTTCTGATCCCCCTGCAAAACCTCCTCTGTGACTACCCAGAGGACTAACCCCTGACTTAGAGCCAGAACTTGAAGCTTTTACTGCACGTTAGAGCAGATCCTTACCTGATAAATCAGAATATCCCTCATCCATTTACACCCACAGAGGAAACAACTTTCACAGTTCAGAGGAACAAGGGCTTTATTTTCTTCTCCATGTTGACTTTTCCTGTGTGGTGACTGTTGAAGCCAAGAAACTTCTCTCCCTCTCACTTGTCAGCAGGACACCCCAGCAGCATTCAGGGCTGGGATTCAGCACCTATGGCCACCCTGGCCTGGCAGCAGCACTCCCTGCCATAACTGCAGTTCCCATGGGCTCCTGGTGAAATTAAAGGAATGAATCCCATCAAACTGTCCTTGTTAGTGCCACCTCCTAACCAGCATCCTGAATTTGGGGGAAAACAATGAGGAACACGACCTACAGGCTGTCACATGTGGTCATTCATTATTCCCATGTTTCTGAAGACCACCATGAACAGACCCACAGAGACCCCATTTACTGCCCCTCACACCTGAAACACGACCAATTACTGTGTACCTTTGGAGATTAATAGTGAAAAAGCTCCTCTCACTCTCTGCTAGAAAGAAAATGTTTTTGGAAAGCTGTTCCTGTCATTTGATATTGTCCAGTTTTTCCACTGAGAAAAGCCAAACGTGAAACCTACAGGCTGGTTCAGTTTTTCCCTTGGCAATACCCAGCTAAAAGCTGCTCAGTGTATCCATACACCTCCTCCTGCTGCTCCTGAAAACTGCCAGGGATGAACACAGGGGTGCCAGGGCCAGGCACTGTCCAAGGCCACCTGGGTGTCATTCCCAGGGGAAAACCTGAGGGAAAAATCTCAATATAAATACTTGCAGTGTTGCAGCAGGGAACATCCCAACTCTGGGAGAGAGGAAGGACTACAGCAATGCAAGGACTCATCCTTGCCACTCTCAACTGAAAAACAGCCACCTAAAAGTTAGCTGGAGTTTGAACTTTCTGCTGTAGTGAATGGAGAGGGAAAGTGGCACCTCTGGAGGGGCATTCATCCCTTCCTGAGATATCTGTCTGAGACACGGAGGGTGGGTTGATGCTGGAGGTGCCAGCGTCTTTCGACAGGGACTAAAAGGAGCCTTGATGATTATCTTGGACTTTTAGGCAGAGTCAGTTAAGGTGAATCTTTGTTGGACTGAAATCAGTGGTGGTTTTGTCTTTGCCTTCGGTGGGGCTGGGTTTTCACCACGGCGATCTGAATAGATTAGAAAAGAAAAACAGAATAGGGAAACACACCTATAAGGGAATGAAATATTTATTTCCCCCGATTCACAGAGAGCAATTAAGATATAAAGAGATTAGGGGAACTCTTCACAGTCACTGAGTGGGCTTATATTGAACAAGAAAGGAGGCTTTGGAGCCTGCAAGCACAACTTGAGCTCTCAGCCGCCCTGCCTTCCTCCCAGGAAAAGCATCATGCAAATGTGAGGAGGAAGGAATCGCGGCAGACATGCCATCTGGGAGGATGATGGACAACAAGCTGACTAGGAATAAATAGCAAAATATAATAAATTCCAAACCATGCCAACAGCAACTGTTGTGCTATGAATTAACAGTGCTATTAAATGTTTACGCACACACTTCTGTCAGCACCTGTCAGCATTTATGCAATACATACGTTGGCAAATCTGTATTACGTTATTTCTTGCAACTGATCTGCATTAATACTGCCCGTGCACATGTTCAAGCAAATTGCTACACTTCTTTTTGACCTATCCATGTGCAAAAGGTGCAGCAGTTCACAGGATTTTATGCCTATGCAGCAAATTCGAGGTTTATGTGCCAGGCAGCAGAGCAAGGCTGGGGGATAGAGGGCAGCAAAGGAAAGAGAAAGAGGAGCAGGGAGGAATAAGGGACCTGGAAAGCCCCGGCCAGGGCTGGAGGATGCCTGAGGAGATGGTGGTGGGCTTAGGGCAAAGCTGGGTTCACCCCAAACCAGGCCAGAGAAGGGCAGTCACACTGTGAGCCTCCTTGAGCAGGAAGAAAAGGACAGAGGTGGGGGAAGCCCCAAAATCCAGCCCTAAGCTGCAGCCCCGGTAGAAAACACACTTGGCCAGGGCTCCTTGGCTGAACTCCTGCTGCAGGGAACAGTTATGCCACAGCCAGCAGGATGGACCACAGTGCTCTGCATTTAACTTCCCCCCTGATTCCTTCTTTTCGCTCTCCCCTCCCTTCCCCCAGCCCCGGGTGCAGTAGCTGGGGTGGAGGAGACAAAAATGTGTAATTAAGGGAGTTGCCACTTGCTAAAGCTGGAGCAAAAGAGAGGGTTTGTGGTGACAGGGCTAAGTCTGGGACCCACCAGTGGCTGCTAATGATGAGAGCTGTGGTTACCGAGCCACCCAGGCAGGGGCAGAGGCAGGAAAACTGGTGCTTGCAAAAGGGGCTTTGTGCCCCACCTCTGCTCCAGGCCAGCAGATTGTGGAGGCTCAGGGACACGGGATGCACACAAGGGACTTGGGACAGCCCAGCAGACACAGGCAGGGCAGTGGGAATGGAAACAAGGTCACAAGTGATGCTTGATCTGGACTCCCAGCTGCCCAGCCAGGTTTAGCCTGAGCACAGGGCTTAGGCCAGGAACGCTGGCTCTGGTTCTGGAGCTGCAGAGGAGGAGGAACATGCAGCGCCTTACAGGGCTGCTGCAGGACCTGGGAACTGCTCCTGTTCTCCCTCTCCTGTTTGTGCACAGACACCACCAACTCCTGTCTTTTTACCCGCGATTTATTTGAAGTACCAAAAGCAGGTATTTAAACGAGCAACTTTTCGAGTTGCTCCTCCTGGTCTCATCAGGAGAGATTTCTGCTGGACCCGAAGCCACAGCAGAGTCCAGCCCTGCTGAGCTGTGGCAGGGGGCAGGACAGGCAGAGCTGGCTGATACCAGCAGAGAGCCCAACACCCCATCAGGCTCAGCTCAAACTCTTGATTTGCAAAGGCCACTTGTGCTCAGCACAACCCACCGAAATCCAAAATGTGTATGGCCATTCTGCTGTGTGGATTAAACAGGATTCAAAGGGAGCAGGGGGTGAAGAGATCTGCCCTGGCCATATTTACCCTCAGTCAACCACATTAATTAATCAGCTATATTCCTGTGTCTTTAAACACATGATTTTGACTCAAACTAAAAAAGGGCTTTTATACTTTACATTGGAATTAACGTGACAAGCGATTAGCAGATCATCAAGAATAAGACTTCTCTTAATAGTGCTAATAAAAAGGGAGATATTTTTAATGCGGTTCCTAGGATTAATAATTGCCATTCTGATAGAGTCAGAATTTCCAGCATGAGCCATTCCCTCCATAGCCACAGGTGCAGATGGATGAAGCAGCTCAGAGGAGCTGAAGTTGATCACATTTTCCATGTAAAAGGGCACAGTAATTACAACTGATGAGGGTGCTGGAGCCAAAACACTGGGTCTTGGTGGGGAAAAAAACCCAGATTTGTAATCAACAGGGGCAACCACAGGAGAAGTTTTAAAATCCTAATTTAAAAGCACTTAGCAGTAGCATGCTATGCTCCTCCAGGTACTGAGTGCGAGGACATTAAAGGAGAGATAGGAAGTGTCCCTGGAAAGTGCTGCTATACAGGGGACTCTTCAGTGGAATTCCCTGGGATTTTCAGTGCTCACACACCTGAAACTCATGGGGATTTTTCTTCTGTTTAAGGAAGGCACAGAATATTTTAGTGCATCTCCAAGATTAAGTGGAGAAGTGAAGAGGTTGTTGTTTAAGATTCAGTTTTGAGGACTGAAGTCAGCCCGAAGGGATAACAGCTCTACATCCCCATCCTGGAGCTGGAATATCCTTGCAAAACAGAAACATTAGGTTTAATAATATAAGCGTGGATTTGTGTCTTTAAAAAGTATTTGCTTTGCTGAAAAGGATGCAGAGATCTTGTCTTGATGATTAGTAAATCGACGGCACCTAAAAGCTGAATTTCCAAACGAGTTCTGCCCCCCAGTTCACAGAGCAGCTTTGTAGCACAGAGTGATTTCTCTTTGTCTAAATGAGTGTTAAGATCCTTGGAAGTCTTTACTCCTGGTTGTGGGTTCTGCATACTTTAAAACACACCCCTGATCTCTTCTAACACACTGAACCCCGAGGAGAAATACCAGCAGGGTTAGAAACCACCACCAGATATATTTCGAGCTTGATTGCCTGTATTATCTTAACACCCTGTTGCTCCAAACCCTCTGAAAATGGCATATCTCATCTTGCCATTGTTATTACACCCAAAGGATATGTCTGCACCGCAGTGCTGAGCTGCCCATGCCAGAGCTCTGTGGAGCTGCAGGCGGCCTCGCTCCAGCAGCGCCCGGCGCATTTCCCCGGCAGGAGAATTTGGGCTGCTCCTGCCCCGCTGAAGGTGGCTGTGAAAAAGCAACGGGAGCTTGGCTTGACTCTTCTGGCAACACACAAATGCAGCAGGGCAACCACTCCTGATTAGCTCGCTCCCACACCATCTGTTTTCCAAGACTACATGGACTTCCTGGCACAGAGATTCCTGTTTGAGGATAGGAGCTTGTGTACAACAGTTTACCATAACCAGCAAAGCCGAGCTGACACTCCCTCCCTCAGAGACAGCAACAGTTTTGCTCGGGTTTTTTTTGGTTTTGGTAACCCTTTGCCTATTTTGCATCGCTGGTATCACGCTGCAGGGGGGCAGCTGCAGAGATTTCTGTGCTCAGGGCAGGTTGCTGGCACAGAGTGCAGCATCTCGTGGGTATGAGATGTCAAGGCCAAGCTGACGTAGGGAGGAAGAGCTGATCCCCCCAAACTGAACAGGTTTCAGGCCTCTCTGCAGCAGCTCTGGGGTGCCTGGCAGGGCTGGAGCCTCCCCAGGCTGCTGGATGAGGGGGATGAGGAGCTGCAGATCCCCCAGTGGCACTCAGGAAGGCTCAGCCCAGGGCAGGAGCCCACACAGCCCCTCTCCTCACACTCCTCCCTCGGTCTGGCAGTGCTGGAGCAGCCTTAACACAATGCAGAACCCAGGCCAAAACCCAAAGCCACTCTGTCTGTCTAACCCTGTCTGGCAGTGGTGCAGTACATTATTACCTTCTGTAATTCCCCCAAGTTATTTAGGGCTGTCTCCTTATTATCTCGATATCTTGGCTCCCATAATAATTACAGACCCAGTTTTACAAGGGCAATTTTTTTTTCTTGATTAGTTTCCAGGATTCTGTTGTTGCATCAAAGCTGTGCTCGTTTTTGTGTATTCCTGACAGATGTCTACTGGGGGAATTACAGCATGGGCACGCAGAGAGGAAGCCATCCACGGTGAGATTAAGGAAACAAAGAGCAGTTCTGTGAATTTAAAGAAAAAAAGGAGGCATTTCTCACGCACGTGATGCACACCCAGCTGGTCAGATGAGCACACACACACTTTGGCACTTGATCTTCTGTGATTTGTCCCAGCTTTTGCCCACCCACAGCAAAACATGTTACAGAAGTGCTGTAAGAACATCCTCTGGTCTGTGCAAGGGCAAGGAACAATTAAACTGAATTTGCCATGTCTAATTCCTTACTCTTTCTGCTCTAGCCAAACCTCACAGACCTTCACAAAAGAGCTGGTCCTTAATTACGCTTTTCATAGCAAGGAAACTTTGGTGAGAAGTGATGAAGTGGACAGTTAAAAGTAACTTGAGAAGCAGCTGAGCTGGGAATAAATCAGAGGTCTGCAGAGCCCTTCCATGCTCACCACAAGCTCACGTGTCTGCTCTTCTCTAAACTCAGCCTGTCCACATTCCTCTGTGATCTGCTGCCTTCACCAGGCCTTGGCCAAGAATAAATAACAACAACAAAACACCCTGGTTATTTGTACTACAGTGGTGCCTAAAAAAATACTAATTATCCTCAGCAGCGTGGTGCCTGCAGGCCTGAGGTGAGACTGGCACCCCATTGTGTGTTAGGTGTTACACAAAACAGGTTATAAAAAGATGGTCCCTGCCCTGGAGAGCTTATAGGCTAATTATGCAAGAGAAGGAGTGGGTGGAAACAAGTTCAGAGAGAGAGAGTGAGTGATTCAATATCTCCCACAGCAGAGCTCGCCAAGTTTCCCGGCCTCTGAACTGGTGCCTAACCCACACAGGAGGGTCCTGGGGCTGCCCCCTGGCTCCCAAGCAGCTCACAAAGGCGACAGCTCCTGGCTCTGAAGCAGCCTTGGAGTGTTCCTCTGGTCTCTGTCATGCAGAGGTCAGGCCCCAGGAGGGTGTCTGAACAGTGGGAAGAGCCACGGGGCCACCAGGAGCCATCCGTGCCACCACCACTTGCAGCAGCAGCCAAGCCCTTTGCCATGCAGGAGTGTTTTTAGCCACTGCTAAAGGCAGGGGATGGGACTTGTTGGACAAAGAGCTCCATCTGGAATGGCAAACCCTGTATGTTAAGGGCTGCTGATGAGTAGATCAAACCATGTGTCAAATAAATCACCCACTCAGTCCAGAGCCATACATGAAAATACAATTAGAGATTAGCCCATGGAGTGCATAACTGGCAATACATCAGCTACAAATCATTTTAAAAGCATGTAGCTGATCTAGCCTCCTTAATTCCTTGAGTTGTTGATTGCAATTATCAGCAGCCAAGTAGCAAAAGGTTTTTTTATCCCAGAAGATTTCTTACTTTTGGATACAATAAAAGTCAATTTATTCGATGATTACTAGGACATAGACAGTTAATAGGTTGCGTCTGTTCTTTCTCCCCTCAGATACTTCAGAGTGGATCCATTAACACATTTACAGAGTAGACTTAAACAATAATAGTGCTGCTCCTTCTCTGGGGGTACCCAAACCAACCCACTTTTTGTACAGGGCTCTGGGATGTTTTTTACTATTACAGCTCCAGAGGAATTTACATAATTGGTTATGAATAATTTGTAACTTGTCTAAGAGTCTCCATGTAGCTATCTGATTTACTACAGCTTCCCACTCCAGAACCAGCAGAAGATTTTAATACAGTTTTTAATTGCAAGATCATAATTTAAGCATATCAGTGCTGCCTAACGCAGATGGGACGTGAGACCAACTCCTCTCCACAGCCTCCCCCTGTACCTGGCATCCAGCTCCAGGAGGGCCCTGCCAGTGCTGCAGGGCAGGCAGCAAGCAGCCCTGCCCTGAGTGCAGACCTCTCTCCCCTCCTTTAGGTGTTTGACTCTGAATTATCTGCTTTTTGGAGGGAGGAAGAAAGAAAAATCCTTGCGGTTTAGGTGTTAACCTCCTGCTGGGGGTGTCTGTGTTCAGGTGATCCCTCTGTGCACCTTTGGCCACTCCTTTAGTGTGACCACAAGAGCAATAATGCATCCTCTCCTAGGCTGAGGCTGCTGGAATGCAGGTAGGGAACACTCCAGGGGGGGATGGATACTCTAGGATCAGGTAATACAAATTATCTTCATCAGGGCTGGGGTGCTGGAGGAATTGACAATGCAGTACCAAAGACTTGGATTTTTGGACAGAAATCTGCCTTTAAACTGCTCCTAGACACTCTCTTTCAGGGATCTTCCCCTGTCATGCAGGCAGGGATAGACAAAATAATCTGATTTTGCATAGGTACAGATAAATCTCTTGCCTGTACAGAAATCAGAGATCAAGGCCAGCAGCTGAGGCAGCCTGAAACCAGTGAAATGACCTGGCAGAGCCCCTGCACGAAGGGGGTGTGCCATGGCCTGAGTGCTCCTCCCCACCAGGGCTTCACCCTGGGCCCGGTGTCCTCTGCTCTGTGCCCCAGGAATGCTCTGGGGTCTTAGTGTTTAGATTCCTATGGCAGACCTTGACCTGGATCTGGGAATTCTTCTTTCCCCAGGCACCTCATCCCACAGGAACCAGCTTTCTGCAAAAACCTCCATCCCGTTAGGAAGAAATCAGCCATCAGATCCAGAGTCCCTGAGCACCACAGGCTGGCTGCACTGGCTCTGTTTCCTAAGAAAATGGCACCAGAAAAAAGATTCCACATTTTCACTCAGTTGGAAGGAAGTCTAAAGCACAAGATTGCAACAAACTTTCTCTCATTTTTTCCCTATATGATTTTTTTGTTTCAGCAAATGGAATTTAGGACTGGGTCACTGAATCAAATCACTTGCTCCCACAGGAAGCCTCTTCATGTAGCCCATTTAATTATCAATATTTCTGCCCCCCAGTTCAACAAAACCACAGGAACACGCCTAAATTTGTTTAACTTGAGGCAACTGCTGATCTTCAGCTGCCTCCAAGTGGCATTTCCAAAGACAGAGGCCATGCTTGTGTGCCTTACAAAACACTGGTTTAATAAAAGATGTTATATCTCTTTCTCCAAATTTCACTATGCAAAGGGTAAATAATTGCTTAAACTCAGTGTTTAGTCAAGAGAGCATAAGCTTCATTGAGGCAAGTCCCCAGTGAGATTTAAGGATATGCCTAAATGCTTCCTCTGATTTGGGGACTGAACAACTAATTAGCCTTTGCTATGACAGGGCCTTTACTGGATTTTTCTCCTTCAGATACACTTTCTTTTAAAAAAATTAATCCCATCAAACTACTGAAAGAACCACCTCACTTCCTTCAAGTTTCTTCCCAACAAGTATAAAAAAGATGGTTTATTGTCCTGAAACCAAACCCATTCCAGCCTGTCAAAACCTTTCTGTAAGGCAGCAGCGAGCTGAATAATACATTTCACATTAAATTACACAACTGTGTCATCGGGCTAACATTAAAGGTAAGTCATTAATAAAAAGAGAAAATAAAGTGGTCCTTAATTATACAAGACATTAAAAGGCTGAGTGTTTTGCTTCTGCAGCACCCTCACTTTGTGAGAATAAACGTTTTAAGAGCAGTGTGAAGTTTTCTCGGTGGCAATCCCAGCACTGCTGATGCAGCTCCAGCTGCAGCCGTGTCCTCCTGCCCCTCCCGGCTCCTCGGGGCCAGGCCTGTGCACGGAGCCAGTTGGAAACCCCTCCTCACTCACACACGGGGCTTTGCTTTTCTTTCCTTATTGATGGGGGACGTTTTCGAAAGACTCGGGTGAAAGCACTTAATAGCCAAAGCCCATTGATTTTCTGTAAAAATAGCACATCTTGGTGCTTCTGACAAACATCCAAACACACTTTGGAAACTGGAGCCTAACAGGGCAAAGCCAAAGGAGCACAGAGGGAATCCAGGCATGGAAAGCTCAGTGTTAGGGCCAGGTAACAAGGATGGTGGCAGGGACACTGGGGCACTGGCAGGCTCACGGCCACTTGAGCATCAGCAGAGGATGAGGGACACGCTGTCCCTCCTGCTGCCCAGCTCCCAGGTAAATCCACACCTGGGAATCTCCACAGCCCTCCTTCAGTCACCAAACCATGTGGGGACAGGCTGCCTTCTGCACACCTCCATGCACGGTACTTTCTGTACCCTGCAAGTGACAGCAGAAACTCTTCGGAGCCAGAACTCCTCCAGGAAAACCAAAGTTTTAAATATTTTGGGGACTACCATAATTTTTAAATTTCTTTTTGTTTTTTTTCCTGCTGCACACCTTTTCCCAGCAGAAGAACAATCCTCTCTGCATTCCTTCCCAGCTCCTCCTTTCCCCTCCAGCTTCCAGAAATGCAAAGCTCCTGTGTTGGGACCCTGTTGCCCCTCAGGGACTGAGCCAGCCTTGCCCTGGGGCACAGGACTGAGAGAAACGCCACTCTGGGAGGCTCCCCGGGAATTCCTGGGGTTCCTCTCCAAGCCTGAGCTGAGGACAGAGCTCCCCAGCTCCTCCAGCAAGCCCTGCACAGCTCCCATGGGATGCCCACAGCCACCACCTGGCAGCTGTGCAGAGATAACCGGGTGGGTACCACAGCAAAGGCTTGGGAAAAGAAGGGTTAAGGACACCCGGGAATATCCGTGACTTGTTCTAAGGATAACCCTGCTCTGCCCACAGAGCTCAGCTAAGTGGAGGAACTTTGCATTAACCTGCTTTTGAGGACTCCAGTCAGGTAGGCTGCAGATCCTTCCCCGGGGGCGGGTGGAGCCCGACTTCTCCAACAAAAACAAATTGGCAGGAAAACTTCCAAGGAAACATGAAAGGTTGTGAAAAGTGTTGGTTTGGGTGGAAAATTTTTGTCCTATTTTTCCTAAAAAACCAAATGCCTAAAAACAAAAGTATTTTTGGCCAAACCCCCGAGTTTTTCGGTATTTGAATTTCTGAACCATAAAAAAAGAACTTTTCTTGGGAACGGCAGATTAAAAAATTCCCCCTAAAATTAATTTCCTTTTAGTTTGCATTTAAATTGTCTGCTTTATTACGGCACTAATTCTAGCTTTTTTCTTTTTTTTTCTTTTTTTTTTTTTTTTTTTCCAAGAAACAAACTCTTCAGCATTGCACTTATACCGAGATTCAGAAGATCCCTGTGTTGTGGATACAGCCTTTCATCAAGGAGACTAAAATTTTCCACAGTTTCAATGCTGGGGAGCCATTTAAGGCTTTGACTCACGTAGCCAAATTGGCCAGGAATTAGTTTGTAAAGAAAACACGAGGGATTTAACCCATGTGCACATCCCAAATCACGCCTCTACCATCTAACCGAGTGGGTTTCTTTCTGTAAATGCCAATGGAAGATTTGGTATGTGTTAAAGGATGCTAATAAAATTTACAAGATGAAATGAGGTTCCTGCCACGGACACAGTGCGTGCCCCTCCTTTACACACCTTCCAGGTTTCAGCAGCACAGTACAACAAGGTGCATGGGGTGTTTGAAATTAGTTTGGAAACTGGAGGGGTGTCTGGGTGATTTCCTTGTTTGGTGGCACCTTCCCTCTGGTGCCTCCTAAATCATCCTTGCCAAACTTTATTTACCCCTGGAGCTAACGAAAATTCTTTGAAGAGCAAGTCTCAGTATACCAAGTGTTAAATATTTCACATGTGCAGGGGTAGCCTTCACATTAAAAGATGTCTCTTTTACTTTGGCATAATTAACACATTTGAACTATCCTGAGGTTAAAGGAAAAAGAAAAAAAAAAGTCTAAAATCAAAACAAAATAGAAAAAAACCCTCAACACCAGGTAAAGACCAGACATCTGAAGTTCACCATGCAGTACATCCAGCAGTGCTGACCCCAGGAGATCATGGGTTGGGTTTGCTGGGTGCCCCTCACAGGGAGAACCCAAAGTCTTTATTGCAGAGAAGCTTTGCTGAACTCAGAAATGGCCACTCTGAGGTAAAGGAAATAAATAAATAAATAAAACCTTAAAAGGGGTGGCCTGCATCCCCCTGGGGAGGTGGGACTGGCTACCGCGGGATACAACAGAGCAACACCTCCACCAATTCTTTTCCAGTGGCACACTGGGAAAACCAGCTTGTGCCAAACCATCTCCATTGCTCACTCCTGCCTGGCTCTGCCAGCAGCACAATTCCAGCTCCTCAGGAGCCTTCAGCCCCAAGAAAGGAGCACATTTTTTAGAGAGTCCCTGGCTAAAATACCAACAGTTTTCTGGCTCCATTTCAGATCAACTTCCTTTCCACCTCTCACCCCCAGCCTTGGAAACAGTAAGTTGTGATTCATGTGCGGACACCGCTGTATTTCCATTATTATTAAACATTTATTCCTGCCTGTCCATGAGGTGGTACAGGAATTACTGCAAGTGCTGACCCCCAAAACATCCACATCCAGGTCTGTGAGAGCCTTTCCTAGGGCTGGATGGGGGAGCAGAGGGCTGGGGATGGTGAGAATTACCCAGAATAACAGAGCCTTGGGCTTTCGCATGGAACAATTTTGCACCAGTGCAGCATTTTCCATCATGGCCACGATGGAAATCATGAAACCAAGGAAATCATGGAGGTCTTGTCCATACAGCCTTGGGACAGGACTCCCACCTGGTGGATGAGCATCTCCTGGAGTTTCCTGAGCAGCTCTGCAGCCCTCAGTGATGGGCAGAGCACTGCTGGAGCCTTGGGATGAGCACCAGTGCCTGTGCTGCTGCCAGGCCCATCCCAGGCCCCGGCAGGATTCCTGGAGGCTGCTCTGTGGAGTGGAGCTGGCACTGGTGTTGTGCCATTTCACCAGCCAAGTGGCACTGAGTGTGTGTCACTGACTGCTCCTCAGTGGGGAGGAATGTGATCACCACAAGGGTGTGTTTTACAGGAGGTGGGCCTTTAACCCAAGGACCTCTAATCCCTTTTCAGATGTTCATTACGCCACAAATTCCACACATGTGGAGATGGTCACAAATATGCAGATCAGCACACCACTGTAAACTCATCTCTGTTCTCATTTCTCATTGTATAGACAAAAGCTAAGATGTCATGGACAGGTTTAAATGTCCTGGTTTGATTCCCAGGGATAATATAAGTAGGCTGAAAGTAGGTCCTCAATATGGAAAGGCTAAACCAGGATAGGTTCTCCAAAAAGCTTTCCAGCAAACCCAGCTGGAAATACCACAATGAAAGCTACAACGTTCTGAAAATAAAAACACACCTGATGCCAGGCCTGAAGGTCACCCTTTTGAAATCCTGAAAAGCCACTGAGAGGCTCCAGTACAAAACCAGGAATGTGGAATGCCTTGGTGAAAGCCAGCACCTCAGAGCCTCAGCAGACCTTCTTGCAGTTCTCTTGCCACAAAAGTATCCTGTAACTTCAAAAGTGGAATGAAATTCAGGTGCCTAAACTCCCCCTGCTCTCATCTATCCCTGCACTCAAATCCCACGCACAGATCCAGGGTCAGCCTCAGCACACGGAGAAGGAGCTTCACCCTCCAAATCTTTCATGGTGCTTTTTCCAGCAACTCCGTCAAAGAGCTCAGATAAGGAATTATTTCCCTGAGCTCCCAATTCAGTATCACCGTGCCTGAGCAAGCTGCTCAACTCAACAATTCTTGTTTCAGAGTTATAGAGGCCAAGCCTAGCTAATCTTTCTTTATAATTCATTCCCCAAATCCCTGAATAACTCTGGTTGCCCCGCGCTGCCCCTTCCGCGCGCTCCAACGCGCGCCGCGCTCCCCGTAACGAGGGAACTAAACCCTCACACAATGGCCTACGTGTTCCATTCCACGTTCCCCACTGATTAATGCTGAATGCTTCCATACAGAATATCCACACGTTTTACCCTTAATGCTTCAATATCTATATCTATATATATATACACATATATACTGCAATAACCTTGCTGCTTTACTTTACAGCTGCCAATTGGTGCAGATGGCCGCAGAGTATTAGTCACCCCAACATTCCCCTCCTCCTCCTCCTCCTCCTCCCAACAGCCTTGTTCTCAGTCAGCATTTCACATGGCATTTCCTTTCAAGGTATCCATGGCTATTTTTGGCCCGAGAGTTCCTGGGATATGAAACGCAATGAGCCACATCCTGGGCTGCTGTAAATGTGCACAGCCCTAATTCGGGCAGTGGAGCTGGGCCAATTCACAGGAGTGGAAACAGTCCCATAAATCTGTTATCAGACCAATACATTAAGGCAGCTTGTTTAAACTACTTCTGCTCTGGTTGTATTTATTTACAGATAACCCAAAGCAGGTAAGGCTGATGGCCCTGCACCGCAACAGGGACTGGCTGGGGATAAGGACAGACACCCAAAAAAAAAAAGAAGACACTGCCCTGGTATTACTGAAAAACCTCCTCTCTTTGGCCTCCTTTTGCCTCAACAGCAATTTGTTTCATGCTTCAAAATGGGTGAAGACCATTTTAATGTGAAAGGGAAACAAAAGTGTAGCTAAAAGCGAACCTTGCCACACCTCCCCATCCTGAACTGTTTCCTGGTTGCAACATCCTCTTTTTTCAGTCCAAAAGCCAGTTTTTTATCAGTCTCTAAGCTGGCCTTTCACAGCAGCCTTTCATACAGAGTCTTCCCAAACTCTTGGTAATCCAGCTCAGCAGCAGCTCCATGTACTGTGCCTACAGCCTGGAGACACTGGAGAGGAACAGGGCACAAGGGAAAAACCCCAACCCATTAGACTCTTGCCTGAGTTCCTTAATGCTTTGAGGTGAATGATTTAGGCTGTAAGAAAAAGCCTCCTGACAACAAGATCTATTAGTGTATGGAATAATCTTCCAAGGGAAGTGATGGAAACATTGCTGCTTGGCACACAGCTAGTGTTTGTCCAGACTAGTTTTTAAATATACAATCCTGAATTGGCAGAGGAAAAGTCTAGTCGAGGTAGTTGCTCTTATCTATCTCCATATTCCAGGATAAATCAGGTCATCTCCTTTGTTCTAGTCTAAAAATTGAGGAATGCACTTAAAACAATTCATGCAGTTTTAATCAGCTATGATCTCCCTTTTATGATCCACATGGGTTGTATCTTATTAAATTAGATATATCTAGCTGTTTCTTTTTAATCATCAAGTTTTTCTAATACAAGGCAGCAGCACTGTCTAGCACAGCTGGCACAACCAGGGCTGTGAACACCTTCGGGTCTCTCCCTGGCTATGCCCCAGGCTCCCAGGCAAGTAAATAAACCTCTACTTAAAAATAAAATTGAATCACTCCCTAATTTGTTTTTTGTCACTCAGAGAGCCTGGGACTGACTTTGAAAGGTCATGAGTGTTCATGGCTCTGGATAAAGTCACCAACTGAGGGGAGCTGGTGTAGACTTCTAAAAGAGAAGGACTCAAAGGCGTGGAGATAGCACAGCATTTTTGTGGTGTAAAAACATGGAAAAAAGATCCATACTGCAGGCTGAATAAAGACTGAGAAGCACTGCATCCTGAGAGTGGGGATTTCAGCCACAGTGTTATTTTGAAAGATTAAATAATAGTTATAATGTTCAAAACTGGGAAGGAAGGTGAGTCCTGCAGAGAGTTTTGCTTTGAGAAAGATTGGCAGCTGCCCCTCCTGGGAAAAAGACAAAAAAAAAAAGAAGAGAAGATAAAAAGGACCGTGTGCTATTAGCACATTCCTATCTACTGGAATGTGAGATCTTCCTCCCAGTGCTCCCAGTCCAGCACCCCTCCCTCCCCCAGCAAAGGGGTCACACACAGGATGTCAGTGATGGCCAGAGCCCCTTCAGTGCTGCTCGTGCATCATCCAGCTGGGCAGGACACAGAGGCAGCCCTGGAAATGGCAAATTCCTGCCCTTTGCCTTCCCCAGGGCTTTGCGTGTGATCCCAGGCGTGACACGAGTGCACACAACCCCCGTGAATTCCGAAGGGCTCGTGGATAGATTCCCTTTGTTTTGTACAGGCCCTGACCCTGAACGAGGCCCCTCAAGGAATGGGTTTGTAGCCACCACCCTCCAGTGCAAAGAAACCTCGATATCACAGATCACCAGCTCAAGGCATCTGCCCTCAACAGATAAAACCTCTCGTAGGAAGTTCCATGACATTCTGCCCATTTCTTATAATACTTAAATAATTCCTCGAATTTACTGGAAAGAATTTTTTTCGTGGCATAAAGTTGTTTGAGAAACAATATTGGGATAAATGTAAAAAATGATAAATAAGATCCAGAGCAGCCACTCCAGCAACCATAAATTTAGCCGCATTTTCTTTCCAAGGTCTCCATATCAGATCTTATCTCCTGTAGGAGACTGCTTTTCTTTCTCCCAACTCCCAAACACTCATCTTGTTTTGAAAATGAAAAGCCTGACAGCAGAACAGGACGTCTTTAGAAGAACATGTCTGAGATGAGAAAGTCACAGTAACTCTGGTATTGCTTAAGATTCCAACCACTGTTACTTATTTCAGAGTCTGCACCATTACTCAGTGTCAAATTTGGTCAAATTGTGATTAAAGAGTGTGCAATGGGTCAGAATACAGTCAAGATGCAATGGATTTAATACAGAGCACGGTCATATTTGGGGGCACTGAACAGTTTCTTGAGCAGGAATGCAGAATTGAAAATAATGCATGTTTCCTTGAGCAGTAATTTTGTCATTTGGGTAGGGGTTTGTGAGCTTATTCTAAATATGAGATGGCAAGATATCATGAAACATATCAAAGCAGATGAAATTATTTTGGTTATTATCAACTGTACTCTGTAGCTGCTTTTTGTGCCACTTAATTCCTAACCTGATACTCAAAGGGACAAATGTGCTGCTGCCCACAGGGAGGAGGTGCTCACTCACTGGTGTCTGCAAGCACACTCTGCTCTCACTTTTGTGTCTGGAGCACCACTGCATTAGTGAAGGAGTTCTAGCCCTAAAGGTACACATATGGACCTTGGAGTTCTCTGAAAAGCCAATGCTATCAGGGCTTCCTGAACTCTTTGTTATCACTTTGCAGCATCTGGCTCGTGGTCAGCTGTTTCATGTTACTGACTTCTACATTTGTTTCTGAAGAAATTAGCACAGCTTCCTTCAAATGCTGCATTCTGCAGTGGTTTTGGTTTTGATTCGAACATCTCGTTGTTCATCTTGAAATCAAAGTCATTTATGGAAGCTGCAGAATTTTAATGTTCCTCAGACTCAAAAGCATTTGTTTAACCACCACCAGACAAGGAGATGAATAAGAGACTGTCTGCTCTTGATTTAGTGGGACCAGATTTTTAGAAGACCTCCACAACCAGTGTCTGTCTTCAATACACTTAAAACTCCTTTGGACAGCCTGGGTTAATGCTTAAATGAGAATGACTCTCCTGAAAACCATGACCTTAGTGAACTGGACAGTTAATACACACTATGTATGTCTACATTTCCACCTGAAGGAGGGGATTTATTCATAACTTCAACCTGCAGTTTAAAAGCAGCTTTTGAGTCTCATTATTTCTGCACAGGTGTGCAGAAATTGTTCACCCAGAAGGCCCATCTGCAGCACTGCTGAGCTGTGAGCTGCGTTCAGGAATTGCTGCCTCCTACAAAATGATATGCAGGACAAAAACAAAGAGACAGGATCTTCTTAGGTAACTTTTGTTTAAGCCCTACACAGAGAACAGAATAGATTAAAGCAGTGGGAAAACAGGAGATCAAGTCTTGTGATGTGGTGTACGGTGCTCCTTCCAGCCAACCGCACTTCATTTCTCCCCTCTGCTGCTTCCAAGTGGTTTTCTAGGATACCCCTGAGCAGAACTCATTGTAATAACTGGAGGAAATAAATTAATGGAGAATTACCGCAAGGTTCATCTGAGAGAAGTTTTGATAAACAACACTTCCAGGCTGAGATATTCAGCACAGCCTGAGGAATGTGGACTTTCCCACTCCCGTCAAACCGAGCGGGTGTCGGTGCCTCTGAGTCAAGCTGGGAAGTGGCTGCCACAACCACCAAAAGCAATGCTGCATTTCAGGTGCAGTCAGAGATCAAGAAGCGCCCTTAGACTGAAAATTTCTGACAAGGCAAGAGGTGAAAGAGAAACCATCTGACCCACCCAGCTGGCAGCAGTGCCAGGCTCAGGCTCAGCAAGCAAACTCTGAGAGGAGTTGCAACCTCCGCACTCCCAGTCCCTGTCAAGAAAATTGTGCAATCTTCAGCTGGAGGAGACAGAAAAAGGGACAACAGGGGAATCACAGCACAAATGCCACCCTAGATACAGAGAGATGATCCACACATGTGCAAACCAGAACAAAAGCTTATAAAAATCTGAGCACATTAAATAATATCATATTGGTTCTGTCTGGATCCTCCCCAGGCAGAGTCCCCCCTTGGCAAAGGGATAGCTCATCCCTGAGCATTACATTATTAAAGTCTTTTCCAGATCAAGATTTAGGCAGACCTTAATTGGTGCTGGTCTTTAGGCTAGCTGGCTGTATGGACAAAACGTTTCCCACTTGAAATTATTTCGAAACCACCACTGACACCTCTGCAGCCACAGGTACTTCTGTATTTTAAAAAAGCAGCACACACTCCCCTGGCACTCTAAACCCAGGTTCTACCTCCTTTGTACCCATAGGATGCTGGTGAAGTCATCATGATTGCACGGGATAAACGAAGGTTGACGTTGGCCTGTTTAAATGAGGATTTTTTTAAACCTGTATATTCTTCCCATTGCTAAATCTTTTACAGAGGCTACTAAGGCAGAGAGCTGCTGAGCTAATCCTCTTTGACTCCCTGCCATCCTGGCAGGTACAGCAAAGCCTAAGGTAAAGTGGAGCATCAAAAGGAAAATTAATGTCTTCTAACAGCAATTAGAGGAAATTATTTAGATATAAATCTTGTTTTATATCTTCTCATACTTGTTTTTCAATCTTTCCCCTTTGATTTTTTTTTCCTTTCAGGCTTTTCAGAAAGAAACATTTAAAATCCATCCTGTAAACCAGTGGCATAATTAGCTGCATGTTACACCTGGTATTTTACTCTTCTACAGAGTAATTCCTTTGAGCTTTCTTTTTTACTAAGCCCCGAGGTCTCCTGAAACTGAATCTACTTGTTCTCTCATCTGCTGGCTGACAGGAACCAAAACCAGGGCAGGGACTGCAGGGTGCCCTCCTGCCACCCCTTCTGCAACCCCCAGCCATGGCAGAGGGTGACCAGAGGTGCCAGGTGTGCCCAGGCCTCCGAGGGCAGGTAAATTCACCTCCTGGTTGCCAGCACTTGGCCTGTGCCATGGAGCAAAGCATGTAACCTAATTGTGCTCTGATAACATCAAACAAAGTCTCTCTGATCCAGCTCCTGGCACGCAGCCACCCTATCTGGGGTCCGATCTGACAAGGCTGCCGATTGATCAAATCATTATCTGCTGGTGTAGGTGTATCATCTAACACCAGCCAAATTCCTCCAGTTGCTGCTTCTCTTTTCCAGGGAGGATACAGGGCTGGGGCCGGCACCTTCCCCGTGGAGCTGGGCTCGTGCTCACCCAGGGCAGGCCCCGCTTTCTGCTTCCCCAAAAGGGTTGCTGTGCCCGAAGTGTTATCCCGGAAAACCTGCCAAGAGAAGAGAGAAAAATAGTTCTCTCTTCCCAGCACCGAAATCTCCATTTCCAGAGACAGCCCAGCACAGCTAAACCTGCCGACCCTTCCAGCTTTGCCGCATCCTCCAAACCTGGCTCACGTTGTGCAGAAAGCAGCACTGGAGCTTTAGGGCCCTGGTTCCACTTCCCTGTTACACTCACAGGATGACTCGCTGGTAAAACCCTCAGCCATTTGCAGCCTGATCTCCACATGAGCCTCTCTCTGGAAATGCCTTCCCCTGGAAACGCATCCCCGTTACTGCCCGCAAAGGGCAAGGCCGCGCTTTTACGATTCCCTCATAAAGCACCAGGCTTCTTAAATTCTGCCAGCAACCTGAGAACAAGATCTCCCTCTGAGCAGGAACACACAATTCCTCCTGCTTTTGAGAAGGTTGAATGGGACATTTGTCTGGAGCTACACCTAAAGTGACCCAGCCTGGAGGGCTGAAGGAACCCGAGGCAGACAAGGGCAAGGCCCACACAAGCTGCAGATCCAACCTGGCGACTCCTCATTTTGGGCAGCTCTGCTTTTGTTCCCATCCAGAGAGGGTGAGTGGAGCAAGGTGGGGTTTAAAGTCTCAGGTGGCCCTTTCTCAGAGGAAAAAAGAGGCAGTCACAGAATGATAGCATGTCCTGAGTTGGAAGGGGCCCACAAGGATCACTGAAGTCCAGTTCCAGCCAACCACACTGCAAAACTCTGCAGACACCTCTGGGCACTGAGCTCCTGGTGAAGCCATTCCGTCTGGGACAGATCCCATCTCATCAGTCCCCAAGGAATAAAGATGACACAGGTGGATGTTTTTCCCAAGAACAAGCATTCTCCTCCTTTTGTAACCTTTAATCTCAGAGTTACAGAAAGGGCTTGGCAGGGCCAGGCGATGCTGGGCCCATTTTAGCACCACTGATTCAGGTCAGCATCTCATCTGGCCACCTTGTGGCACTTCCCGGAGTCCTATTTCAAAGTAAGCTATCCAAGGTAATTTATGTGGTTTATATGCTTTATTTTATCCACATAAATCATGAAACAAAGTCCATAGGGAACAGGCACTCTATACTTATCATAATATGTAACTTAGTTCCCCAGAGACTGAGTATGTACAGAACAGCTAATAAATGGTTCAAAAAAAAACCTAGGTCATTAAATCTTGTTTTATATCTTCTTGTTTCCATCAAAGTATGCAGGAGTGGAAATTCTCTTTCTAAGACAGGCTCCTACTTTTCAGCCAACTGGGAATAGAGCCAGCTGAAAAGAGAGAACCCCACATACAGCACTGGCAGCTGTGCACAAAATTCATGAGCTCAAGAGACAGACTGCTGCAGAGACAGGTGTCCGAGATCTAAGTTTAGCTTGGAAGATTAAAACAGTATCTACTAAGAATGCATTTATTCTAATCCTCTCTGTGCTAGAAACTACACATGCATCACTGATGTACACATCCTGGAAACATCCGAGATATGTCTTTCTGGTGTAGGATTTTATCCCATTGTGTTCAGGGATAAAAGAGGTTAGTGCCATGACCACAGAAATGCAGGAGCCCAGCAGAGGGATGTTCCTGCTGTCTGAGGAAGGGCTGGGAGCAGTCAGGATCCACGGGCACAGAGAGGCGAGGTCCAGGCTCTGCCCACCCTGGCAGAGAGCAGCCCCACCCCAGATGTTCCCAACACAGCAAGGATGCCTTATGTAAATAAGAGCTGGGAGGCAGATCAGGTGTGGCTCTTGCAAGACAAATGTGCTTGGGAATTATGTATGATTCCATGTTTAGCTACCCTGGTACAAATCCAGAGTAATTCTTTTGATCTTAAGGCAGCACTGCTCTAAATACACATTAAATGGAAGAATGTACCCTCTGTCCTCACAAGAGCCAAAGGTACAGGAGGACTTGGCTGTGGCACCTTCCCCGTGGAGCTACAGGTTAGAAGGAGGCTCTTCCCCTCACTGGCCTGACTGGGTGAAGAATCCACTTCCTTGTGACAACCACAGATAGAGCAGAGCAGATTTTGATGCCTTAAGCTTGTAGTCCCTAAAATAAAGACAGCCTGGGAGGGCAGGAGATCCAGGTTTTAGATTCACAAGAAACAAAGGATGAATCACATATTTAGCATCATGTGATATAGTGCAGTTGCATTTATAATTGTCTATCAATACAGGTAGAAATTATCATATGTTAATACAAAGAACTTGATAATTTGGGTGACATCAAAGCCATAAAGTCAACAACAAAACAGGCTCAATAAACTTCACCTCCTTCACTCAGTAAAACACGGGGCAGGTGCTCACCTTTGGAACGCTACAGAGCAAAATTCTTGGGTTCATAGCAAAAGATTTACAGATTCTATCCCCTCAGAACATATTGAACCATAATGCTGGAATTTTTAGAACTATTATCTCTCCCAGAGAAACAAAAGTAAGAGAGGGCAGGGTATTTTAAAAGGGCAGACTCTTTAACCACAGGATTTCTCCACGTCTGTCATTTCCACAGATTCAAGAAAGTTCCCCAGTTTTGTTCTGGGGAGGGGAATGGAATTTCACATTCATGAAAATTTGCAAATACTTGTTTAATTCAGCACTTTCACAGGGAGACAGCATATCACTCCTAAGATCTCCTGGCAAAGCTGCTCCCAAGGCTATCACAGAGATTACTGTGTTGGCGCCGACCAGAGCAAAATTATAATACATGGCTGGAGCTGGCGTGCAATTCCTGCAAGCAGGAGTAATCCCCATCCTTGCATCACCAGCCCCAGCCAGCAGCAGGTCATGTGATGGGTGCTCCAGACGACCTGGGGGAGGACAGCAGCAGGGAGGATGTTTTTAATTTATGTATTTAACATATCTGTGATGGGCACCTGAGAAACTGAAGCTGCAGAGTAACTTCTCTGCAGCCTCTGGGAAAAGGTCCGTGGGGAATTGGCTGGGCAGCGAGAGGATGTGGAGGTGAGGAGCAGGGCACCACTTCAGCAGGAGTTAAAGCAGCCTAGGGGTGGCCACAGCCACACAGCTGCAGAGTTTGTAATTCTGAACCCCCCCAGAGCAGGCAGAGAAACCTCTGCTCGCTGGGGAAGCACTCCCCATAGCCCCTGTACCCATCACCCACAGCTGGGTCAGCTTCTCCCACCACTCCAGCATCCCAAACACCTAGGAAATAATAATCACAATAAAAACAATCGTGAGAATAATCCCAACAAACCCCCCATGTGGTTGGGAAGCAATGGCTGTCCCTGCAGTGCAGAGGGACATGAGGGCACAGACTGAGCGTTTTTCCTCAGAATTCCCCATAAAATGTGGCAGACTTCCAACATGTGGTGCTTTCACAGCAGGATCAGCTTTCCAAGCCGAAGACTGGTTAGGAGGGGGAGCAGTGGGAACTCCACGGGCTGTCCTCAAAGCCTCCTCCTTGGGCTTTCCTACAAGCACATGGCAAAGTGACTCCCAGTTAACAACTCATCACAAAACGAAAAGCATCTTCCCCTCCCCTCTGCTTTAGGGCATGTCATGTGTGAGCTGTTTAACTTTGTCTGCGGCTCCTCAGGGCTGGGCCTTTGGGGTTTTCTTGGTGGATTCCTGCCCTAATGCAGTAGGAGACACCAAGAAAAAAGAATAAAAAATCAACATTTCAGCACTGATATTCATGAACATCCCTCGAGTTCCTGACAACCCAGGGGTTTTTGCCTTACTGAGATTCCGTGGTAATTCCCAGCTGTTCCTTCCCTTTCCCTGGATCACTGCTGGGACCCTCCCAAACCCACCACAGCCTCAGGACAGCGTGGGAGGGTGGTCTCACAGCAGTGAGACCCTTCAAGGAAGGGTTTGCTCAGGCCTGTGAGCTAAAAGCTTCAGGGGAAGAAGCACTAATATGTATTTGAAACAGAGAAAACAGCCTGGGTGGTGAACTGTCCAAACAACTCTGTCCCGGAGTTAAACCCCAAGGGCTTGGGGACACTCTCACCATCCTGCTCCCCCCACCCCAGGTCAACAGAGGAAACAAGACCCCAGTGAGCCACCAGGCTCATTCTTTTCTCCTCCTAACATATTACAAGGTCACTAAATGCAAAATAATGCTCTTTAATTCTTCAGCTTCCAACCCTTCCCAAGCACCACTTCTTTATGGCTTTCAAACCAGTTTGACAATACACGGTCCTTTTGGTGTGCGTTTGAGTTTTGGAGCAATATTTAACAACTAAATTAGCTGTGTGCAAGGAACACACACAAGGCTGCCTAGATATTAGGTGGGGTCTTGTTATATAAAGGCAAGAACAAAGACTTTTATATTGCAGCAGGCAGGAGCAGCCCAGGTTTGCGCCCAGGTTCACTGCTGGGAAGTGAACTAATAGCTCGGGTGTTTTAGGCACCATTATTCATGGCTTTCACATTAAGCCATTCACATTCTTTTTAATTCCATTTTAGGCTGCCCCTATTATTTTTAATCCCTGCCATTTCCGAGGCCCCTGTGGCAGAGCTCTGCAGTGCTGGTGTGGGGGAGGCTCCAGGGTCACCATCCCTCAGCCACAGCACAGAGGCATCAGCTCAGTGTCCTGTGCTTCCTGCAAGGGAGAAGGAGCTCCCTGGCCAGAGGCCAGTGCCCTTCAAACCAATCTGCACATGGCCTAATCAGAGCTGTGGTTGGCTCTGTATCCTCAATTTGTTGAGTCACATCAATTTGCTGAGTTTCCTCTCCCTTCTGAAAAACACGCAAGTGCCGTTTTCTAAACATATTAACTCTCTTCGGGCTATTTTGTTGTGTAAACAGAAAGACAAGTGACTGGGCATTGCAGGCGAGAAACTGATGCTCACTGTAGCCTGAATTCTTTGCAACTTCATCAGTTTTGTTACACCACTTTAATGTATCTTTTGTTTCATGATGCCATTTTGAGAATTATGCTGCACCCTTTTTCTTAGACAACTCCAGCTTAATCTCAGCTGGGAAAAAACCCATTACAGTGCCGGGGAAGGACACTGCCATCCAGTTAAACAGAAAGTGTTGCACATCTTCATCCATGCTCAGAGACCCTCCCCAGTGCACAGAATGCCAATGGGATTAACCCTGAGGGTGCCAAAGCCACAAATTGCCACTGAGATCTTTAACCCTTTGCTCAGCCACAGGTCAGAGATCTCCCCTCTGCTGCCAGTCCTGGTGTTCTCCTGAACCACGCCTGGAGCCAGCACAGGCATGAGGCACAGCAGCCAACCCACAACAATCCCACTATTCCCGCTTCTCACCACTCCTCCCCAGCCCTGCTGCTCCCTCCTGCCCACGGGAAAGGCAGCCTGGCCTCCAAACAAGTCCCAGGAGGGCCCAACTTGCAAATGAGGAGGGCAACATAACTGGCTTTGCTGCAGGCTGCGAGAAACAACAGACAGACTGCTTAAGGTGACTCCAAGGTCAACATCAACTTGCTGTTGACATTCTCTATCTCTTGGATTTTTTTTCTGGTGTCTTCCATCAGCCTCTCCCCATCACTTCTGGGAAGTGCAATCATCTTGGTGGCTGTTGTCCACCCAAGAACTGCTTTTGGACAGGGCTCTGTACACTGTTAGTGAAGCACACCATAAAACAGGATTATTCCTAGGCTGCCTCCTTGCAGGATGCTTTCCATACCACCATGCACAGCTTGTACCAAGGTAAAGATTTTCAGCTTTCTTCCCTTTGTACAGTAGAAACTAAAGCCCAATATTTGCTCCCTTTTGTGTTACAAGATCACAACCAAGCTGCCAATCATCTGGCCGAGGGGGTTATGCAAGAGTCAGGTTTACTGTAAAGTTGTACAAATTTTATAGGACCACAAACACTTTAACTACCATGATGCTTAAAACTCAAGAGCATTTGGAGAACAAGGAGAGTTATTCAGGCTCCACACCATTTTGGCTGCATGTTTTCCAGGTGTATGATTTCACCACATGGAAAAACACAGCCATTGCCAAAGTGAACTCATAAAAACCTTTGATGAGTAAAGTTTGGATAAGCACAAATCATTTGAACCGACAGTTGGTCCAATTCTCAAAGGGGTTTGGCAGACATAATATAATTCGTGGTTTCACACACAGACCATTTTTCCCTTCCCTCCTCCCCCCCAGTCTTCACAAATTCGGAAGATGTTGTTCTAGAAGGTGCACTGGGTTGGGTTTGCTCTGTTTTTCTTTTCCTCCGAAGGGTTAGGCACCACACTCTTGCAACTCAAAGCCATTTGGGGCTGTGAGTAAGCCAGCAAACAGGTTTTCCAGAACTGTGTTTAGATAGTTGCATGATCTGCCTAATAGACATATTAAAAAAAAAAAAAAAAAAAAA
>VYXF01008177.1:343545-356450 GCA_013397295.1 Polioptila caerulea
AAAGAAAGAAAGAAAAAAAAGGTGAAAAATTAAACTCTGGGTCTCTCACCACCCATTTGCTAGCAGGCACGTAATATAAGGCAAAGGCTTTAACAATCTCTTCCTCTGACACATTGGAACATGTTATTTCAAGATGTGTGGCGTCATTTAAGGCTGTGCCATGAGATAACAGAGTATTTACATCTCAGGGCTGGGAGCAGGGTTGCTACAGCTTTTAGATATTATTGACATAATATTTTCTTTGATAATCTATCAGGAAATTGTCATATTCATATCTGAGGTAATGCCAGGGACTGAGCAATCCTAAACAGTGCAGGAGGCAGCTAGAAATAACATTAGAGAGCATGAACACAAAGATGAAAATCCTGCTCCAAAAGGATTTTGCCCAGCCCTGCTAGGAAGAAAAGAGTTCATTTATCACTTCCACTGTCCTTCTCTATCCACATGGGTATATCCAACAGGCAGCAGAGCTTCTGTCTCTGTAAACACAAGCCAAACCTGTTTCTTCCTCCAGAACTGGAGTGAAACACTCATCGTGTAAACAGAAAATATAAATTGACCATTAATTACAATGTTTGGGATATTTGAGCCATAAAATCCTGTGTTTTGCACTTTGTGATGCAAATGAAAAATGGGTAGAGATCAGATGTTTAATTTCTATAGCATGAATTATAATTCTCAGTAGACTTATACACCTCATCTTCAACAAGTCAGCACCTTATCTTCCCCCTGGGTCAAGAGACTTCCAGCAAATCAGTAGGGCTTTCTTCCCCACCTCTCATTTGAGGAGTTTTTCCACAGTTCAGGAAGAATTTGTAAACTGATGTTTGCTATTTGTAACTTCCCAATGTCCAAACAAAATCTAAAATATTCAAATTGCCCAAGTAGAAACTTTGAGTGGTCGCATGATGTGTCTGTCCCCTGCTCAGGTGCATAAAAGAGAATCAGCAACAGGCAGAGTTTCTTGAAATTAATTCACTCCCCATGCAAGCTTTGCTATATTTCCTTATAAGCCTTTCCAACAAATACTCCTGTAAATTCATGCCTGAAAATTCACTGGATGGAATAATCAGGGTAAGCACATGCAAAGGGAGAAGCAAACTGAATCACCTTTTTGTTTGCTTTTCTGAAACTTTTAGTATTTGCACGATTTGTCCCAATCCTCCCTCTTTTCACCCTCATGAATAAATCATGGTTCCTCCTACAGGAATTCCAGGGTGGGACAGAAGTTGCCCTCACACAAGTCAGAGGCAAACCCAAACCAGACATGTGGACAACAACCTCAGATCACCGTTTTCCACAGCAAGGTCCAGCTTTTCCAAGAACCACACCAGCACTGCTGTGACAACTGCCCTTCAAAACATCCCTGTGCTTTTTGGGGTCTCAGGTCCCTGTAATGTGCACACGCACTGGGGAGGTAGGAAATGAGCTGGGCCTTCCCTCTGTCCATAGGATTTAATCCCAGCAAACTCCCCTGGACTTCAGTCGAGGCCCTAAGTCGTGACTTGCTGCCGTGTTCAGCTTCCTGGGCTGCTCAAGCTCACACAAGCCTAACGATTCCCCTCACTTTTACAAGCATATTCATGTTTGCTGTCAAACGCATGAGTTACTTTTCTGCAGGCTATTGCAAGAGAGCAACCAGTAATTACCGCAACTGCACAAAACGCTTTTTTATTTAGAAATGTATTTCAAAATGGGTTTGGTGATTATACCATGGCTCTCCCAAACTAGGTAGTCGCTGGCAAACTGTTCTGCTCTGGATTTGTAGAAGGTCGGTGCATTTTGATTTCCTACAGAATAATATTTCCTCTGCCTTTCCCTTTCCATCCTGCATGAGCTGATTTTTGCCTTCTTTTTTATTCTGTGCCTTTAGGGGCTTAGTGGAAGATTTCCAGACAGGAGGAAGTGTCTTAGAGTGCAGCAGAAATGCACGTTCAGTCATTACTGAAGTTTGACACACCATTTCTTAGTGGAGAGAGGCTCCAAACCACGGCTTGCATGGAGAGCCCTTGGGAAAGGCGCTTCCCTGCACGGACTCAGGATGGCACCAGAGCTGGAGCTCTGGAGCTGGGCTTGCACTTGGACACCCCACAACAGCAGCTTCCAGAAAAGTCCCAGTGTTATTAAACACTACACACGACACACGCTTTTGACAACCCAACTGATATTCGGTTATCCACATTTGAGTTCTGAACACCTTCCAAAAAAAGTTCTGCCTCTCAGAAGAAACCCCAAAGCCTTCAGATTTCTAGCAGAGAAAAAGTAGTTCAGGAAGCAGGAATTCAAGTTTCAGCTCATTAGTTTCATTTATGAACTCAAATTAATAAATAGGTAATATATATTTATAGACTTGTTTATACAGCAACTTACAAATGTGATCTATTAATACACCATACTTGTTATATAAAATTTTAATATGTAGAGAAAAGTCTCCAGGCCCCCAGTGAGTTATCCTTTCCACAGAGTCCCATGTTTACACTGACTCCAGCTGTTTCTTTGGACATCAGTGAGGACTGTCAATAGGACTTTTCCCACACATGGTATATAATTACAAGCTCAATCCTTGAGTGACACCAGATTTCACAGATTTAGAAACTACATAAAATCATACTTCTCTAATTAGCTTTTAATCAAGCACCAGCAAGTAAACATTTAAACAGCTGAGACCAGACCCCTCTTTTTAGAAAACTGCTTCCACTGACAATTAGTGTTGTAAACTTTTTCTATTGTCCTTTTGCAGGAAGAAAGTATTGTTGTTATTGACAACAACTAAAGAATACTTCACCTTTTCATCCCTGGTTCTACAAAGGCAAAAAAAGGCCCTTAAAAAAATTGGCTGGGCACTATTTTTGGGGTTGAAGGCTCATTAATAAGCAACTGGGACCTCATTCCTATCACTGATTAGAAGGTGAAGGATGAAGATGGCCTGGAAATGGTGGTTTGGTCAGGTCTCCTCTGCTGCCCCACACTTTTCTAAATAAATGTTATTATTCATGCAAATCTCCAGCTCAGGTAACTTAGAGAAGCTCACCACTGTTACAGACACTGCAGGATGCGGGACCATCACAGAAATCATAACAACACCTTACACAGGGACACCAAACTTGGTTCAACAATGCCCATTTCTTTCAGGTTTTCCTTCTTTGTGTGAAATCCTCAGCCCTCACAGAGCATCTACTGCTTCCCTGGGCTTCGATTCCCCATATTTATCCCTTTATTCATGAATGAAAGCATCTTTAGGCAGAAGGTGTTGTCCAGATCAGAAGCAGGCAGAGTTTCTCAGCTCAAACTTTTATCCCAGCCCAAAGAAAACAGGCATATTTGGGTCAATAAAAACATTGCAAATTTATGTTGGATTTGTCACTTCAGCTGAAAAAATAAAAGTCATCAGCCTGAAAGTGCTTACACATTTTCAAACCAAAATTAATAAATTAATTTCAATTAACAAGAAAATATTGCAGGCACTTTAATGAAAGGAAGCATTATGTATTGAGTCAAACAGCATTTGATTCAAGTTGAACCAATTCCCCTTTTTGGTCCCTTGACTACAATCACCAACCCTCCAGAATCCAAGGAGCTTTTTAAGAAACATTTTCCTTGCAGCTTTTTGGAGCAGACTGCTCTGCCTGTTTATTCCCTACAGCATTTCAACTCCTTACTGCCTCTTCCAGGAAAATTTGTGCCTACCAGTGTCAAGACCACTGTAATTAAGAAACCAGAGGAGTTCTTGCTGGAGACAAAACTGTCCCATTTGCTGGTAAGATCAGGGACAATATGACAGATTTTGTTATATTCTGGGAAATACAAAGGCAGATTTTGCCTATGCCCAGCCTGCTGGGACAGCAGCTTGTGAACATGCACCCTTCCCAGGCAAACACTTTTTTACTCATTCCATCCAAGAAAGTGTTCCTTAAAAAAAAAAAAATCAGATTCCCCTCAGCCACTGTCACCCAAGGGTCAGAAACTACTTAAAATATATAGATGGATCTGAAGGAGTTTAATGGTCTGTAACGACAGATACAGAGCCCCTCCAGCTGGATGTCACAAAAATTAGAGTAGTCACTTTATGAGGAGATGTGGCAAGAGGGATCCCTTCACTGATTCTTCCACCAGAGATCAGCTAATTACCTGCCAGATGGACATGGCCGTGCTCAGAGGGGGTGGCTGCAGTGAGAGGGGGTGTTTAACATCCCCTGGACTGCCCTGCTGCTGTCCCCTGCCAGTCCTTCACCTCTGATTCCACATGAATGCTCAGGCTGAAATGCCCAGCTCTGCTAGGATATGGATGTGGATCCATTGGCTGTTTTGGCGATGCTCAAGGACATTTCTGCTCTCTGATTTTCTCTCCCAGCAGCTGGGGAATGCCCAGTCTGCTCAACTGCAGCCCTTCAATGCTGAACCTTCCCTTAGTGGTCCCACCCTCCTGCACAGCCACAAAATGCAGCCTGGCCTGGTGGGAGCAGGTTCCAGATTTGGACACACAACAGAGTGGGCCAGGTTTAGGAGGTTTGGCCCACAGTGAGTGGAGAAGGGGGAGGATTCATTGCTGATGTGCATTCACAAGCCTTTTCAGCTCGAAATCATGGGGAAAACATGGGCTGTTACCTGCTCCCAAGGCTTCTCTGCCCCCCTCCACCTGGCTGCTGCCCCTCCAGCAGGATAGGTTGGGATTGCTTTCTTGGGAAGAGCTGGGAGATGCCTGTCTCCTTTCTGCATTCTGCAGAGCCACCTCTGAAAGAAAAGGAGACCCATTTGTGAAAACCTCAGTACAGGGAGAGATGTTCCAAACTGCCTGAATGGTTTCCTTAGGGTTTGCAACCCTATGGCAGAATTCCCCAGAAATGGGCACTGCACAGGGACTGTGGATGGGATCTGTCCAGTTATGTTGAAAAAGCCTCACACAGCACAGGGAACACGTGCATGTCCAGCACAGTTTGGGACAAGATTACTTGCAAAGCCCAAACACACAGTCCTAGTCAAGAAAACCTCTTCATCAGGGAGAACAAAGGAGGCACAAACATCTCTGGGGCTCATCCCCACCCTTCCTCCTGTCCTGACACACCAGCCCATTCCCTCCCAGCCTATGCTGCCGTGCAAAGCTGCATCACAGCCCGCCTTGTGTGATTCCAGAGACCGTGTGTGAGTGGGAAAACCCCTCCTGGTTGCAATAGGCACCTCACCCTCCCACCAAGGCACGGCTTGGACCGGCAAACGTGGTCCTGCTAATCTGAGCATCCCACAAATGACAGCGTGCAAACATTAATGGAGACCACACCCTGGAGGAGGGGAGGGAATTGATGTGCAGCAGCGTGACAGCGCCGGACAGAGGCAACAAGACAACGATTTCCATCACACGAAAGCTGCTAATTGGAGTTTAACTTGTCTAACCAGCCCCTCTGCAGCACATCAAGGATAAATTTGCTACCACCCTGGAATTTGTACTTTCAGGTCTGCGTTGCTGGTTTGCCAACATTTAATGTGTGTTTCAGGTGGAGCCAGGAAGGGCTCTCAAAAAATTGATCTTTAATTGTGACCGCAGACCCAAGGTGGGAATTCAGCTGGATAATTTACAGATGGGAGGTTTGAGGATTGGTGTGGTGGAATGAAATTTGCTCCACCAGAATCCACAGCTGATCAGATTCAGATCCCTGTGCACAGACTTCACAGACCCAAAGAAGTCAGTGCAATCACTGAGTCTTCGGGACAGAATCTGATTAAGGACACTAAATATTATTTTTGGAGGCAGTGAGCTTTCCTGGAATCCTACACAAACCCTAACCTTGCAAACAGGTGTTGTGAGATGCAGAAGACACAGGAAAAGCAGCATGGAAAAACCAGCACAAGCACGTGTCATCTCTCTGAGGGATGCAAAATCACAGATGGAAAGACAGGCATGGGTGATGACCCTGCCACGGGACAAAAGAAACTCTTGCAGCCACACCTCAGCCCCCACCCCCGAGAGCCTCCTTTAGCCAAGGCACTGCTGCCTGAACAGGGAACTTCAAACAGAAGCAACCCAGAGAGAGACCCAGTGTGGCTCCCGAGGTGCTGTTGACCCAGAGCTAAGCTAATTAGCCCATTTCCTCTCCAAGTGTTCTCAAATGCCACTTGGCCGTGTCGCTCCACACCGGAGAACTCTGAGGCAGACTAATTACACTGGCAAATGTTTGATTGAAAATTACACTCCAATGGCGTGGACTGCCAGAGGTTGCCTCCCTCTCGGTACAAGAGGCCTGATTCAAGGCTCTGGGGCAGCTCCCCTTTAAAGTCAGTGTCATTCTGCAAGCCCAGGAATCATGGAATAGAGAAAAAATAAACTTATTTTTGGCACACAGGCCAGATTCATTTTACCAGCAGTGCCCCTCTGATGCTGGTGCAGCCCAAACGTGGCTGGTGAGCCCATTACAGCTTTGACTGGCCCAGATGTGGGCAGGAGGGAAACACCACCTTATTCTCCATTGACAACAGCCCAGAGGCACAGCTCAGCCAGAATTTTAAGCAGCTAAAATGCTAAACACCGAAGTGAGACTCTGTCCCAAAACTTCCTGTGGGTTACATTTGCACCTCAGTTTCTCTACCTGTAAAATAATAATTACCCAACAGACCAGTTCTTGTAGGACTTAATTAGCACTTGTCAACCTCTTAGAGCTCCTCAAGGGAAGAGGAGCTGAGCACCACAAAGTACTAATTAATGGACGGAGCCTTTGGAACAAAGTATACGATTCTGTTGTTGTCAGATCTAATAGAGTCATAAAAAAACAGGGCTGGAAGGGATATCAAGAAGTAACCCAGGCTGTCCCCCTGCCCTGAGGCATGATCAGGTATATCTAAATCACTCTTGATAGATGAATACCCCTAAATCTTGGGACGCTGGGGCTGTGGATTAAAGGAGGTAAAGATGGGCTGGTGTTACAGGCGGCCCTGCAGAGCATGATTTAAAGAAATACGAACATTGATCTAATATCAATGTCCATCTATTAACGGACAGAAACTCTCCAACAATTTGAAGTTAGAAAGTGTATGTTTATTTCAGCTGGGCAGAGCACTGGGATAGTTCCCCAAAAGTACCCTGCGAAGTTTCATAGGTAGGTTTCATAGGTTTCATACAAGATTTTTATGTACAAAAATGTTGAATATACAAAACACAAATGCATATTCATACTCTTGTCACCTCCCCTTCTCCGCTTCGTATGCTAATAGGCAAGGAGGCCATTGAGCATTCGTAGTTCTGCCTTCTGAAATGAGTCTGGGGTCTTTTTCGATGAAGTGAGGAAGTAAGATGAGTCTTCCTCGCTCTGACTTTTTCACCTCTCTAGAGTATACGTGGCAAACGTGGCAAANAACATTTCTAAAATTCTTAATTCCTCAAAATCAACATCTCAAGCACAGGCACACACTCCTCACATGGGGCCTCTCCAGGGCTCTGTGCCTGCCTGGAGGAGGCTTTGCTGCACCCTGGGTGGAGGAACTGAGCTTTGGGACTCCTCCTTACGGCAGCCCCAGAAGGGAAAAGCCCCCCTGCAGCACGGGAGCCCCCAGTCTCAAATCTGGAATCGATGAATCTCTGAGAATGGGAAAAGTTGGGAACAAAGCAGAGAGGTGTGAAGGGATCTGCTCGTGGTCGTGAGGAGCTTCAGCCAGAGCCAGAAAAGGAGCACAGGTCACCCAAGCCTCACACATGGCTGGGTTGCAAGACTTCCCTTCCATAATACCTTCTGATCATTTCTGTTGTGTTTTCCCCACTTTTCTCCCCTCTCTGCAGTCCCAAGAGTCCATCTAAAATACCATTTGGCCTAAGGTATCATTCAGATGTGGCTTCTGAGGCATTGCACAGCCTTAAGTGCAAAATTCCCTTTCTTTAAGCTGCACGAAGACTTTTAGAGGGTTTTGTTAAATGCTTTAATTGTAAAAATGTGTCCATTCAAGCCATCTTTCCAAGACATACACGCAAAGTACAGTAGGAGATACCTTTTATTTGATTCACTTCATACAGGAAAGCTTTTGAAACTTACACTTTCTTCATCAGCCTGGTGGATAAAAGCTAATCCAGGCAACTGATACAGCACTGCAGAAGTTTATTAAATTAGCCAATTAAACTGAGGCAATATACAATTTACAGAGGCCAAGGCAAACAATAGAAGGTGGAACACACTCCCGGGGCTGAGGCGATCGAGTCATGTCAGCATTTCCATTATGGAGCTACTTGAGAGTTATTGTGGGAGGTGTGTAATAAAAAAAGGAAAATGGTTTAAACCACTGAATTCAGACATTCTTAGGGATTCCCAGACATGCCCAGGCAGATGGAAGAGCAAGACACAAACCAGTTTTCCCCTAATTTTGTCACTCAAATTAGAAAGGAGGTGTGGCCTGGGGAAACAGGTTGGCAGTTCCAGGGGAAACAAAGGGAGGCTGGTTCAGCACAGTGCCCTGCTCCTGGCTGGGCGAGGATATGACCGTAATGAAGGTGATTAATCAAGTGCAGCACGTTTGTGTGGGCTGAGACAGAGCCTGCCCAGTAATAGAGCCCTTTGTGGGGATGCAGCAGCATCCTGCCCTCGTCCCAGCCACCCCAAGACAAATGACAAACACAGCAAAGCTGTTTGTGTCCCCAGCACTGAGCCACACAGGTGTACCTGGCCCACGGATCTGCCAGCCCTCCAGTGCTGAACAACAACCAAAGGGAATACTTCAAGTGGGAGATGGACTCCCCCAAACATTTGAGTGGCTGGCATCAGGTCCAAATCCCAGTCTCAAAGGCTGCTCCTTCCCTGAATAAACAGCACAGATTCGATGGGTAACAAAGATCCAGTGGTTTCACGTTGCGTTTCACAGCACATGAAAACCATTTCATGAGGTGCAAACCTTTTCACACAGGGAAAAAAGAAAGGGGAATAAAAAAAAAGAAAAGGAAAAAAAAAGAGACCAATATGGAAACACTGACACCACATTTACTGTAACAGCCTGATCAGCAGCAACTATAATTCTCCTTCAAAATGTTACACCCACAATGCTTTCTTTGGCCTGTGTACCTTGCATGTTGCCTCGGTCTAACTGGTTAATTTAATAAGTTTCACAAGTATTCGGTTGCCTGGCTCAGGCACTTGGACACAATTTAAAACCAGGTAGGCTGGCGTGTGACCACGAGTTGTTGTTGGGATGGCATCTCCACACTTCAGTGCAGCATCCCAGCCCTGCTCTGTCTCCTCTCTGAAACCAAACGGGCCCAGCTCAGTTCCCAGCAGCACAGACAGAGCAGCCACAGGGCTCTGGGGAGGGAGCAGATTGACAAACGAGGAGTAAATTGAATCAGCTGGACCCCCTCAGTGCTGCAGCTCTGCAGCAGAGTTTAAAGGAGCACTGGGAAAGGGCAGGGATGGCTGGGAAGGGGCAGGATGCCATGGCAGATAAGGAGCAGCCTGGAACCCAGAGACCCTCTGCTGTTCCTGCCTTTGCCAGTGGCCCACCACATGACCCTGAAGAAGCAACTCCATGTGGCTTTTTTCTTTCCCCTGTTGCTCTTTTTCTGCTTTGATTATGAAGTTTTCCATGCGATTTCACCATCCTGTTTGTACAAAATATGTATTTGCATAACATCTCACACAGCAAGGCCCTGGTCACAGCTGGGGCTTCTAGACATAAAAGTTGTGAAGAGACATATTAGCAAATTCAGTGTGTTTAAAAGCCCATTGTGAGTATTTTGTAACCAACACTGGAGATTCTACTGTGTTGTTTTGCCAAATGACACAGGACAGAGGAAGGTCCTGCATGGAGAATGTTGGCTGATCCTGCTCCTTGCAGGCAGGACCTGAGGAGCATCTTGGAGATGGAAAAGGAATTTATTATTTTTTAGGTTCACAGCAAAATCCTAGAACACCTGCATAGCTCCAACAACCCAATAAAGACATTTTCCTACCCCATCCTCCAATTTCACTGAATCTCCTCACAAGATGTTGGTGCCTTCAAACCCAAATTCATTGATTTGGCCTCACATGGACACTCTATTCAGTCCTAACCCAACCAAAGCCTATGACTGAAAGAATACCTTGTGGATCATTCCCAAAATAAACATTATTTCTGCACAGAGTGTCTCCCTTTATACTCATCTCCAAAATGGTGAAAAGCAAATGAAGAGGAGAAAAGAAATTAAGACAAGCAGTGCCCAATCCCTCATGCCTCAGGTTTGCAGTGAACGACTGTGAGACCAGAGAGCTGCAAAAAAAGGCACCTGAGCCAGCAGCAGCTCCAGCAGGGGCTGGGCTGGAGCCTCAGGCCCTGGCAGTAGCAGTGGCAGTGCCCCAAGAACAATACTTGGAAGGAGTAAGGCAGCAGCAGCAGCCCCTGGGCTGTCCAAGCATCAGAAATCCCATCCTTCTCCCTGGGAAAGGTGCAAGATTCCTGGTAGCACCCAGGAGTCTGGTCTTACAACCAACAGGAGGGAGAAAAACCAGCTGTAACCTTTTTCCCCTTCCAAAGCCCCACAGATCTCCCCAAAGCACCAACACTGGCAGCAAACGCTGTTGAACAGCAGGAAAAGCAGCATTTTCAGAGCTTGAATTTTGGACATTTGTCCCATGAACTTAAATGCAGATTGGATTTGGATAAGGCCAGGAAAATAATAAATATGTAAGTTATCTCCATCTCCCTGGCAGTTCCTGGGGGTCTTGAAGGCTCCTGCAAAGCACCCACTTGCACAGAGCCAGGAATCCTAAAAAAAAAAAACAATTATTCCAAAAAACAATCAGGCAAGTGCAAAAGCAACTCGTTCAAGAGTTTATTGAGTCAGTGGCAGAATTTGGGATGTTTAATCTTCACCTGGGGTCCTGCATCCCCAGCCCTGGTCCCCAGAGCATCCCACCATGCCAAGGAACACGAGCCAACCAAGCCTGTGCTCACCTGCTCCTGCTGAGCTAAATGGAAATTCACCACAATTTCTGCAAAATTTGCAGTTTAGGTTCTTGCCAGGCAAAGCTGGGGCATTCCCTGCACGGCTGCAGCATGAACAACACTCACAGTTGGGGAGCTGGGACTGCAGCACTCGGTGCTGTGCAGCACAGGGACTGCAGCCACTCAGAATAAACCCTCACACTGAACATTCCCTCCCTGCATGCCCCAGCTGAAGCTGGATGTTCCCTTCCTCATCTCGGGACCTGGGGGCTTTATTGTTTTTCTTTTCCTATTTTGAAACTCCTTGAATTAAAATTGCCTTTTTAAAGGGGAAGACAGGCTGAATTGAGTCAAATCCCCATTCCCTTTGGTGATCTGCTGCACAGCAGCTGGGACAAAGCTGGCTGGGATGGTTCCTGGTGCTTTAACACAACAGGCCCATTTCCCCCCAAGAATTTCTCTAAGAACTCAAAGATTTCCTTCTCCAGCAAACACCTGAGCTCAAATGACTCACCCACCGTGTCTGCAACTGGCACAGACCTCTCAGCCCTGGTGCCAAGCCTACGTTTATATTGTTGAAACACTGAAAATGGGAATTTTCCTTCTGTGCCTTCCAAAAAGGCTCATCCATCTCTATTTCATAGAAACACTGAGCTGGAAGGAACTCACAGGGATCATCCAGTCAAGCCTCTGGCCCTGCACAATCAATCCCACCTTGGGCATCCCTGGGAGCATTTTCCAAACGCTCCTGGAGCTCTGGCAGCCCCAGGGCCGTGCCCATTCCCTGTTCTGTGCCCCACCACCCTCTGGGGGAGAACCTTTCCCTCCTATTCTGCATAAATAGCAGCCTTATGCCTGTTTTGGGTAAGAGATGAGTTGTGGTAAAGCATATTTGTAAGACCAGCCATACAGAAAAGTAATTTTTTTCAAGCTCATGAAACGTTATAATGCATCTATCCCTAATCAAATCACTTTTTATTTTTTCTGCCTGACTTCCTTCAAAAATACTGCATATATATGATCATGGTGTGCATGAGCATGCATCTCTAATAACCTTTGAATGAGTTGGTTGCTTTCAGCCCCATTTGAGAGTGAGACAGGAGTTTCAGAGCTGTCACATTGCCACAAGTTTCATGGATACAGGCAACTGGATGGGAAAGAGAGATCCAGATGATTTAAAGAAATACGAACATTGATCTAATATCAATGTCCATCTATTAACGGACAGAAACTCTCCAACAATTTGAAGTTAGAAAGTGGATGTTTATTTCGGCCGGGCAGAGCACTGGGATAGTTCCCCAAAAGTACCCTGCGAAGTTTCATAGGTGATTACAAAGTTTTTATGTACAAAAATGTTGAATATACAAAACACAAATGCATATTCATACTCTTGTCACCTCCCTTTCTCCGCTTCGTATGCTAATTGGCAAGGAGGCCATTGAGCATGCGTAGTTCTGCCTTCTGAAATGAGTCTGGGGTCTTTTTCGATGAAGTGAGGAAGTAAGATGAGTCTTCTTCGCTCTGACTTTTTCACCTCTCTAGGGTATACGTGGCAAACGTGGCAAACGAGTCCTTGGTAGAGCTGGCAGTTTCCTGCACCCCATCTGTTTCCTCTCATGGGGGAAATTGGCTTATTGTTTAAAATTGACAAATTGGTTATTTAGATCCTGTTTTGTTAGGTCTCTTTAGCTGACACAGTATCTACTGAACTGTATCTGGCTTCTGTTGGGCAAGGCTTTTGTTTTTCTTTTTGCTAGCACAGCAATATCTATTCTAACTATAATCTTAACATTTCTAAAATTCTTAATTCCTCAAAATCAACATCTCACAGAGGCTGGAAACGTGCAGAGTGAGCTCAGCCAGTGTCAGACTCCACAAAAATGACATTGGAAAGGCACTGATGCTTGGAAGAACCTCCATGGAAAGCCACAAGCAGCCAAGAGATAGAAAGTCACAGTACACCAAGTCCTACCCGAATATTTATTCTGAAGGTCATCATAACACATGTAAAAAAAAAAAAA
>VYXF01008177.1:356479-459741 GCA_013397295.1 Polioptila caerulea
AAAAAAAAAAGACTGGCCTTCAAGATCCAGCACTCACAGGAGCAGACAGGACAGCTAAATACTTCAAAGGAAGCCTACAGGCAAAAGTCTTACTAATGTTAACTAAATCCTGGCCTGGACACTCCTCTTACACCCATGTAATCATTAATTTCAGAAGAGTGACTTCTGATATACCCCATGGTAAGCTCCAGCTCATACAAATCCACTCTTTATTGCCTGAGCAGTGCCGTTGGAAATCAATAGGATTACTCTTAATGGTAAAGTTAAGCACCTGTGAGAATGTCTGCAAGACTGAGGCCTAAGGCCTGGTCTAGGCACAGCTTTTGTACTTGAAAACCTGGTTCACTTAAAGGTTTGGTTTGTTTTTGGTTTTATTTTTAAAGAAAACAACAGAATAATTAAAGCCATACGAGACCACTTTAAAATGGGCACATTTTTATTGCTTTAATGGGAACTTCCAACAGCACAGCCATTCCCAGGTCACTTGTGCTGCTCCAACTGCACTCCTGGTGCAGGGAATTGTGCCAACCCTGCTAACAGCAGCCACGACTTCTACACCTTGAGCAGCTCAAGGAGCCGTGCCAGCCCACTCTGTCTGCTCAAAGCTTGCCAGGTAATTCATGGAAAGCACCTGAAGGAACGAGCAACACTCAAGTTTGAAGGACATTTGGTCTGGAGCCTGTCAAAAAGCACCATTTTCTATTTTATCTCTCCATAATTTTCTTGCTCTCCTCTGGGTGTGCATGAATAGGGAAAAAAAAGCAACACCGAACACACCTCAGAAACTTTTGAGTCAGACTTTCATGTGTGCAGAATTAAGGAAGGTGAAAAAGATCAAGATTGCCCCACAAGAAGACAAAAAAAAAAAAAAGGAGTGTGCATTCTGTGGAAAGCACCACAAACTTTAGGAGATGCCAGGAGGAAGAGGGGGTGGAACAGTGAACTAACATGTCTGGATTGCTAAGAGGTTAAAAAAAATGTCACACTTTCAAAGGAGAAAAAGACAAAAGACATTAAGAGTAAACAGGAAATTTGGGAAATCTATTTCACTCAAAGTAGCAAACATCTGGAATAAATTGTCAAGAACTTAAGACCATCAAAGCAAAATATTAATGAGGTTAAGAGGCAGCTAGGCTGGAGGAGGAGACTGAAGAATACAGGGACAAAGGAAAGAGGTGGAGCTGAGAGAAACCTGGAGGCAACAGCCTCTTTAGCCAAAGGGCTCTGTTCCCTCTGCTCAGTATTTCCTTATCTTCTCATTGCTCCAGGGGTAAAAATGGTGGGGTTCTACTGGTCTTTGCTTTATGGAAAGGAAACAATTATTTTTTTTTTCTCCCCCCTAAGAATTCCATGCTGGGATCCATGACTTGGTACGTGATTGTTGAGCCTCCCAACGTTTAACTCAGAAAAGCACAAGAAAACCAAACACACACTACCCCTTCCACCAAGCAGAGCTTCCTGAAATCCGAAGTCCTCATCCCTCCCTTTCACGCTTCAAATTAAGAATAATTCTTACTTTTGTTTCCAAATGTTGCTTAAAGATGAAAAACACCATCCCTTTAATCAAAGGATTTAGCAAACGTCTCCGTGGATTCAAGAGCTGTCTTTTAAAACTTTTTGGTTTCAAGTAATTCAAACCAGGCTGAACAACACCTTTAAAGATGACAAAAACCAGTAGGCATAACTGAATAAGGAGTCTAAGAAGGAAATACTTAGCATGACTTATCCTTTAATATCCAGATCCCTCTCTAGTAGGGATAATCAGAAAGCTATGTTGGCCCTTACTCAAAAGAAGGGAATGGTCTCCCATCTCTGCCTGGACTGTTATTAACTATATTGGTTACATCCATGGTCATTAACATCCTTTCAAAGATGATCTTGGGATTTCATTTTCCACCTCCCGTTATTGAGCAATGGAATATTTATTAAACAGTAGACGGAAACAACTCCAAGGAAAAAGAAAAGAAAGCCTCCAAGTTCCCAACCCTGCCAGTTAAATTACACTAAAGCAAGGCTGCAACAGCAAATTGATTTGGGAGTGGCAGGATATATGCACACACATGAAAAAGCACACTGGGGGGGGATGGAGAACAATAAAACATGCACTTGCCTGTCCTCTGCTCTAATAACCACATGCAAACTTCAGCCAAGCCTGACAGAGTGGGAGAGGTTTCAAAGATACGAGGTTCCTGTGGGCTCCACGCCACAGGCAGCTGGGGAAAGGACGAAGGAGCACTCGAGGGCTCCACCAAACTCAAGTGTTTGTGAGACACCAGGGAATCCACCCCAGCCTTCATTGTGGTCCAAGAGCACAGGGCCCTCCTGCTGTTTGTTATCAGCCAGGCACCCACACCTGAGGAGCCAATGTTTTATTGGGAACATCTGCTCCTGTCTTGGTGAGAGCAGCTGAAGCTGTGCCTCAGCCTCAGCTGTTTGTCCATCAGCTGGGCCCAAATCCATGGCCCCTTCTGCCCAGGGCACAGGGAAGGCTGAGGCTCCTGTTCAGAGCCCCCCCAGGCTCCCACACAGTGCTGGGGCTTTACTTTTAACCCAAAGCTCAGGAAATGTGCCCTGGTACTTGCAAGGAGCACTGAGTGAGACCACAGGAGTTTTGAATCACTGGACACATTGAATGCACCTGTTATTTGGTGAATTTAGCCACCAACACAGTGGTCATGAGAGGAAGGGTGACCTCTTCAAGGAAGCTGTTCAGACCCAGCCCATCACTTCACAGGTCTGAAGTGGCCTCCCGTCTGTCCCTCACTACACTCAATGTAACAAAAGCACCAAAAATCCTATTCCTCACATCAGCCTTTCTACAAAATGCCACCAATTCCCACAGCAGTTCAACTGGCCCAGGCCTCTTATTTTCCTCCCAGTCCTAACATGGAAAAACCAATGACAGCAGGGCTTTGAAGAACTCAGCTCCATTTTTTGAACTGTTTTTACCTGGAGATTTAAACATAACTAGAGGGATCCAACTGGAATAAAAATGAGGTTAGTTATTTTTTTTCCTCTTTCAGCCAGATACACGGCCAGGCAGCCTGGAAAGGCCCTGCCCTAAGGACACACTGCCCAGCACCCCAGGGCTTCACCCATTGCAGCAGGCACCAACCACAGGAGAGCCTGAACAGCACAAGCAGGTGGTTGTTTTTCCAGGGACTTTAATGAGCGTTGTAGTGGCTGGAAAAGGTGATAAGCTTTCTATGTTATATGAAAAGCCAGGGGGTTACTTTATATAATCAGCCACAGCTGACTAAACAGGGCACTGAAAGTCACTCGCAGCCAAGGGAAGACAAAACAACAAAACCCCCACCAGCTTCCCGTCCCTCCTCCCCAAAGAACCCGTTCCCCAGGCACAATCCCAGGGCTGTTCCAAGGCCTCCAACCCCCTAATTAAAATTCTCCTTGGAAAAAACCACTGGCTTACCTTGGCATGCCTGGCTGTGCAGAGCCAGGGCAGCGTGTGGATGTGGAGCAGCCCCGGGGTGAGCCCTCCTCATCCTCCCTGGCAGCTGCCTTGGGGCAGGGGAACATCCACAGCCCCTGTTCATGAACCTGTGGGGCTGGAGGGGCACACAGGGAGGGACAGCTCCTGCTGCCAGCCCTGGTTTTGCTCCTTAGGTGCAGAAACTCTGGAGCTAAGACAGAGGTTTCAAACACGTTGCATTAAATATTTGCCATTATTGCCATATTAAATATTTAAATATTTGCAGCAGCTCAAAGGCATTATGGTATTTAACAAATCGGGATTTGAAGTTAGAAAACCTGCAAATATTTCACATGGACTCATGGGCCTGCAGTTTAATGTAAAAATGCAGGTGAAAAAGCTCACAGCCACCACAGGGAGAGGGGCCCTCAGAGCCCTCAGCTGGTGGCTGTAGCTCAGGGTGAAATCTGGTGGCATTTGGTGCCACAGCAGAGAGGACACTGCGGGGTCACTGCCAGCAGCCAGGCTGTGACAGCCTCGGGGCTCTGCCCACACTGCCACTATGTGCTTCCCCTGGGAACAAAACTGGGCTTTTCCCCCTTTTCCAGGGCAGGAACACAGAGTATTTCAGCATTACCTGTTTGTACAAACCTGGGTGAACTGTAGCACCCGGTTAAAAAGAAATCACTGGTATTTCTATAAGGCTTTTTGAAGTTCCAGACAAAATTCAGATACTTGTACTGCTTCAGCACTTGGTTCACACCAGTATTGTTTTCCCAAGCATTAAGTTCTGTCACAGCCTTTGCACTCTCAGCCTGGCTGGGGAGGGACATGATCCTTGCTGAAACTGGCTAATGCCTGTTCTTCAAAAAAACCCTCAAAAATCTTTCTGGCTGCTATTTAATCTGCATCCCTTTTACATTGATATCTTAAAGGCACTGGCTTACCAGGAAATTCATGGAGATTTCTCTCTTTCTGGCCTGTTAGAGGAAGCCCCTCCCCATCCCACCCTATTCTCTGGTCATGAACTTTCTACCCATCACAGCTGTGGTGGTACCTGCAGCTTCCAAACCTTGAAGGGACAAGGCTGTTTGGATCTCCCCTCGCTTTTACACAAGTCCTCTTACCCCAGGAAAGGGCAGCTGCTGTCTTTTAATCATTATTAAAAAAAAATTCCTGCCTGGCCTGGCATCTGAGCTCTGTGCTCCTGCTGAAGCAGCTGACCAAACACGAGCTTGCTCATATATTTTGCAAAAAAATTTATGTTTCTCAGGTCAGCAGGCACATTAAGCAATCATTTAAACTGAAAGGGACAGTAACAAATGGCAACAGTTCACCAGATAAGGACTCAAGGAGGTATTGCCATGCTTGACCTTAAATACCTGAGTTAGCATTCCTGGGTTTACAACCAGTGGGGTTGGACAGATGCATGTAGGGGCTGAATCAGAGGAGAGAGGAGTTTAAGTGCCACAAAATGTGTTCAAGGAGCTCTCTGCCTTCAGCCTCTGAAGAGAAATCCTGCAGAGAGGAGCCTCCTTCCATATACACCACATGTGGTGGCCAAAGGGAAGCGTGGATCCCCCCAGGTTCCATGACTCTGATGAAACTTCCCAGATCTGTACCTCAGGAAACTCTTGTTTCAAATACTGTGCCCACATGTGCTCCAGGGATCCAGATTCTGGCTCCTTCCTGTGGTTCCCAAAGTGCTGGGTTTGGGAAAGTTCTCCACAGCAGGGAAGGGACCTCAGGTGCTGCAGCTGCCCAGGCAGCTCTGCACAGCCCCGACGTCCCAGGAGGGCTCCTCATGAGCTGAGAACTCGTGTCCTGGGCTCAGCCAGGGCCCTGGGGTTTGGAGACTTTCCTGGTGCAGGCCATGGGCTCCCCTTTAGGAACCCAAGTGGATTTACTCTCGTGTGTAGCCCAGCTGCATTGGAGGGGTTTTTTCCCCACTCACAGTGGGAAATCCCCTGTCCTTGTCATAGGATGGCTCAGAGAGATGTGGCTCATGGACATCCTGCTGGTGACCACCTGAATTCAAACAGGCTGAGGAGGAAAGGAGGTGATGCCCAAAGGTGCAGAACTTTCTTTATCCTCCAGGCAGGATAAAGACTGGTGCCCCTGGTACAGTTAAAAACATGTCCAACGTGAATTCTTACTGATAAAATCAGAAGACATTGCAAGGATGACAAGGGAGAAGGCAAAGGAGGAGGATGAGACTGTCCCAGGGTCAGACAGTGTTCAATATTAACATTCTGGAGGGTGAAACAGAGAACATACAAAATTTTTGGATGATGGGCTATAAGCTAAGGCAGCTTATGTGGAGTTTGGAGGACTGGGATAGAATTCAGAACAGCTTTAAATTGAAGGGGAGCTAGAAAGCCAGTGAGAAGGAATGAAAGATCAGTGCAGGTTGTTCCATGTTAGAAGAAAACAAAATTCAAGGAGTAATTGGTCAGGCTGTAGCTGCTCAGGAGAGGATCCAAGGCTCAAAGTGCAGCACAGATTGATCAGGTGTCACCCCAGTGCACGGGCAGTGTCCCCTGGGCTGTGCTAACAGTGCTGACACGTGGAAGGAACATCAGCACCTCAGCTTTGCAGTGGGACCCTCCAGACCCACCAAGAGCAGCATCACCTACAGCAGGATTCCCAGAGCCAAATCCAGCTGGCTTTGGGATGTCTCCAGCAATATTTGGAAGCTCCATAACCTATCTGGCCAAGCTGTTCTGATATTTAATCACCTTCCAGTCCAGAAGTTTAAAGGGACTTTTCTGTATTCCACCATGTCCATTGCCTCTCATCCTGTGCATGGACACGGCTGGGATTTGTTGTTCTCATCACCCAGGTCATTGATGAAAATGTTGAACACTTTTGGCATTGTTTTCAAATAGAAAAAGGAGGCTCCAGACAATCTACACCTCGTTAACATTCGTGAAAATTCAAGGTATGTCCTCAGATAACCCCTGCTGGCACATTACCAAGGCAACAGAGGCAGAGGGAATCAGATCTGAGGAACTTTCTGGGATAGACAGAAGAAGCTACAGGGGGATCAGAAACAAGCAGTTATTAAGGAAGAGAGGTCTGAAATAAACTTCTACCCACATTGCCTAGAAACATTCATAACCTTCAGTGCTGCTGAATCACAGAGGGGGGGATTGGTTTGTTTGGCTTTTTACAACCAACCTCTGAAATAATGATTCCAGTCTTGCTGGTGCTGGAATTTTGTGTCCAAGTTGGCATACAATGTTTAAAAACAAAATATGCACAAATTTAAGGTAATCCTAAAGAGAGCAAGAAAAATTAGGAGTGGAGAAAAGATTACTGGGAGGAAAAGTTGGAAAAAGAATATTGAAAAAAGAAAACTAAACAGGCTTCCATTGTGCTAACGTCATTAAAGAGAGGATGCAAAGGATGAAATTGGCTTAATTTGCAGACAGAAAGATTTAGGTTAGGGGGAAAAAATGCATAAATCTAAGGCTAGCTTTGGACTTGAGGCTACCTACAAAGTTTAGACAGGTCAGACAAACGTTTGTAACAACAATCCTGCCTCTAAGCAGAACAACAAACTGGAGGAATTCATGAGAACCCTTCTCTGCAGTCTATTTCAAAGGCTGCTCAACCCTTTCACAAGGTTTCAGAAAGGTTTATGGGATTAAACTTTCAAGAGTTAATAAAATACATTATCAATTCTACCCTGCTTCTTTGTTTTTTCCCATCCAAGTAGTAATTGTTTGTGAAAGGGCTGACACTGAAGAGAAACTGCCAGGGTTCATGCAAGTTCAGTTCCCATCTGATCATTTTAATGATGCTTGGTGAAAATCTGTTTCGTGGAATTAATCGGAGCTCTTTGTTCCCTTTGGTTATTTGAGTCTGCATCCAAACCCCATGAGCACAGCCCTGTGTCCCCCTATGAAAATGGAGATTGAAATGAAATTGGGGGTGATACAGGCTTGTTTCGAATCTTGAATATTTTCATGATGTTTATCTGAACATTTGTCCTTCCCCTTTATCGAAGGGGAATCATGACAACCCCACATTGTCTTGCATGGTGGTCCAGACTGGTGGCACAGCCCAATCCAGAGATCTCCTCAAGAAACCTGCAACAGGCTCCTCAGCTGCACTGCCCTTGAAGTGCCATAATTCTGGGGTAACAGACAGAAAATAAAGGGAAAAAAAAAGTAAGAAATGGATTTTGAACCAAGATAAAAGTGCAGCAACAAGGAAGGAGCAGAACTGCAAAAGGCCTGAAGGCACCCAGGGTCAGATGGAACCCGGGGCTTTGTACAGCCACAAACCACTTCAGAGGGTCTGGAGAGCTCTGGTGGTTGGGAGCACCCTGGTGCTGCTTCTCTGTTTGGTGCTTCAGGGCATCACAGCTGCACCCTGGGTCGGTCCCACCAGGAACCAAAGGCAATTTGGACTGAATTCCAAGCAGAGCCTCTGGTTCAGCTTCCTCCAAAAAAGTTACCCAGGTTGCTCAAGGTAAGTAAGGGCAGTCAAGCCTTTCTGATTTGCTTCAAAATTGCAATGCTCCAAGCAAAGCCCTCCTCTTGCTAAAGCCTGGCTCAGCCTAAGCCACGCTCAGGGGGTCCTGCTCTCCAGCCTGCAGCAGGGTACAGTGACCTCAGCAATATCCAAACATGGCACAGTTAAAGAGGGATTCAGCTCCCAGAGTCCAGAGCAGGGAGCACGGAGGTTTCTCCTCAGTCAGCACCTGCTGATGAGAGGTGTTTGAGTTAGTGCTGACTGGAGGGAGGGAGGGAGTGCAGCAGGGGAAGGGGAGAACGTGGAACTGCTCAGACCAGACTCCCATCAGCCTGAGAAGTCACAGAGCTGCACTGGAAGAAGCCATGCAAGAATTACAGATGAAAAAGGACTCATCAAAACCTGTGCTTTGATGGAAAAGTGTGACCTCATCTTTCAAGAGCATTATCCTCCCAGTTTTTGCCTACCAGCTTGCATGAGGAAAAGTAAATCTCTCTGGATTGAAGGCCAAAGGTAAGCCTGTGTGCTGCTTCATCTCATCTTCAGCCCCATTCTGAAATCTTTACACAGTGTACAAACCATAAGCACTGTCTGACATCTGATGCCTGAGTGACTTCAGCTCAGTACTCATTTGGTGGGGAATGTGATTTTGTGGGGCTTATACAAGGTGGCATTACACTTAGTACCTGTGTTTGTGCCACACAAGAGCATTTTACAGACCCACCTCTCAAGAAATTTCCAAATTAAGGCTGCAGATGAAACATCCATTTTGCAGCCTTCCCCCGTGAGCAGCTCAGTTCTTCCCTGAGAGGAGCTGTGGCTTGCTTGTGTCTGCAGAAGACCCTAAAGCAGAAACTCATACATAAATCACCTTTTTGACTGTGCCAACAGAAAATCCTCAACCTCCACGACCTCCCACTGCCAATCTACAACCCCATCCCATGAGCAGTGGTCCTGTGAGGAAAAACATTCTGGGGAGAGAAAACCCTTGGTGGGAAGCAGCGATAAAAGCTGGGCCTGTGCAGGAAAGCTCAGCTGCTGAGTGAGCCAGGAGTGGGAGGGCAGGAGGTCGTGTGGACTCCTGCATTGCCAGAAGATTTCTGAGTCACCAAAGCCCAGTGAGGCTGTCACTGTGTGGGGAGGGACAGCTCCAGGTGTTGCTTCAGTTGTTACAGGAACAGGTGGCAAGAAGTGCTGAAGCCTTCTCCACATCTTCAGCAGGATTCGTGCAGGAAAGGAGAGAATTTTGCCCCAGCTGTGTCCACTGGTATTTTTTAAAGAGTTAATTCCTACTAGATACAAGAGGGAATCAACTTGTTATATTGGAAAAACAGTGCTGGTGTGGGAATGTTCACACAGCTTCTGCACACAGGGGCAAGGGGGAGTTTATTTTATGAATTTTCTGTGTGCTAAGAAAGAGCCTCTCACTCCGGTTGTTCTCTATTATTGAAGTGCACGAGGTGCAGGATTTTGCTGGAACAACAGAAAATGCAGGTAGGGGTGAATGTCACATCCCTGAGTCATGCTGATGTTAGGGCTTCCTCATGGAATTTCTGCCCCTCTTGATGAGGGCAGAATTCGACACTCTGCCCTCAAGTTCTCTTCCTAAAAAGCCCAAGAAGATGGAAACAGAAAAGAAGTGGCTTGTTGCTTCCTCTCAGCGTCTGTGGGACTGTGGCTCCAGCAGCACTGATGCACAAGGAAAGCATTTTCATGAGCTGTTAAAACAGCAGAAGCTTGTTTTCCTTTGGCTGCAGCATCCCTCTGCCTCCCACGCAGGAAGTGTTCATGCAATATTCCACATAGGAAGAATATGTCCCGTTCCTAGAAGTCTAACTACAAGAAACTGTAGCCCATTTAAAAAACCAGGCTGCTCTTGGATTAGAGAAGTGAGAGGTAATCTGCTTTCACGGGCTACAGTTCCCAAGTTGTCCTCTTTGTCCCTGGGCTGGGTGATCTTTGGCCAAACACGTCCTTGCTGTGCCTGTCTCACCTGTAACCCAAGGCTGGTGGCCAAGGGTGACACCCCAGGTGCTACTGTTATGTCATGGACAGCCTCCTCCACATAATAAAGATGCCTCTGAAGGAGGAAATTCATTATTCCTGGATTCTAAGTGCACCTAGGTAAACTTTACTGTGAGAGAAATAGCCAATATTCCACTATTTCTGCTCTTTTGTACCAAAGCAAATGAGTCAAGTGGTTTCAGGAACTGGCCACATCACTGAGCTGGGGAGGGCATATTGCATATTCACAAGAGCTTAAGATTGTTTTATTTACACTTCCAGTGCTAGGGGCTGTGGAATGGAACATAATTCTATTTGCCAGACACTCTTCCTGGTGCAGTAAGTTAGAGGAATTCTCAATTAATACATGGAGCTTATGTATAAAAGACAAGAGGTTAAGTAAGACTGCAGTGCCCAATGGACCATCTGGTGAACATTAGGTTTGTCAATAAATCACAGAAGAACCAGTTCATCAAGAAAATTCCATTTCAAACCACTGACAGGAGAAAAAAAGATGGAAAAAAAATCCCTCACAAAATTGTTATTTTGATATTTTAGAAAAACGGGAGCATTAAATAACTTTAATCTATTTTCAATTATTTTATTGGTTCTCTTCTGATGACCACACGGCTTCACATCCTGGATGCTTAGCCCTTTGTCTGGGACATGAGAGCACCAGGAAATGACTCCTCTCTTTGCCCTCAGTCCTTCTCCTCACCATGGGTGATAACGTAGCAGAGGTTCTTATAGTCCAGGTTCCCAGAGACATCTGGAGGGAAAGCAGCAAACATCTGGTTGATCTGCCAAGCAAACAGAGGTAAGTGTCACAGACTGTGGGACAGCAACATGGACAGCTTTTCATTTTCAACTCAGCTCAGCTCCCTGGTGCCCTGGTCTTTAACCACCATGGGAAAGCTTTCCTTGGGCTCGGTAAAATTGAAACCAGAGTTGGAACATGGCTGGTTAATAAAGTCCTGCTAGAATCCCACAAGTTCCCTGCTGAAAAGAGCTGTTCCTGAAACCCAGGTAAGCCCTGGCTGACAAATGTACAGTCCAGTCTCTGTTCTGACTAGGACAGACTGTCCAGTCTGTCCTGGCCACAGACCAACTCCACTCCATCTCCTCTTCTGAAAATAAAGTCCCCCTGAATTCCTCCCAACCAGCAGAATCCACGCTCAGTCTCACACAAACCACCAAGTCAGTACCTCATTTCAGATTCCAATCCAAATAACTCACAGAAATGGAAACCAGAACACAGTGCCCACCCAAATCCACTTGGACTCCAGTAAATCAATTGCCCGGCTGCCCATGGGGAAGAACAGCACGAGATAGGCCACACTTGCACTTGGATGGGAGTCCAAGGAATCTCTTTGATTTACCCATGGAGCTCTTCAGAAGAGATGCACTGAATTGTTTCTAATTGCCAGAGCTGGCATCAAGCTCCTCTCAGTCTGGATTTGAGCTGAATTCATGCATTTAAAGAGGGGCAAGGACTTAGTGCTGAACAGGAGCTGGAGCTGCATGGCTGTTTTGAATAAAGTTCCTTACCTCTTCCTGACTGAACCGGTCTGCCTGTGTCATAAGCATTTCTTTGATGCTGTTTAAATAAAACGAAATAACCTGATTAAAGGGTGATAATGGCACATGACAATTCAGATGGCAAGATCCCTCCTGAAGTTGCATGAAGGAAAATCTGTGTGACCGCATAAATTAGAGCTGTTAATCCTTACATGATATTGTAAGAGATTTTCTGTGGGCACCCATCAGTGTCAATGCCTCGCTCTGCCAACTTATTTCTCTTTTGTGACATTTTATAGAGGTTTAAAATTGTTTAAGGTTATTACTGTAATTGAAATACAACCATTTTGTCTGCTTATCTTAACCTCAAATGGTAGTTTTCCTCACTTGCTGCCTAAAGTTTGGATCGCTTAACAAAACCAAAAGAGAGAATATTTCCAGTAAAATCTGAGGATGAAAGGAACAGAGCATGAAATGAGAAAGAGGACTTGAAAGCGAACTGCAGCCGCTATTCCGACTGATCACCCGAGAATCCTTCATTTGCATGCAGCCATTCCCAGAGGAGCCTGTGGGACTGCACAGCCCTGCTGGATTTCACGGGCACTGTCTGGACCTGGGGTCCCAGCACTGTAACACGGGTTTATCCCACACACAGCCTGCATCCCGTGCAGTTACATCCAAGGGAATATTGGGGGGCAGGCTCTCAGTGATCTACCCTCTGCTTTAAACACATTGTGGGAAGGCACTCGAGCATGTAATTTTATTTTATTTTTTTTTAACCTAAGTTTAGAGGTGAATGGAAAAGCCAGGCAGAATTATTTCTGTTCCTGGCCTAACCCCTGTAGATAAAATGTCTTTATTCCTCCCCCAGTTACTCACGTGCTGAGGGCAGCACATGCACCACGTGCTGGGACATCCACCAGTATAAACTCACCTATATTCACATACACATCCCTTCAGTCCCAATCATTTCCCCTTCCTGGAGAAGAATTCCTATATTAATCTCACAGTTTTCACTCACGCTGAAGAGGCAGAGTTGTCTCCTTTTGTCACTACCAAATGTCCTTATACATTATCAGACACAGTTCTGGAGCAGTAAAACAAACTGTAAAGCTGTGATAGCAGGTGAGCAGTCTGTTGTACAAAAACAAAAGCTGAGGCAAATATAGAAATCTGGTTTGGTTTGTAGATTTGAAAAAAAAAAAAGCTGCTTTTTTGAAGAATTTGTTGTGGGGGGAGTGAGAGTGGCAGCTCTTTTGGAAGAAGCCCTTTCTGCTTTTTAAAGGAAATATTTTAAACCATGTATTATAGAAATCATGCCAGAACAGGAACACTTCCAGGGGAGCAAAATTCACCTCCTGTGGGTGCAGATGTTCAGGCAAAAAAGTAAATCCTCCCTTTCTGCTCCCATACCCTGCACATGAGAAAAGGCCCCCAGAGAGAAGTGCAATTTGGGTGGCAAAGCTACAAAGGCACTCACAACTCTGACAAATGTGATTTTTTTCCAGGAAAAGGCTGCACATCCCAGTCTGTAGCAGGGGCACATACACTTCTGCAGCTCTTGTTGGTACCAAGTGCACATTTGGAAGCCCAGAAAGGGAAAATTGAAAACAGAGGTTTCTGGGCAATGAATAAGGATCTTACCCACAAAGACAAGTGTGAAAATACCTGTGCAAGCTTTGGGAAATACTCTGAAGTCACCGACAGAGCTTAAGCTATTGGATAGATTTTTCCTCCATTACTTGACCATTCTCTGTAGTTAGCTAAGTTTCCTCAGCTCTTTGTCTCGAGTTTCTGTTTCTGTTCTCTTCCTCTGGCCATTGGGTTTGTGAGTGCATTTTTGAAGGCGAATTCTCAAATGATCAGTGGGTGCAAGAGTAGGGAGATCATTCCCCTCAGCATAAATGGATTATTGGATATCTATGCCCTGGACAAACAGCATTAGCAAATGTAAATAGGAAGTGTGATCCAGGAAGGAGCTTGGTGAATAGAAGGAAGCACTTACAGCAATTTTGTCAGAAATAAACTTCATCGCAAACAAGCCTGAATTAAAGAGATCTGGGCACTGTGTGTCTTCTGTTCACATGCTTTAAGTATTTAGGGGAAAAGAAAAGATCAAATATCTAATTATAATCTTCTGATGCACAGCCCAGTAGGCTCTGGCACACTCATAAGGAAGAAGGACTGACTAAAGGATCTATGCACATTTTCCATTATTTATTTTATAGGGAAACAAACACTCATAATTTCCAAAGCCAGAAATTATACACTTTTTTTCTTTTTTTGTATCTTGTTTTCTTTAGAAATGCTTATTTTCTTCTCAAAAAATACCCCCAAAAACCAAACCAAACCTCAAGTCTTCTGGGGAAAAAAAGAAAAAATCCATTTGCCTTGACTTAGGAGTTTACATGTTATCCCTTGTCCTGGCTCACATCAATTCCTTCTACAGTTATAAATACCTTGTTGCATTCTGATATTTTAAAAACCTTTTTAAAACTATCTGTGAAATCTCTGGGACACTTTTGGTTTTGCTCTGGGTTTGCCCTTTCTGCAGTGCTGTCTTGGAGGAAAACAGGTGAGTGGGAAGGGGAGACTCATCTCTAGCTCAGCCAAACACCTCCAAAGTGCAGAATCCTCCTGGGTCTGTTTTTCTCTGGCCCAAATCTGAAAAGTTTCATTGGCCTCAGCTTTGGGCACAGTTGGTGTTGGCCTGACTCACTCTGCCCCAGCAGTGGCATTTGGGACTGAATCACCCAACCCTTCCAACTCTGCCCCAGTTTGCACCAGCTGAGAGTGGGGCCGAGAGCATTTTCTCTTTTTGACATCATGCTGTGGGAAGGGTTTGATGTGTGGTATAATGATGCAGACAAACAAAGTCTGTCATTGAATTTGGAAGTAAGTTATAAACTCCTGGAGCTTCTGGAAAGGTTAGGAGGCTCCATCCCAGCTACCATCACATGGACTGAGTGAGTCATTTCCAGACTAGAGGTGAAAACACGCAGAGGGAAGAGACATAAAAATCCCCAGAAGGATGTTAACTCCATGAACATAAAAAAGAAGTTCTGATTAAAAGGTCAGCATGGCTGGTTTTGGAGAGAAACATTCCAGGATTTTTTAATATGGAGAAATATTATTTATTAGCATTAACTGTCGCATTGAAATGGCTGCGTGAGCCAACAGAAAAATGATTTTAAAACTTCAAATGTCTACATTTTGGAAGCATATGAATAGAAGTTAAACCTCAAAGACATCCACAGAATTGATTTAATGGTTTGTTCTGTAATGATCAACATTACCCTCGGGTCTAATAAGTAAACACTATGCTCTGTTGTGGTGATGAACTCAAACAATTGTCTCATGTTAGCAGTACAGTGGGGGTGGGGACAAGGTTGACCTTTTCCATCAAGGAAAAATAAAATATTTCTCTCTCATCTTCATTTTGGAGTGTGATACTGCATTCCTAATTTGCCCCAAACTCCAACTGGCTTCCAGCATCCAAGGAATGTAGAGCTGGACACAGGGTGGCAAGCTGCAGATTTTGTATGCAGGATATTGTTACAGATAGTGGTGGAAATATAACATTTCATGGGTTCTGGTGTATCAGAAGTTTGTATTTCATGGCTGTGATTTCACTCCTGTGTGATCTGCCCTATCTGGAAACAGGCCACATTTATTCTGTTGTTTGAGTCACTTCTGATATGATCCCTGACTCTTCTTCCCAAGCTGTTTGGGGGATGTTAACCCCAAAACCATCAGCACAACCCTTAACCCTCTGTTCCTCCTGGCTGATTGCTACATCCACTTGTGTTTTAATTCATTTGGAAGTTCTTACTCAAAGGACTGTCTCTCTTATTTTGCATTTTGCAAAAGTTCTCAGACCCACTGGGGTACTGCCAAAGAAAACCACCTTGGTAAAGGAAAGAAATGTTGTACATGGATTTTACATTTTCATCTAACTTTCATCAATAATTGCAGATAATGTCATGGAAATCTCCATGGGGCTCTGGTCAGAGGCTATCACAACAAAAGAGGAAATAATGAGGCAAATACCATTTTGTAACTCATGGTTCTCTGTAGATTCTCTATACATATCATGCTTTATAAATAAAATCTACCTGAAATGCCTGCTGCAGTAGAAATACAGACCCCAAATTCACCATGAAATTTCAGCATATTAACAAATTTAAACATTTGCATAAGTCTAGGTACATAAAACACTTTTTGGAGCAATAGGTGCAACCTCCTCATCCCCTGCCCTGATTTGAGAGAATTCATCTCACTCACCTCAAAGTCCTGCTTGCACCATTCTGGCAGTGCAAGGGGGGTTTGCATTTGTGCAAAAAACCTCTTAAAGTCTTTTTATATTGCTTTGTTGGTGCAATAGGATATGAATACAAATTAGGTTCTGCCTCTTTATTCAAAAATAGCCATATTGACAATAATTGCCAGATTATTAATAGTATTATTTGGTTTGGCTCTCACTGTATCCAGTGGAATTTTACAGCAAATTATTTCTAGAAGCAGAAGGCTCAAATGATAAACACATAAAAAGGAAAACGTCCTGCACTAAAACCATATCTCAGAGTTAATTAAATTGATCACTTTTTTAAAGAGGGGAGTAGCTTTCCCATTTTAGTCAAGCACTGAGAGTTGGGCACCAGACATTCCTTTTAATTTTACATATGGAGTTAATTTACAAAGAGTCACGTGTCAATTTATATCCAGACCTTCAAAAAGAGGCTATCTAATGGCCTACATGTGATTATATTTCCGTTGGCTCTTGCAATGTCTGAAGACAATAACATCTCTTTTTGGTACACAAATACATCCATACAACAGTCCAGACTTTTAACTCTGGCTTACAAAGCTAAATGTTTCTCTGCCTTTTAAAATACTGTGAAAAATACAGCTTTTAAGCATTTCTTTAAAACTGTGCAATTACTATTGTTGCTGTTATTCTTCTAAAGGATTTGAAATAAACTTACTAGTCTGCCTTTATGCGGCCTTTTCCTTCTGGGTCGAAAATCTTAAAAGCATTCAGAATGGTTTCTTCTGGGTCCGTGCCTAAAATTAATGAAATATAATTTAGAAGCCTGGATGTATTTCTCTGGCTGCAGAATACTTGCAAAGTAATTACATTCACTTGAAAACAGTGCAAAATGGAGAATTCTGCAGTTGTGGGTTTGGAGACAAAGGTTCCCTAAGTCGGCAGCATTTGTCATGTCAGATAAACAATAGAGGTGAATAGTTCAATGCTCAGAAGCTTAAAAATAATAACTCATATCTATTCTATGTCTGCAGGAGAGAAAACTTCCAGGAACTGGTCTCCAATATCAGTACCCAGAGGATTAGTGGCTTTCAGAAATGAAAATATAACAAACTGTTTCCCTCACTGGCTTCCTTTAATCTTGCACTGTCCGTTCCTTGTAAAAACACTTTTTGATGTTACTTGTTCTTGGCCATATAGAGAAGAGGTTATTTCCCTCACTAAAGGAAATGGAGCTCATCATAAAATCCAAATGCCAGTGGAATGCAATGGGAACAGGATGATCAATGTGAGATGGTGATCTGCACTTACATCCCATTGTGCCCTTCCCCTCAAGTGTCTCTTCATTCACTGTTACTTACAGAAACAGGATGGTTTAAAGAAATAGACTGTGGCTACAAGATTTTACTTCTGCTCTTAGCTGGGCCACAGATTTTTGGTATGACTTTAATATCCTTGTCCCTCTGTTCCCAGCAGTAAAATGATTGTAATGATCTTCCTTTTCTTTCTTCCATTATCTTTCCCATCTCTTTAGACTGGAAAACATTTGTGTCAGGGACTCGTTTTCACAGTGCCCTAATCTTGGCTGGGGCTTCTGACTGTTCTGTAATACTGCAGATTCTGAGTACATTCATTTTCAACCCACACCAAAGGATACACTGTGTACTCTGGTTCTCTATTCCCCGATATTTCAAAATCTTACCGTAGTATACATAATACAAATCTTTGTAACTGTAGGAAACCGAATTTACAAGCAGATGAACTGATTGCAGGGACAAAATGAAGCTATTTGGTATGCTGAAAGAGTGATAAAAAAAGGATACAACACAAAGGGTTGCAGATTCAAAGTTTGTTTCAAAGTTTGGCAGAGGTAGAACCAGAACAGATCCCAGCCAAGGTTCCCTGCTCTACAGACTCTCCTGATGCCTCCACAGCTTGCTTTGTTTGAAAGATTTCACAAGGATTAGTGGGATCCTAGAGGGTATGACAGTGAACAAACCTGGGGTTCATGGCCTCCTCCTTGCCACACAATGGCCATGTACATCATTTTTGCCAAGCTGTAGGCGAGGCATTCAAACTGCAATGAATCTGTGATCAATACAAAGAGCATTGGTGTTTAATGAGTGTTTTGATTGTCCCATGAAGAGAAACATCCCCCAGCTCCAAGGAGAGGGCTGCATTTTAAGTAGTCACCGCTGTGGGGGGGATTTTTTTTCCTTACTGTGTTTTACATTTTCTTCTCTGTCATATCCTTGGACTTTGGCTTTGAAGAGAAGCAATGCAGCAGGCATTCTTTATTGATTAGCTGGTAAATAAAGTGGTTTCTTTGATGTGCGGCATCTCTGTTTTCTGTACAAATTGTATTATTCTGACTCCCTGTAGAAGCAGCTCCATGTGGTTGGCATTAACATAAACCGAGTTTTGTTAGCTGTTCATCTGGCATCATAATCTCAACATACAAAGCTAAAGCTCATCCTGAAAATCCCAGCTTCCCCTTTATGACAGAAATCAATTATAGCACAACAAATTTTACTTAGAAAGCACCTTTCACCAAATTCTCTGAGTGGTACTTAGCTAATAAAGAGTGTTGCAAAATTGCCATATCCACTTCCTCTAGCCCTTTCTCCCTTTCTAATTGCACTACAAAGGCTCTTCATCCCAATTAGTTTTGATTGGGAATGTGCAGTCTTTTGGCTCTGCTTCCTTTGCATGACAAACCCAACCAGAAGGGCATGACAAGCACAGCTGTGATTTTCCCTTCACCAAATGGAAATTAGAAAAACCCTCCTCCTTTGCTAGTAGCCAACAGGAAACCTGCAGACAAGAGGGTTCTGCTTTGCCATTCACCTTCCTGTGCTGGCTCTGCTTTTAGGCTGCAGGATTGGCAGGGCCAGAGGCTTTGCCAGCTCCAGCAACCGGATGGGGCAAGGGGGAAGAGGGGAGAGGAGGAAGAGGGGAGAGGAGGAAGAGGGGAGAGGAGGAAGAGCTCATTTCCATGCTCACAAATGGAATGGGCAGCAGGGCACCCCACAACAAACATTTGTGCATCCCAGGAGGAAGAAGAGGGAGGAGGGCACTCCCTACTCTGCCAGAAGACACCTGCAATGTCCTGGTGGAGGTACCACAGACAGGCTGGTGTCTGGGGAATAAAATCCCCCTCCTCAGTCAGCCTTCTCCATCACCCCTCGTGCTCCCCAGGCTTCCTGCCCTCTTTACCAACAGTGTCTTTCTTCCAGAACCAACTACATGAATTATTTCTCTCAGACCTCTCTGTTTTCTGTTCCAAGCATAGAAAACCCTTCACTGCAATTGTGTTCAGCAGTCTTAAGCCAGAATGCGGCAACAAAACAATAAATGTTTTTAAGAAGATAGGATCAGAATTTTCCATTTTTCTATTCATTAGTTATTTCAACAAACTTCTGGAATGTGCTTGGCTAAGGCCAGCCCTTCCTTGAAGGCTTTCACCTTTCTCTTATGCCTGTAGGAAGATGACTGGAGTTCTGTCTTGGCCTCACACCTCCTCTCTTGCAGTTTCCAGCTGATAATTGGAGAAGAGACATGACTAAATCACCAGCTCACTCAGCAAAGTTACTGCCCACATTTCCTGAACTTCCCACAGTGTTCCCTATATATTCTGTGGCAATGGGTAAAATCCCTCTCCCTTATGATTGCAAATCCGCTGAAATTTAATCATTTCAATTTATCCACTCCATTAAGGGTTATTCAGTGAAATCTTCACCTAATGGCAAAACCACTATTGACCTCAAGTGACACTGAGGCTGGGCCACTGAGTTACAATGAACACAGAAAATTAGGGAAGCCCATGTTTGCTTAATGTGACAAAGGAGTGCAAAAAGGGAGGGTTTCTTAGACATACTTGAAACCAGCTAACACTGGGAGTGCTGTGACTAGAGCATGAGCATGAGTTCAGCCCAGGAGCCTTCTGATGGTGAATAACTCCCCTGCACTGTGCTCCAGGCTGCTGAGGTTTCATCACTTTCTGGACCCCAGCTCACCCCTTTCATGTTAGCTTGTGTAAGCTAAATCACACCTTTGAATTGTCCTCCGCACCATCCCTCAGCCTTTCATTCCTCCCCTCTGTCTGCAAAGCTGGAGATCCCTCCTTGCCTCTAAGCATTGTTCTGTGGAGACATTATTATAATTTGCAAGGTGCTGAGATATTTCAGTGCCGAGGATCTTTGACAGATACCTCTCCAATCCCCCAGAGGTACTCACCTTTCAGCTTTTCCCCAAACATAGTAAGGAAGACAGTGAAGTTAATAGGACCTGGCGCCTCCTTCACCATGTCTTCAAGCTCTTCATTCTTGACATTCAGACGACCTGCAGCAGAGATCATTTTTCATAATAAATCACAAATTGTGTTTCAAAAAACGATTCCCATTCATCTCCTCCCACTGGGGAGCTCAGGGCTCTGTGCAACTTTGCTAATAACACGGTAGAACACAAGTCCCAAATACCCCAGTGGAAAAGAAATTGGCAGAGCTGGCTCTGAGATCAAAGGGTGACTGAAGGAGCAAGAAGGATAAATAACACAGACATGGCCAGCACTGGACGAGAGAAGGGGCACTTCCAAATAAACTGCTTTTTGGGTTGGGGCTTTATTTTTTACTTCAGGTGAAATATGGGCCCCACTGATATTAATATAGCAGAGATCAAAGTGACTGAAGGTCTCAGTCTTTGCCCTTCTGTATATTGAGACACCTCTCTGAGGAGAGGGCAGATGGATGAGCTCAGTAGTGCTATCCCTTCCCCATCCTTGTGCAGCCCTATTGATGAGAATGTAGACCCTGGCAAATTACCCTCCTCAAACTGAGTGGTAATTTGCTGTGAATGTACTTTATAGGCATTGAAAGGCTTCACTGAACAGGAAAGATAGCAGAACTTGGCCTTAAGAAATAAATATTTCAGGGTAACAGTAGCTACAGGCCAAAGTTTGCAAACCTCATTGTCACAATAAAGAGTTCAGGAGCTTCTGCTCCTTGCACTGACTCTGCTGGCGTCTGATTCCACCCTGGGGAGCACTAAAGATTCTTATCAAGCTCTTTTTAATAAGCTCCAGATGGCAAAAGCCCAAATGCCTACATCACTGTTCAAGCCTCAAATGCTGCAACAAGGATACAACTCCAGGTTTGGGATCATGAGCGCTCGGATTTTTTCTTCCCTTGGGAAGATTTGCTCTATTCTGCTTGATATTCTCAAGATTGTGATAGCCATGGAATGGACAGTACCTAATCTCATGACATGCACATTTCACCCCACACAAACTCACAGCAGCACAGAACTCACATGAAGCCCTCCTAGGTTTGTGTGGGCAGAGGGGCAGCCAGTCCATGACTGCAGTGCTAATCAGTGGATATTCCATGGCTCCCAGATGAAAAAGGTGCAGCCTGGGAAGCCTGGATTCAGAGGCAAATCAGAAATGCCTGGCATGGACCCCTGCTTGGGTGGGCTTCTTTTGAAATAGTTGCAGGGGAGGGATCAGACCTTCATTCCACTCCCTGCTCAGGAGCCTTTCCAGCTGGAGCTCTCTAGTGAGATCCCAGCTGCCACAGGGAGGGAGGTCAAACTGAACAGGTTCCCTTTTGCCCCCTGTGCATCTCATTTCTTCCCCCACTGTCATTCTAATACTAACCTTTCTTCTGTGCTTGAAATTGAGGCAGCATATCTCTTAAGCATTGAATTATTAGTTTACCTAGTGCAGCAAATGTGTCTCTCAAGTCTGCTTTGTCAATAAAGCCATCCCTGTTCTGATCCATGATGGTAAAAGCCTGTGGGAAGGAAAAGGAACAGGTATTGCCATTTCCATTGCACAGGACAGTGCTCCAAACACACACATCAGTCCATGGAGGGGATGATATTCATGCTGTAAAAAGGAATATTTCACTTCCTTTGATTCCTCCACATCATTGCACTTCCCTCACTTTCAACACATTACTGTATCTTGGCAAGGGGCTTAATTAAACCCACCCAAACTTCTTCTTACTAAATTAATGCTCAGTGCAGCGTGCATTGGGCTGAAGCCAATGCTGGCAGCTCCAGCCATTCAGCCCTTAACCCATAAAAGTTTGAATTAGGGAGGCTTCAGCCAGGGCAGATTTAACCAGAGTTTGCTCTGTGTTTATTCCTCCCCCCTATCCCAGTCATGGAAGGAGGCTGGAATGTTTCTGTAAAACATTTCATTTCTGTGTATATCTCTGCTATTAACCTGAAGTCAATTCCTCCTGGGCCTTAGAATGATCCATCACACAGAGATAGCTGAACTTTCAAAAGTACAGACAAATGTAGGTTCCATAAGATTATTTATTCCATATTTTTTCCCCTTTCCAATACACTGCATCTTTGAGACTGTGCTGTGTGCTCTGGCTGACACTGATGTGCTCACCTTAAATACTCTTGTCAGGCAAAATTTAGCTTTTGAAAGAAAAAAAAACAGTTTGGTTTTTTTTATTATTTTCAGCCAACACAGGCTTTGTGTGCTCTGACCATTGTTTACCAAGCCAGCTAACTGCTCATCTGTCTGTTTACCCATTTGTGTGTCCATCTCTTGGCTCCCATCACACTTAGAACGTTTCATTGATTTGGAAAGATTTTAATGACCTGAAATTCCCCTGGTCATGCTATGGGGAATATCAGTTGATGCTGGCATGACTCTGGAGCTGGTTATCTGTCTGACAGGCACATCAATACAGGAGAGTATCTTTGCAATGGCCAGGAATTATTCTTTCTTCAGACAGTGTTCCCCTGGGATTGCAGTAACTTGCAGAGTTTTAAAGTCTCCTGCCCTACAGGGTGCACTTCTTCCCATGAACAAGTTCTCTCCACATATCTTCAGGTATTTTCTCCTCCACTTTCTTGCAAGGCCCCACTGCTCACAGCCCAGTTTGCCCATGGGGCTCCTTTCAGCATTATGTTCATAATCTTACATTTTCCTTCCAAACCATCCCCTCACAAAAAAATTAAGCCAAACTCTTTAGAGATGTTTTGCCCATGCTTTAAATGGTGATTCCACACAATTTGGAAGCAAAAGAGAAAGAAAACATGAAGAGCAAAGCTGAACCCAGGCAGCTCACAGGAGCCAGGAAGAGCATCAGGCACTATAATGGAGGAATTTTAAATAACATGACAGCAAGGCTGAAACATTTGCCCAAGAGCTGGTTGAAATCTCGAGATAAAAATGTTCTAATCCAAACCAGCTTTTCCGAAATCTGTGTCACAAATATGCAGTTCTTAGACACAACATGGTTTGGGGTTTCACTCAACCACTCCACTGCCTCATGCTTTTGCCATTATTCTGCCACCATCCCCTGGAAATGCTGCTGGTATTATCATATCTAGAGAAGATCTGTCCAGTTCTTTTTGTTGGTCCATCTTCAAACAGTAATTCTTGGAGAAAAGGAAATGGACATTCCTAGGATATGGAGAAGAAGTGAGAGAAGAGAGTCAAACATGTTCCCATTGACTGTGGGGAAATGATCAGTGGTTCCAATTAATTTAGCTGGGTCTTATTCCCAGGCCTTGCCTTGGGATTTAGTCTTGTCCATCACTGAGCTTTCCTGGTGGGAATCCTCAAGAAAAGGAAACTTGAAAGCCACGTGAAAGCCCAAAATGAAACAGCAAAAATTTATCACACTGGAAATGGCTCTGGAGATATGAGTTAGAAAAAATGGGGAAAAAAAATCAGTAATTTAAAAAGACAAACCAGTGCAGAATGTGATGGTCTCATGGACACTCCAGATTGTCCACACAGAAAAAGAGCACAAACTCATCAAACAGATTATCTGTCTTTTATATGCTTCAGCTTTTAGGCCACCCCATCAGTTTTACCTCTTCACAGATAACTGTTCAAAGAACCTACAGTGCATGGAACACCAAATTCCTTGGGAGCTGAAAGATGCTTTCTTCTCCTCATGTTGTTGTGTTTTGGTGGTGTTTGTGGAGAAAGCTGGCTGAGGGCTTCTTGGCATTTTCATTCTTAGTTTGTGGGCAGCATTAGGAGGGCACAGATGAATATTTTCTGTTGCTCTTGTGGAACAGAACACAAATGAAAGCCCTGCTTCAGCCTGGCATCTCTATTCAGGACAACACTTGAGTACATAGGACTATTATTTAAAATACCACTTAACTTTAAAAGTGTTCAAGTGTTCTCCTGAATCAGGGCTGAAGTGGATGAGATGATGCTTTTCCTTTTTTTTTGGATAGGGGCTTGGGTGCTTTCAAATAAGTCTAGAGCTTGAAACAGGGGAGTGAGTGAGGCAAGTAAAGAAAGAAAGAATGAAAGAAAGAACAAACAAACACACAAGGAAAATGATCTACCAGCCAAAACCACAAGGATGATTCAGAAAACAACTGTGTGTTCTATGAAAGCAGATGGAGAATTGAATAGGGATTACAAACAAAACCTATGTTATTCATTAGCAATAACAGGAGACTACAGAGAACAGCAGAGAAGTGACCAACCTCTTTGAACTCCTGGATCTGGGTTTGTTCAAACATAGAGAAAACATTGGAACCGCCTTCTATCTTCTTCTTTGCCTTTTTGGGAGACTGTAATACAAATAAGAAGATCAAATACATATTCCTTTGTCTGTTAAGCACCCATGAAAACAAATTACATCTTCAACAGAAGGTAAAAAGTGCATAGCCAAGTAATACAAGGGGATTGTGCTTTGTTTTTACAAGGTTTTAAAATTCAATCTTATAGACAGATTTAGAGATATATATATGTATATATAGGATTGAATGTATACAAGGTGTAAAAAATTAACAGATTGAGGCATTTTACCACTCCCTGCTGTGTCCTGGGACCTGACAGCTCAGATAAACCAGGACAGTTTGTCACTGAGCTGCCTTCAAAAAGGTGGGGGCCCCAAAGTGTGACTGAGCATCCTGCCTGGTGCCCTGCTGGCTGCCCCAGGAGCTGCCTGGTCCTTGGGCAGGGCCACCTCCACCTCAAGGGATCCCAGACTTTTTCACACAGGGACCACTCCCCTTCCACACTGGCTCTGCAGAGCTCAGGGGTGATATCTTCTGGTGTGGAGTGGTGTCACTTGGGGATAGGAGCTAGAATTCCCATTTCTCAAGAAATTCCAGAATTCAGGTAGGTGCCTACAAGGGCTCCTCCTTCCCAGTTCCCATGCTGGGACTGGCAGCCAGACTCCAAACAAGGCTCTGCATGAAGACTCAAGCCAGGGACTCTAAAGGGAAGTTATATCATTTCCTACTCACCCAGAAATGTTTAGAAATCTGCTCAGCCTGGACCAGCACTGACAGAACAGATTAATCCTTCCCAAGCAGGAGCACCATCTACTCTTGGGCTCTCCATTCCTGCACCAGCCTGTGGCTCTGCAGTGCTGTACCTTACCAGACCATGTTATTTTAATATTCAAGATAGCCATCTCAAATGAAAGGGCAGGAGTGCTTTTATCACCATTCTCGAGTCTGGAGGCTGAGACAGAGCGAGATTGGGGAAAGAGCTACAATGATATCTAAGAATCTAATGCTCACCAAAAATCAGCCAGAACTAGGCTTCATTAAATATCTTTGAATAAGGGCCCAACCAGCTTGCCTAAGACAATACAGTTCTTGTTCTGCAGTAAAGAATAAAATCTGTGATTCCAAAGGATTACAGAAGTGTTTTAACCACAGTGTTATCCTTACTTGGGGCAGGATAATGAGCTGCATTGCCTTTTGAGTTCCCTTCCAGACCGATTACTTTTTTCTTTATCATTTTTACTTTTAAACTTCATTATCATAGTCCCACCTGGTACTCATGTCACAGAAAATTAGTCTTACTTAGTTTGGGCTATTCTGCATGAAACAGAAGGCAACTTCTACTGTCTCCTTTCATCAAAATAAAAAGGCCTGTGAAAGTTCAAATTCAATACTGATTTCAAATATCCTGAGGAGCAGAACAGCTCAAGGAAATATTCCCACTTGACTCTGTTTGGAGCATACATTGTCTGATCAATTTAATTTACCAGGCAGATTTCTGCACTCAGCCACTCTGGTTTAGATCCCAGGATATGGAAGGGGGGAAATTAGGGCAATGTTAGACACTCCCCCACATCCCCACACTCCAGACCTGTCAAGGTCCTATCAGCTGATTCAAAGAACTAAAATCTGGAAATAGGAATGGAAATTAAGTGAAAAATATACTCGTAGTGAGGATAAAAACAAGGATAGAATGCCACCACAGGCATGGAAAAAAGAAGTTAATAAGTGGAATGTTTAATGAATGTAGAAATATTGATTTTGGAATAAACAGATTCCCTCCTCCTCCTACACATGAAATAAGTGTTATTTTGAGCAGTAATGGGCAATCTTCCACATAACGTGAGGTGCCTGGAGGAGGCTTTCAACACTTCCAGATCGAATGGAAATATTCAGAACAATCCTACATATTTACATTATTTGTTCCCTGAGGCAAGGAGGAAGCAGATGTTACCCAGGGGAGAGCACTGCCAGCTGTGGGGGGACTGACCACAGGGCTGGGGGCTCGCGTGGGGCACTGGGGCTGGCTCTGCTGGGCTCCTGGAGCTGCTCCTTCTGCACACAGCTCAGGCTTTGCCCTCCTCATGGGCTGCTCTGCTGTGGCCAGACACAGCATCCATGCTCAGCCTGATAAATATTCCCCGTGCTAGCAAACCATCTGCAGTTTTTCAGCTATCACCACAACCACAGACAGTGGGGTCCAGCTCTTCTAAATGCCAGACGTTGGCAATTCCTCCATTATTCCTCAGTTTATTGGGTTCTCTGGGCTGCAAGGCTTCAAGCAAGGGCTATAGCTGCAAGGAAGGATCAGATAAATGCAAAAGCTGCAGCTCAATATCTATTAGAAACAGACCAGCAAGTCAAAAACCACCCAAAAAGCTTCTGTACATTAGTGAAGTCCTTTTCAAGGCAAAGAAGATTGAAAACTGATTATACAGGGAACAATTACTGTAGTATCATAGAATGCTTTGGGTTGGGAGGGCCCTTAAAAATAATTTACTTCCAGCCTAGAAGAAGCACTAGAAAAATTCATCCTAACATATTTGTTCACTGTTAGTCGCTGGTTTGTTGTCTTCAGGGCTGACAGAGGAGATCAGTGCCCAAAATGCTCAATCAATTTTTAGTTTTTCTGCTGAAGGTCTGGATTTAGATCCTATTTATGACCTGCTCATGAATAGGAGGGGGCTGAGACCACCACTACATTTCACAGGGGCCCACAAACAGCTGCCAGCTTTGGTTCCCATCACCAGGTTCCAGCTAAGTCTTGTAGCACCCAACATAGAGCCTCTTGGATTGCCAGTTCCCAGCACTGGGAATGCAGCTTACCTGCCCTAAAAAGCCAGGAAATTCATAATCACAGAAAGAACTGCCCAAGCTGTGGGCAGGGAGAAGCTCTGAGGAGGAAGGCTGAGAGAGAAGTAGGTGGAGCAGGAACAGAACAGAGTTCATTGTCTTTGTGGTGGGTAACTTGAATTAAGAGACAGCTCTAAGAGAACAGAAATAGGTCTGTGTTACAGAAAATAATGCTGAGAACAGAATAGTTCTGTGCTGCTGTCTGACAATTCCAAACTCTCCAGAATTTTTTAATGAATCCAATCAGGATTCTGACTCCAGAGTCTCTCTCTGAAAGAATGGCATATTAAAAGGAACATCAGAGAACTGAGCAAACATGCGGCTTCAAAGATGTCAAGGATTTAGTAGGTGACCCACAGAGGAGAAAGTGGGTGACTGACACATCACTTCTGCCTGCCTTGGTTTCCCCACTCTTGAAACCAAAGTGTGCCAGGCTGCACTTTGCAAAGATAGAGCAGCTCTCATTGCAACATGTGCTGTGAGACTGACATACAAAACGTGCCAGATGAGAAACTGAAGAGCTGAGGGTCCCCTGGGCTCGGATTCCGAGGCCTCAATAGCACAGCAGTGGGAAGAATGTTGCAGCAACTGAACAAGCCTATTAATATTCCTGCCTGAGCGTATTAATCATCCCATTGTGAAGAAAACAACACTTCACTTTAGAGGAGAAACCACAGGCTTGTCGCGTATCACTCATTTGTCTTAGCAGTGTTAGCACTCTTTTAATTAGCCTGGATTTTAAAGGGTCTTTTTCTGCTGTTGTTTTGTTTGGTTGGTTTTGGTTTGTTTTAGAGGCTTTAAATGAAGAAACGGAGCCATACCAAAGTCTGGCCCCAAGAAAACTCTGTTGTACCAGACATTTTATTTGAGCTGAGTTTCTCTCACTGAGGTTCTTTATATTTCTCCTTTCTGGCAGTGTCAGGGAGCCCAAAAGAGCCAGGATGTACAGGGACACAGGCAGGCAGAGACAATGAGTGTGTGTGGCCTTTGCCTCTCTGGATATAAGAATAGGGATCCATTTTTTATATGCTGCAAAGGTGTGGGGGAGGATGTTCAAGTGAATCAGAGGGAAATTTGATTTCAGGATGACCTAGAAGAAAAGGGGGCGAGGAATCCATTTCTGTCTCTACATACAAAGGAGGAAGGTGGTGAAAATACCTTGTTCTTACTTCAGAACACGAGGCACTGTTTGTCCTGATGAATTCATACAGAAGTGATGCTAGAGCAGCTCCATGACACTGGATTATTGCAGAGCTTTATCATCTCCACCCCTCAGTGCGTTTTGCAGACAACCCAGAAAAATATGGAAAACCAGGCAAGTTGCTGGAGGGTGAGCAAGGTCCCTCAGGGGCTGCTCAGGGACACACTTGTACCCTTCAGTAAAGCAGGAAGGAACCAACCTCCACCTGGCATTTCCTGCAGCACAGGAACATCTCCATAGGCACTCAGGAGAGATGGGCAGCACTCTTCCACAAGGCACAGCTTTTGGTTTGGTTTGGTTTGGTTTGGTTTGGTTTGGTTTGGTTTGGTTTGGTTTGGTTTGGTTTGGTTTGGTTTAGTTTGGTTTGGGGAAGTCACTTCCTTGTTTAGTGCACCATGCTCTAAGCCTCTCAGAAAATATTCTTAATAATTAACGATGGCACAGTGTGGTGTTCCTGACAGCAAAGTCAAAAGCACAAGCAGAAACACTTCCCTATCAGCCACTTATTGTGTCTTCTAATTTTTCTACCTGAGACAACCTCAGTGGATAAGCAGGGGGAGAGCCCTGCAGGGAGGACCAGCACTGGACACTATTAAGAAACAGATTCCATTGTCTTGTACCCTAAAGTGTTTATTCAGTCCAGGACAAAGTAGACATAAGATACCACCAGCTTTTTACTGTTTCACATTTTGTACTTCCTTCCTCTGCAACTATATCTACAACTGCAGAAAAGACAGAATCATCCATCATTTTGCTCAGACTCTGTCCCCTGCTGTGATCCACTGTATGATGTTAACTCTCAGTTACTATTACTTTTTCATCCATCACACACTCTGCTTGTTTTTCACCCACTCTGGGATCTTGGTGCTGATGTTTCCTGTCTTCGAATTTTTGTTATCATCAAATGCAGCTTCTGAATCAGAGTTTACATCTCAGGCCTGGACAAGGGATTGCTGCAGCATGGGACAGGATATTGGTTGATTTTTGTCTCCCAAGTTAGCTCTGCTGAGATAATTCACACTGCATCTGCACCAAACATCCCAGCTATGGACAAGCCACTGGTTTTTAGAGTTCTTTAGGTCCTTTCCGTGGCAGGTGAGCAGCACAAGGCCAACCCAAGTTTGTGCCTTTGAGGGAACAGTCTAGAGGAGCGAGCAACACAAACTGCTCTAAGGGCACAATTTGCATTTCAAACAGGCAGCAGCCTCACATCATTCAAATAAACCACGTTATCAGAAATGAGAAACAGAAGATCTTTTTATTACCTGCTCTGCAGTCACAAACAGATCCCTCCCTTCTCATCCCCACTCCATTTTGTGAGTACTCCCAGCCCACACAGACACACCTTTGATCCCTGCTAGATACAAAAATCTCTCCGCCTGCAGCCTCCCTGCTTCACACCCGGACACTGAAGCTTTCTCCTCCGCCCCACAGAAAACCTTCTCCTGTCACAGCCTCCTTTCCTCCTGCTGACATGCAGAGGGAAGGAATCGCCCCCCAGCTCATCCTGGAGAGCAGATAACCTGCTCTGCCTCTCCAGCACACACTCCAGCTCCTCCAGGACCTCAAATCCAACAGATGAGCCAAAATTCTACAGATGAGCCAAAATTCTACAGCTGCTCTTTCCAACCCAGCAAATCTTCTCCTTCATGTGAACAGATGAGCAGTCCCTGTCTGCACACACGGGCACATGGATACACATACATGGAAACACACACAGACATATGGACACACGGACACACACAGGGACACACACACAGGGGGACACAAAAACACACACGGGGGACACACACAAAGACACAGACACACGGACACCCAGAGTGCACACAGACACCCAGGGACACACACACAGGGGGACACAAAAACACACACGGGGGACACACACAAAGACACAGACACACGGACACCCAGAGTGCACACAGACACCCAGGGACACACACACAGGGGGACACAAAAACACACACGGGGGACACACACAAAGACACAGACACACGGACACCCAGAGTGCACACAGACACCCAGGGACACACACACAGGGGGACACAAAAACACACACGGGGGACACACACAAAGACACAGACACACGGACACCCAGAGTGCACACAGACACCCAGGGACACACACACAGGGGGACACAAAAACACACACGGGGGACACACACAAAGACACAGACACACGGACACCCAGAGTGCACACAGACACCCAGGGACACACACACAGGGGGACACAAAAACACACACGGGGGACACACACAAAGACACAGACACACGGACACCCAGAGTGCACACAGACACCCAGGGACACACACACAGGGGGACACAAAAACACACACGGGGGACACACACAAAGACACAGACACACGGACACCCAGAGTGCACACAGACACCCAGGGACACACACACAGGGGGACACAAAAACACACACGGGGGACACACACAAAGACACAGACACACGGACACCCAGAGTGCACACAGACACCCAGGGACACACACACAGGGGGACACAAAAACACACACGGGGGACACACACAAAGACACAGACACACGGACACCCAGAGTGCACACAGACACCCAGGGACACACACACAGGGGGACACAAAAACACACACGGGGGACACACACAAAGACACAGACACACGGACACCCAGAGTGCACACAGACACCCAGGGACACACACACAGGGGGACACAAAAACACACACGGGGGACACACACAAAGACACAGACACACGGACACCCAGAGTGCACACAGACACCCAGGGACACACACACAGGGGGACACAAAAACACACACGGGGGACACACACAAAGACACAGACACACGGACACCCAGAGTGCACACAGACACCCAGGGACACACACACAGGGGGACACAAAAACACACACGGGGGACACACACAAAGACACAGACACACGGACACCCAGAGTGCACACAGACACCCAGGGACACACACACAGGGGGACACAAAAACACACACGGGGGACACACACAAAGACACAGACACACGGACACCCAGAGTGCACACAGACACCCAGGGACACACACACAGGGGGACACAAAAACACACACGGGGGACACACACAAAGACACAGACACACGGACACCCAGAGTGCACACAGACACCCAGGGACACACACACACACACCCTCAGCAGTGCCACAAGCAGCCCCGTTTCAGCTGCTGGGGTCCCTCAGAGTGGCTGTGCTGTGGTCAGTGCCTGTCTCAGTGCAGGTGGCTCTTTGCAGCCCGCAGAGCACGTTGGATCAGAGCGCAGCTATTTTTGGGCACACAGCTCCCCTCAGCACACAGAAATGTGCTGCGAGGTGTCACTCGAACTGAACAAACACAAACAAAGCCGATGTTTGGGGAATAAGGAAAAGGCTTCCCTCTCTCCTTGTGCCTCTGCCCTTCCTTCTCCCCATCAGCACAGAGCACACGGGGAGACAGCACAGACCCCATTTGTCTGAAATTCCCTGGAATAAACGGAGAGCTGGAGACACTTCTCAGAACTCCATTCCACAGCACTTGTGTGGTCTGCTCTTGTTAGAAAAATTATCTCCCTGAACCCTGCCTCTCTCACTGTCATCAGCCCTGGATGTCAGAGCCTAGTAGCACTGGCTGACTTGTAATTATTTTTTACTATGCTGCTTTGTCTGCACTAATCCTTTGAAAGTAGCTTTACTGCACATCTGAAATATTATGATGCTATAAAACCTCTGTAATATTTATAAATCCCTTAAGACATCATAAAGAGAGAAAAAAACCTCCCCACAGAGTTCATCTAGCATAATTACATATACATTTCCCTCTGATTAATAAAAAATGATCACTTCCTTATGTAAAGATATTCTTCAGCTTTCTTTCATTAAGGCTATTTTTTTCTTTCCATTTTAAATCTGTTTCATGTGTCCCTGTATAGTAAGGTACCTCAGAAGATATTTTCCCAAAACAAAAGGCACAATGAAAAGAACCACCACAGAGCATCGTCAGTTGAGCTGGGAGCAAGGAGACAGACGAGTCTCTCACTACATTTTCACGTCTCCTAACTTAAGCATTTCATCCCAGAACGTCCTGGAATATCTTCAAACATCAATGAGTGTTGGTGTGTCATTGAACTAAGTAGGCAGGGAAAAAACTGATAAGTGAAATCTTGGGGAAAAAAAAAAAGAAGGGAAAAAGAAAAGCTAAGACCCAGCACTTGTCCCTCACCCCACAAAAAGGTGCTTAGACTTTACTGAGGCTGATAAAAGGGAAACCTGTAAATCCACCCCTGAAGAGGCATAATGAGCACAAGGCACTGGTCCCTTGTGGAACACTGGAGAGGAGCATGATCAGTGTGAAACCACTGACACTGGGCTGGCACTGGCTGAAACTGGAACCTCCTTGTGCAGGGATTTTAGAAATGCCACTGAATGTGGTTTTGCCCTGCTCAGAACAGCACGTGGATCACATTCATCACCCGCTTAAATAGGATCAAGTTTGAACTAAGCTTTGAGAAAGCTTTTCATACACAACTCCCTCTCTGGTGTTCTCCACAATCAAATATTCCATAGCCCCAGGGAGCCACTGGGCAGCATTGCTTTTAGACAGCCTGAAAAGGACCTGCAAAAAGGAGCAAAGCAAACAAAGACAAAATCACCTGCTCATTTTTTTTTCTAATACTATTGTAGTCATTCCTCTGAATTTGCAGGAGACAAAGATCTGCCCAATCTGCCCACAGTTCCTTAGGCAGGAGTTCTTTGCTCCTTGGAGTCACATCAAGTGAGGTGGCTGGTGGAGTCCCAGAGCTAAAAGTGAGCAGGGCAAAGACAAGACACAGAAATTTCTGCAGGGCTTCCTACTTCTCCCCACAGTCACAAGAGCAACACAGCCACAGTTCCAGAGCAGCCCCTTTTCCTCAGTGCCCATCACACCACAGAAGACCTTAATTCTATCCCACACCAGCTGTGCCAGGTGTGTCAAGGTGGAACAGAGCTGCACAAGCTCTTCCTTTCTGCATGTTCATCTCTGTTCTCTGCCTTCCTCATTAAATACATGCAGAGGAGTCCTTGGGGTTCCCAGCTCACTCTCTGGGGTATATCTGCATTCTGGATGTGATCCTCAGATGAGATTTCATGGGATGCTGGGTGATCATTCCTGCTCTGTTTGAATCATTAGTCAGGAAGAAATAAACAGATATGGGGAAGGATAAAACCTACCATGGTGCTGCTGCTCCTTCCACCCCTTCTCTGCCAACCAGTCAGCCAGCAAACACAATGCCAATTGTCGCTTTATATAGTGTCACCAAGGAATAAAAATATGCCTGCTCCAAGTTTAGACAATAGATGTAAGGTTGGAAAAGTGCAGTAATTGGATCCCAATACCATTCCAAGCATCTGTTCCATGAGCAGCTTTTGCTTTCACAGAAATAATGCAGCAGATAAGTAGAGGAGGCAGTTGGGATACAATTGTAGCACTCACAGCAAGCTCGAGCTGAAGGGGGTTTCCCATGTACTGCTAAATAATGAACACAGGGCATGCACTGGAAGATTTTAAGTGGACATGGCACCCTGAAAAAGCAGGAAGGGAAACACACTCCTTGAGAAAATGCTGGGGGAAACCACCAATAAATCCTGGCTACTTGAGTAGCCCCAGAACCCGGTGCAGGCACTCAGAGCTCCAGCAAAACGTCTGAGGCTCTGCAGAACTGCATCTATACCTGAAGGGTGGAAAAGCACCACTCTGCAATGGCAATAAAGTGACTCAGATCAGGTCTCTTTTCCCTGAATCTCTAAACACGCCTAAAGTCCGGGGCCATGTCCCAAGATACTGCAAAGTGGTGGAGAGTCATGGACTTCAAAGCATGAACAAAGAGAGGTGTGGTAATGAATATGGCAGTGGGAGGAAACAGGAGGCAGCGTAGGAGCCACGAGGGCTGTGTCTCCCAGGGAATGCTCACGGACATTAATACACATTCCATCCCACTGGAATGACTGCAATGGGCCAAAACATTAACCAGTATGAAATTGCATCATTCCACTGACATGAAATCATGGTTCCTAAAGGTCTGATCTGTGTCTCTCAGAGTATCTATACAGGAACATCAGAACATTAAAATCAGCACAAACAGTAGGTCTTTCAGGAGCCTGCATCTGAAATTCTTCTCTCCATCAGTCACCCCAACCTTGAGTCACAGCAGTGCTTAACCAATTCACTGAACTTAGAGACAGATGTGCATTTAAGTTTCTGGTTGATCAAGGACCTTGTTCTTTCTCCAGGTCCAGCCCCTTGCAGTGCTGTCATCTCTAATCTTAGATCTGACTGCGTGCTCTTGAGGGCAAGGCCTGCTTTAGCTGTTGTGGGGCACCTCAAACACCTACAGGGATAATTAAGTAATAAATAGGCATAATACAGCTCATCTGGCTTTAGTGAAATTGCCGTGGATGCACGTTGGAGGTTAGCCTGGTGTTCATCGTTCTGACTTAGTGACATTATACCAATCTCCAGTGTGACAGAGCATGAAAATAAATCCCTCAGTCCCTCTGCCTGCAAGTGCCTGCTGGAGAGCAGCCCCAGGTTTGTGTCCTAGCCTGGGTCTGGAAACCTGAAAAACTCACAGTGAGGTTTCTGAGGGAAATCCTACACAATTTCCAAGGTTCATTGTGATAAAGATGTATCGTGTTCACTGGGTTAGATCCTGATCCATCAAAGCTGTTAAGCAGCCACTTAACTTTTAGGGAGAAATAGTCCCACTGAAATCCATGGGACAGCTCACAAACCTTCATGTGAGAATGTGGGTGCTCACTCTGCAGGATGAGTGCCCTAATCCCAACAACAGAGACAAATGAGCAGCAACCTTGTCACCGAGTCCACTGGGCCTGGGATTCCATCCTGTGAATTTTGTGTCCTTTCTTGGAAGAATCCTTATCCTTTCACCCAGCCATTACATGGTTTTGTCCTAGCAGCTCTGTTAACAGATTTTTGTATTGTTTTATTGGGAGTTTTGTTTTCTCTTATCTAGTATACCATCAATCATCATTGTTATTATCAATTTGCTCCTTAGTCTTGTAGCTTGATCTGCAGGCATTTTCCAATAGTGCCTGTATTTTCTGCATTGATCTTTATCTTTTCACAGAATTTCTATATTAAATGACTCCTTCCAAGCTGTTTTTAAATGACATGACATGTTGGGATAAAACCCACACAATGCTGTGTGTTTGTAATGCACATGTCCTGAGAGACCAGAACCCTCTGTGCTTAGTCTGTGAAACAAATCCACAGAGGAATTAAGGGAGACATACATCTTGGCTTTAAAGGTCTGCTTGCTTCTGCAACTGCCTCCAAATTATAGAAAGGCTCCAGACTGGAGAGGGGAGGGAGAGAAGGGGGGAATAACATAAGGACTGAAAAAGAAAGGCTTGAATTTAATTGCCCTAAAAATTTCAATCATTCAATCTGGTAATTAGAGAGCTGGCTGATTCAGAAAGCAATTTCATTTGGAAAAAAAAAAATAAAAAAAGAGCCCAACAAGATAATTGATGCTAAGTGAATATTTTACCTGAAATATTAAATACCAAACTTAAGTCTGCCTCCAGGGCCCTTTCTGCTACCCCTTTTTGATCTGTCTTTCTACTTCTTTGTATTTTCCTCTCACATGACTCAACAGAACAGGACACTCCTTCAGAGAGTCAGATTGTCACAGGGACAGGTTTATTTGAACTCTCTGTGCTGTGAAGGAGACAACATAATGATTTATTAGTAAAAAATAATAATAATAGGAATTCTCCTGAGATGCAGCCTGGCTGCAAATCTCAGTGAGATTTTCCAGTGCTGAGTCTCTGTGTCTGGGCACGAGCACAGTCTGGTGTCCTACCAAGGGGAACAGTTTTCCTCAGGAGCTGCTCATGTACAGGGTAACAGCTTTCTTTGTCAACTTAACGAGGATTAGCAGAACGTTTCATGTTTAATTCTGGACTCTCTGATGCCACGAAATGATACTTCAAGGTAGAGCTGTGCAGTCCTGCAGAGCACTGTGGGTGTCGGTGTCACAGGGGTCTGATTGCACAGGTCTCTTGGCAGGCTGGAGAGAGGAGCTGGTTTATTGCACACTGCTCAGGAGAGGTAACTGCTCATTCTCTGATGTTTAATGGCCTAATGAACAAGGGCAGCATCCCATACACACCTTGAAGGAATGCTGTGTACCTGGAAATTAGGAGGGTAATAATTTATGCTACGTTTATAGATGGAGAAATGATAAAGAAAATGCACATGACATGTTGGATTCTGGTTTCCTGTGCTGTTCTAAGTGCTCACCTGTGCAGTGTTTTCACACAAAATGTTACATTTTATTCCCGTTAGTAATGTTACATTTTAATCTTAAAAGACCTTTTTAAATGAGATTCCACATCTATTACTGCTCAGGAAGCCCACATCAAACATATCCAGGTGCCTTTGCAATTTCCATCTTTGAGGTGGATCATGAGAACGTTTGTGATCTGTACAACATTCACCACCTAAACAGGCAGATGACAGGTCTTGGGGACAATCCTTGTGGGGAGATGGGATGCCAGGAGCAGTGCCAAATGGACTGTGGCCTTTTTTTGCAGCCATCAAAAAATCCACTAATGCTGTATATGCTGTGTGGGAAATGTATGGTAAGTACTTCTGTGAGTACTGGGGCTATTGCAGGTTATTGCAACTTTTGAGGTCAACTTCACACCCCAACATGACTCTGCCCCTGCCCACAGAGAGTCTCCTGGCCTGCCTTTGGGTGGATGCCTTCAGAAGAAGGTCCATGGCAGTTAATCAGGCTTGGGAACATCCTGCCAATAGGTGGGAACAACCCCCTGACCTTTAGGAGAGCTGTGTTCCATCCTTCACACCAAAGGACTCCAGTTCCTGTGCAAGTCCTGGAGCTGAGCAAACTCTGGGACAGGAGTATAAACCAAGGCACTAAAGGGAGAACATCAGCTAATTCCAGCAAAGCCACCTGGCAGAACCACCAAGCTAAGGTGGATTGCAAGCCCTCCAGAGAAAATTAGCAACTTGCCTTGAACCACCCACTTTTCCTTAATCACCATAAATTTATCAGGAACTCCTGTTCTTTTAAAAGCCACAATGATGCCCTTTTCTTTTCTTTTCTCTGTACAGTTGTTCTCTCAGTAGCTGATCAAATTCTTCATACAGAGGACAGGTTACCCCGTGCTGCTCAGGAAGTCTGGTCTCAATATTGTATTTTGGAGCCTGGCAACAAAGCAAATCTCAGGCAAGTGAGTTTTATGTTCACCATGTACAGAGCTCCTGCAGTACAGGTACAGAAAAGAAGCTATTACAGACACCTCTGCAGAATTTTCAATAAATTAAACAGTGCAAATCCCTCTGTGAACCTCCTCTCTCTGTCGAGCAGAGACACAAACACCATTTTGGAAACAGCCAGAGCTGCTGTAACTGTTAATTAAGTTCTGTGCATTTGTTGTTCAGGACGCTAAATGCAAACCCCCTTCTCTGAGCTACCCCTCCCTCTCTGAGAATCCATAGCCACTATCTAATCTGACAAAAACTGTGTACTCTTTTATACTTGGAGGTCACTTTATGTTACTTACAGTGTGTTGCATTATGTCAAAAGGCATAACACAACATAATGAAAAGCAGACTAATATAACTCAACCTGACATCAATGACATAATATGATGTGGCTACAGAGAAATGCACTGTTGTCATTGTTTTGTGTTTTCATCTGATACCTACTTGCCATTCCAGCACTGGGCATTTGTTGCAGAATTTGGAGAAGAATGTTACAGACTGAGCACACCTGATTCTGCTGGGGCTTTCAAAATGTTTGCACTGAGATCACTTGGTTGGAGTTGCTGGGGGTTCCTCCTGATTTACACTAGCTCTAAAAAATCATCACAAAAAAGAGCAATTGCATTAGGAAAGCCATCAAGTTGGAAAATGCAGCTCCTGGGAGTAAGGAAATGACAACAGTGTTACAGTCCCTGTGACCTTAGCTGTGCCCTCCTGGGCAGTAGAGGAGCCTGCACTGATTTTCCTGCAGGATGTCATTTCATTCTGCAGGACTGTGGAGCAAAGCAGCTGTTCAATATTTCTCTTAACTTCTTCACGTAGTCTGTGGTCTCATATCTCATTTGCTGCACATCAAACAAATCCTTTTGTGGCTTAGGTACTTTTCTTCTTCCTGTTTTTATTTGCTATTGTATTGTTCTAATTACCACAGTAGATGTGTAGTTCAAAACTGAGGCTGAATCTGTCTTCCCAACACACCCATAAGGTTGAAACACTGTTATTCCTTCCTTGTTCCACAGACAGGGAGCAGAAGCACAAAACTGCATCTCTAGGCCCAGTGGGAAATCTGTCCTATTCAATGCTACAGCACATGGCAGCAAAATCCCAGCCTTTTGTATTAATTCTTTATCTTTTATTCCCTGGCTACTTTGTCCTGCCCAGATCCTCAGTGGAAAAAGCAGCAATGAGCCTCATTTGTGAAAGCTTTGGGCAGCAATAGGTGAAAATGGATTGTTCTGGCCATGAATCTATCTGGCAGAACCAAAACAGGAGACCCAACAATAAGCAAAATAATTGAGCTGATGGATTATAATGAAAGCCACTGTACGTTCCATTAGAGTTTTACAGACAAATCCATCGAAATAAACATCTCTAGCCTCTTCTCCTCTCTAACACAGGCCATGGAGTTTTATATATCAGTTTCAAGCCCATGTCTTCTGGTTGAGCTAGAACCTATTTTTAAGCATTGCTGTTGAGGTTATTATTAATATTATCTAATGTTGATGGTGGCTGGCCAAGCCAGGTGAAGCCATGGCTTCCTCAGGGACACAATTCAGCCCCCAGGGACTCTGAGCCAGGGTGGTCAGTGGAGTTCCACATTCCAGCACGTCCTGCACTCCCACCTCGTGCTGCTCATCATTCCATCTCTGCAAGGACTGTTTGGGAGGCCTTGGAAGCAGTGGGACAGATCTCTCTGGGACAGATTACTGCTGCAAGGTAGGAGGAGATGAGAATGTAATTAGTTTCTGCTGACAAAGCCTGTTCTTCCTGGCCAGAAACCCTGCTGAGAAGTTCAGGTTTAGCAAAGCAGAAGTCAGGAGTGGAGAGAGGTTAAAGGAAAGCTAAAGAGCTTTGGGAAACCAGGTGAGGTTTAGACATCTGCCAACATTCTGGTCAGGTGTCCCCACAGAAAGGAATTACATTCACTTAAAACTTTTCAAGAGTGAAGGACCAAGACTTGACAAATGGAAGAAATTTTACCTGAATATTTCAGTCTTTTATTTAGGTTTTGATGGGGTCTACTGTGCCATTTTCTGTTAGGATGAGATCTTATTTTCTAAATTAATCTGCTGCACTTGTAATTTCTGTCTATACCAACATACATGCATTATTTTTGCAACAGTTTACAATATGGCATGGAGCTTCCTAAAATTTCAAGGCGAGCAATTGGAACCCTTCACTTGAAATCTTACAATGTAGGGTTTTACCTCCTCTGAAAAAAGTTCAGCATAGCAAAATCCAATTTTGTTTACAGAAAATAATATCTAAATATTGACCCAGTGACTTAATTCATGCCAGGTGTTTGTGGTTTAATTGCAGATAAGTCTCAGAGTTGGTTGGGCCACATCACACTGAGATTTGGAGCCAGTGATGCTCCATTGCAGACACACACACAGAGTGGAAAAGGACACAGGCAGCAGTACCACCTCAGAGTATAGAACAGATTTGAGGCTACACCATCCATACAAGCACTAGAAAAAGGACTGCTAAATGAGGGACAATTCAGGAATTTAAATGCAGTAGAAAATGCCAGCTGAAATACTCACTTAGGAAATTATGGATGTAGTAGCTTGGCATTGCTTTGCAGATGTTGAATGTAGACCATGGCAATATCCCTCCAGCACAGTAGCTGTAAATCCAGGAGCCACAAAGGCATTTAACAACTTTTTGTAAATGTCACAAGTTCCTAATTCAGTCCTTTGGTGCTTTTCTAAAAAATCATTGTGGGGGAATCATCACATGGCATAGTAACAAACTCCCATTTGTGCTAATGAGACAGCACACACACCTAAACCTGGCTTAAACTTAAGAAAGGGAGCACAGCACATAAGAAAGGTGCCATGTTCTGACCTCACAAACAACAGCATAAACCCACTGTCAGCTCTTGGATAAAGTGGAATCATTTGGGACTGACCATCATGAGATTGAGGACAGAATCTGAAGCCTTCAAGCCTTCACAGCATTCACAGGGCCATGGAATGGTTTGGGTTGGAAGGGAGCTTTGAAGAGCAGCTTGTCCTTAGTGCTGAGAGCTGTGGTTCCACTGCAGTGCAGTGAAATGTGCAGGAGGGAGGATTGTCCTGGCAGTGGAGGCTCAGTTGTCACAGAGGGTGACAGCACGTCCTGCCAGCAAAGGACCTCCAGGTGGGACCCTGGCAGTGACCAGCTCTGAGATGAGCTGAGCACCTCCTGTAAAAGTCTTCAGAACACAGACAGACACATTCACCATGATGCTTCTGCACCTTCAGCCCTCACTGGCTCACTGGGGCTCACTGCCTGAGTGCTTTGGTGGCTGTGGGTAGAGCCTGAGATCTGGCACCCTGAGCCATGCCTGAGTGTCTTTGCTCCTGCCTTTGCCAGTCTGTGGTAATCCTTACTCTGAGCTGAGACTAATCAGGTTCTTTTAACTTGGGACCCCCCAAGCTATCCTTGTTCTGTTGGATGGATTACTCTGTTGTGACATGTCTCGACCTGCTGCTCGACTCAGTTCTCTTGCTAACCCATTTTATATTCCTGGCACTTCAAAACACAGACATTAGTTATGTATGCATGTGAGCCAACCCCAATGTACTCAGAAATGCAACACAAAATCCCCTGGTAGTCTGAAAATACACACTACAGTCACTCAAACAGGAGGAAATGCAAATGCCACACTCAGACACATTGGCATATTCCCATTTAGTCCATACAAGTATCCCAAAAGCAGGACTTCACACCCCAAAAGTCATGTTTTAGAGGTTGCAAAGTTTGAAAAATAACAATAAATTGTAATAATTGCCTCTCAGGTGGGCTGAATTACTCCTTGAGGTACTAGTCTTCCTCCCTTGTCTGGGAAGGAAATACCTTTAACTTGAGCTTTTTGGTTTAAAAGCAATCTGAGCCTTGAATCCAACATCCTGGCCATACAGAGACTCCCTAAAGCCCAGAACATGAGAACAGACAAAACTGAAATGATCTGGGTGCACAGAGGGTTGAACTTTTGTAAGAAAGGAACTTGACCCACATCGTGCCTTTCAGTAGAAGTCAAGACCGAGGCTTCAAGAAGCCAAAATCTCTCCTGAAAAGAGGAGCAGCAAACAGGTCAAGGTACATCCTTCACTAGTGGGCTGCAGGTTGTGGTGACACTGCCCACAAAACATCTGTTGTCCCCCCAGCAGGGATGGAAGCTGCTCCTTGCTGAGGAAAACAAGTGCAGGAGAGAAGAGCTGTGGGCTCCTGTCTTCCACCAGGGCCCAGGCAGCTGCAGGGTCAGCTGGAGCCAGGTCCCTGCACAGGGGGGACACTGAGCACACACTCTGTCCCCAGAATAATTTGGGAAAGGCACTCCCATGGCAGTGCTCAGCACGGCTGTGGGTGGACTTTGTGCACCTCCTCACTGAAAAGGTACAGAGCAATGCACTGCAGAAAATCTCCTCTGGGAAAGGAAAAATCTTTGGAATCTAATCTGGGAGATGCTTCCCATGGATAACTGTGGCTCCCAGCCTAACTTCCACCAACAGCTGGAATACAGGTAATAACAATGATAAATGATAAATGCAGAGGCAGGGCCAACACAACTTCCCACAGGGAGCCAAAAACTTAATGAGCTCCTCAGAGGACAGAACTAACAAACAGCCACCTCTTCCAAGGTTTTACTTTTCTTATGGTGAGTAATTCTCCCTCATCAATGACAGGCACTGAACTCATTCTGTATTCAAAGGAAAAATGCCAAATAACCCAGGAAATTCTCTGTGTTCTCTTTCAGACCTAAGGATGCCATTCAGAACTCATTGATGACAAGTATGTATTGGTTATTGAGAGCACAAAGTCCCCCAGGCAAGTCTGCTGTGAACTCCTAACCTAAGGTTCTTAAATATGCCAGACAGAAGGAAATCCAATTTTCATTAACCTCATTAAGCCAGACACTCTTTTGCCTACTGAGTGGCCACTTCAGTGAGGCAGGTAAATGTACAGTCTGTTTAAAGCCTATTTTTACCTCTTGTTTCATGTGTTTATATATGACCGACCCCTCTTCACTCATTCAGCCACTGTAGCTGTGCACTTGTGCAGAAACCCACGTGGAGAAATGTGGGTTAGTGATGAGAGAGAGGTCATTTGCATTTTGGTGTTTGTCAGTGTGACATGCAAAGAGTTTCTGTGCAGGGAGGCATCACTCGCATGTCATCCTGCTTTTGGTGTTTATAATTTTATTTTTTATATAAGGAAACAGACAAATATTCAAGGCTAATAGAGGTGCAAAGAACTACCTTTAGCAAATCTAGTCATCACTCCACACTTGTCCTGGACAGTTTGCCTGCTTCTTACCAGCAAGCTGACAGATCATGGAAGAAAGGACAAACTCTGGGTACATTACTCCTACATTACCTTACTCCAATCTTTAGGTCAAGGAATGTATTATGTATCCTGAGATTTCAGTAGGAGCTCTAAGATACTCAGGGATTTTTTAATCAAGTCACTTATCTACTTGACAGAATGTACAATTTTAGTTCCTCGTGTATATGATAGGATGTCGAGGTGTCCTGCAACGTTAAGTGGTTAAAAAAAATACACCCCAGAGCTCTTCAAGTAGCTCTTTCTCGTTGTAAACCATGCTTGACTTCCTGATTTGTTTGAGGAAAAAACCACTGAGTGTGTAGACGTCTTTTATCCCTCTTAGCCACAATTCCTTTGAGAAATCCAACAGCGAAGGTGGATACAATTATTGTAAATAGTGTTGGATAGAACCCAGAGCAGATGAAGGTGGGAGGATACAGCTCAACAAGAACAGAAGTGGTTTCTAATGAGAGAGGGAATATTTCACTCTCAGCATGGCTGTTATTATGTCCTACACATTAATTCAGCCGAGAAGTCTTGAAGTAGCAGAATGAGTTTGTGCTCACCGAAGTGGCAGGCACTGGCATGGCTGCCTCCCTTTTCTACTCTTACAATTTATACTTTCCTGATTTCTCACAGAAGAATATATGAGAGTTAAACCCTGTGAGGCATGAGGCACCTCACAAGATCTCAGAACTTGCAATATTGCAGCCTAGTCCATTCACAGCAGTACACATTTCACATCCAGTTTTATTTTGATTATTTTCTATATTTTTCCTAGAACTGTGGGACATGATCCATCATCTTGGAAAATAAGCCCTAATAACTCTATCAGAGGTGTGAATTCTTCTGCCCAAGAACACCCATGCTTGGATAGTTTCCAAACCTTCCCCTACAGTTCTCATGGAACTGTCCACTTTGCCCTGACCTGTCCTTTTTCCAAGTGAGCCACCAGCACATGAGCTGGTGTAATGGCTTACCTCAAAATCCAGAGGTTTTTCTCCATCTTTCTTTAAATCCCTGTACCCTCACTGTGCTTTCATTTTCTAGACATTCCTGACTTCTGCACAGGTGGAGGTCACCAGTCCTTCCTGCCAAAATGTGAATAAGTTCCTTTTCTCCTTTCCCTGCTGATGTCCTGCAGGAGCTGCAGGGCAGGATTATTGTGCTCTTTATGAGGATCTGTTTTCACGCTGCTTCCCAGAGCTAGAGCTGACAGAAAAGAGAAGGACAGGAAGTGTGAGGGGATTATTTCCAGCCTGACAGAGGTATCCAGGAGTAACATTTTCAGTGGTGCCATTCTAAACCCTTCATCTCCATATAAGAACTTTGCATTCCCAAACCTGCTAAAATCCTGCAAGTTTGAAGTGCAATCCTGCTACGGTTAATTTAAGTCAAATACAGCCTGAGTGTTTGGTTCCCTAAAGGATCTGACTATAAATCATATATCCTTGTGACATCTCCCATATCACAGAAAAAGAAAAATGCCCCACATCCTTTCTCTGTGTATTTTTCTTGTCACTTGCCTGGCACTCCCTGTGCCAGGAGCTTGTTCCTTGCTCCACAGCTGTGCTGCACTCAATACAACAGACCCCAAGCCCACAAGCTCAGTTCTGGGGTGATATCTCTTGATAATCTCTTGATTCTGCAAGGCTGAGACAGAGATAACTGCAGCCAGCAGTGAAAGCTGCTTTTAGGCAGCACAGTTCTGGAGGGGAGCAAAGCCAGCCCAGGGCTGCGTGCCTGCAGCCCCCCGTGCCTGCAGCCCAGGCTGTGGCAGCTCTGGGCAGCTCGGAGGATTTATTCTGCCTCGTGTTTGCTTGTGAGGAAGGCAGCGTGTGACTGGAAACCACAGCTCCCAGCCACTTCTCCCTGGGTGTTGAGTGAGAGCCTGAGCGCTTGCAGACCAGCCCTTACCTTTCCCAGGTGGGAATAAAAACAAAACACGGAGCTGAATTTATTTCTAGCCAGCGGAAATTTCATATTGAGGGTTACAGGCGTCCTGTGCCTCTTAAAAGCAAGTAATAAAATGCAGCTCTCAATTACAAATTGTATTTACATTTTAAACCCCCATATGGTTTGGGGGGGTGGAGGGAGGTTTCGAATGCATTAGCAGCAGCACTGTGCCATGATTAGTTACAATTTTTTGCTCTTTGTAATGAAGAATTAATGCCTCCACCTTTTTTTTTATTTCTCTCTTGCAAACGTAGCCTGTGGCTACACCAGGTATAGTCAGTAAACAAGACACAACTCCTGCCTCATGTTAGGAACCAAAACAAGCAAGTGCATGGAGATGACCATCTCTAAAAGGCCTCCTGGAACAGGATTCACATGCTGAGTATAAATGCAATAACAATTGATTTTTCTTATGTAACTTCCCGGGCTAAACTTTCTGAAGTGTAGGGACACACCAGGAAAATGCAAAACGCATGCAAATGTGCACAGCTCCATCCTCCTGTGCTAGGAAAGTCAAATCCCTCTCCCTGCCCTCAAGCACTGCTGAAGACAAAGCACTCCTTGTGTTACATGGTCACAACAGGACCTGCTAAAGGGTTTACCCCAATATTCTTATAAGTACCAAGGCCCTGATTAGGTCTCCTCGGAGCCTTCTCCAGGTTGAAAAGCCCCAACTCCATCAGGCTTTCCTCATAGGTGAAGTTTTTCAGCCCTCAGAGCATTTTTGTGGTTGGCCTCCTCCAGCAGGTCCTTCCCTGTGCTGGGAGCCCAGAGCTGGATGCAGTGTTCCAGGTGGGAATCCCAGCAGAGCACTGGAGAGGGGCAGAATCCCCCCCTCACCTGCGTGGGGGACTGAGCCCAGAACTCAGGGCTGCTCCTGATCCCTCCTTGGATTGATCCCAGGGGCTGCCCTGCAGAGTTGGGAACAGAGCTGGGAACAGAGCTGGGAACAGAACTGGGAACAGAACTGGGAACAGAGCTGGGAACAGAAATGGGAACAGAAATGGGAACAGAACTGGGAAGAGAGCTGGGAACAGAACTGGGAACAGAACTGGGAACAGAAATGGGAACAGAAATGGGAACAGAACTGTGCTAGTTTATTACAGAAAACCTGCTTTGCTTTTATTTACAAATAATACATTTATGACACAAAGGCTATAAATGCTATTTCATTAGTTTTACTGCTTATTTAGATATTTCCCTAGAGGGCTAATACAGCATTACTGTTGTGTTGCTATTTCAGCTTCTGTTTTTACAGGAGTTTAGTTTGCAGCTAAACCATTTGGCCCATCTGAGGCTAGGCTGAGCTCAGAGCTCGGCTTTGGACGAGGAGCACATTTGTAATTATTTGTGGGTTTAGGTGTTTGGGGTTTATTTTTTTACTGTATAACTCTGTAATAAAAAGAAATGGCTGTAATTTATAGCCCAGCATTTGGCAAGTGGCCTGTCTGGTCCAGGATTATTTTTTTATAGCTGAAATTTTAAATTTAGGTGAGAATTTCAAAGAAGCTTAGTACCCACAATTAAGGCAGATGTTCAGTGCTGCCAAGCTCAAGCATTCAAAAATCATGAATCAGGCATGAAAATACCAGTGTTAACTCAAAATAAGGAGACATGGACACAAACTGACACCCACACACCCACATGGATATACAAGTACCTCTGAATAGGGCTAATATTTAATATTGTATCAAATTCACTCCTAATGAAAATTTATGTTTTCATATTGGATGTAATACTTGTGACATTGAAAAAATCTTATAAGCAGAAACGTTTTGATGTTGGATTAAGTATACTTAAGGCAATAATATTAAAAATGTTTTTATTTTGCTTAGTAAGCAGAAGTTTTAATTGAGAACCTGGGACTAAATTAGTCTCCATGCCACACTATTGTGTCAGTTTGGCTCATGACTTCAGGTTCCTTTTTTTCCCCAAGCTTTTCTCCACAATAATGAAAGCTCAAAAATTCCTGTTTTGAGTTTCACACAGGCTAAGATTCTCTAATCATCCAGCTTCAGGAACTCCACACCTAAGAACAGTAAGCATGATAAGAATCACAAAAATATCAGGAGAAACGTGGACAAGGTGTGTTGCTGTTCTTTATCAAGAAAGCTGGAACTTCGCTTTCTTTGCAAGAGTTCAATCCCAGCATAACAAATACCTGCCCATAAAGAGAATTTCTAAGACTTTCTGAAAAATATAATTGCTCTTTTAGGTGCCTTTGTAGAGCAAATACTCATTGGATGGTACAGACAAATGCCAACAGAAAGAGAACTGTAGTCAAAACCTGTTCTGTGAGTGCACCCACATTGCACTGCACCTGTAGGAGTGCACTTATAGAACATTTACTGCACTCTGCCAATGTAACTGCAAATGAGGGAAATGCAGCCCTGACCAGCTTCTTCCAGAGGGATCCCAGAGCAATGGAAGTGTGCTGTTGACTAACACTGAGCTGGGAGCCACTCCTCCGAGTGAAAAGGTGGAAAAGGCTCTGCAGGATTTTGAGGGCAGGTCCTGCACCCAGGACTCTGAAGGCAGGTCCTGCATCCAGGACTTTGAGAGCAGGTCCTGCATCCAGGATTTTGAGGGCAGGTCCTGCATCCAGGATTTTGAGGGCAGGTCCTGCATCCAGGACTCTGAAGGCAGGTCCTGCACCCAGGACTCTGAGAGCAGGTCCTGCATCCAGGACTCTGAGGGCAGGTCCTGCATCCAGGACTCTGAGGGCAGGTCCTGCATCCAGGACTCTGAGAGCAGGTCCTGCATCCAGGACTCTGAGAGCAGGTCCTGCATCCAGGACTCTGAGAGCAGGTCCTGCCTCCAGAACTTTGAGCAGGTCCTGCATCCAGGATTCTGAGAGCAGGTCCTGCACCCAGGACTCTGAGAGCAGGTCCTGCCTCCAGAACTTTGAGCAGGTCCTGCATCCAGGACTTTGAGCAGGTCCTGCACCCAGGATTTTGAGGGCAGGTCCTGCATCCAGGACTCTGAGGGCAGGTCCTGCATCCAGGACTCTGAGAGCAGGTCCTGCATCCAGGACTTTGAGGGCAGGTCCTGCATTCAGGACTTTGAGCAGGTCCTGCACCCAGGATTTTGAGGGCAGGTCCTGCATCCAGGACTCTGAGAGCAGGTCCTGCCTCCAGAACTTTGAGCAGGTCCTGCATCCAGGACTTTGAGCAGGTCCTGCCTCCAGGCACAATGGGAGAAGTGCTGATTGTATCCTATCACGCCAGTGCCCAGCAGGGCTGCAGGGCCTGGCGCTGTTTTCCTAAAGCAGAAGCCCACTTGCCCGTGTTGTTGTAAGGCACAGAAGTGAAGCCTGGGTGCTGAAATCCCGAGAAGCAATGGCACATTAACACCATGCTGCTGGAACACATCAGGGCAATTGTGCTGCGTTACTGACTGCAGGGCATGGCAGGAACAGCGCTCCGGTAACCCAGTCCCCTGCCGAGGTGAAAGAAACATCTTAATGGGAGACCCTGACATTTCTGCAGGCCCATCTACATTCCTGCAAATCAACACAGCGATTGCCCTCGCATGAGGTCACAGGGAGCCCTGTAAAAACATTCAGTCACAAAAAAGTCCAAACCCCAAGTCAAAACATAACTCGCAGGAGAAGTGAAACCATACTGGGCTCCCAGCTAACTGCACTGACTGGGGAAACAATCGGGGTGGTGAAAGAAGGGCATTTCAGAGCTCTTCAAGAAAAGCTTTAACAGTGTTCTATATCATGAGTCAAAAACTCAAAAGCCTACAGTGGTCACAGAACAATTCACTTGGAAGAATTCATGCAAAATGTCATTTGTTCTGGCTACTGGATCTGAAGCTACCAGGGCGTATAACTGTTTATTCAGGTTTTAAAGCAACACTGATCCTCCAGCCAGGCCTGGGAACATTTCAGCAGACCCTGCAACAGAAAGAATTACCTATACAAAAGAGCTGCACAAGATAAACTGAAATGGTTTTTAAAAAAGCATAAGCCTGTCATAGAGATTCTCTTTCCAGTTCCAGTGACAACCTGCTGTTCATATTGATTTTGGGTAAGTACAGCATCAGCTGGAGATTAAACCTTGCCCCACCAGGGCTCTGACACTCCGAGTCCTTCTTTTGTCTCAGTCAAAGCTCAGTCAGTGTCAGAGGGGTACAATGGAAAGTTTGTGCAAAGTGAACCAGAACATGACTACACAGCAGTGACCATGTAGAAACCAAACTGAGAACTAAACACACAAAGGCCTTGTCCCCTTCCAGAGCTGGGTCGGTGGGGATCAACACGTCCTCACCAGTCCAGCTGGACCTCACACTCAAACAGCCCCTGGGAGCACCAGAGAAGATGGTCAGTGCTCTGGCCTTTAAAGCTCAAAAGCATTTCCATGGGCAAGGTCTTGCTTTCCTCTGCAACAGAAGAAATTTTATTCATTTTATTCCAAAACCTCGGAGGTTTGGGGTTCATTTTGATTTTAAATTCCTTTAATCCTGCAATCCTGGGGCTCAATTCTTACATCTTGAGAAGTCCTTCATATCTGTGCAGAATGGAAGTGAGAAGCTTCCTACTGAGCCAGGCAATCCACACTCACCTTTCCATGGGCACAATGTGCATATCCCAGTGCCTGCCCAGTGTCCCAGCACAGATCACCTCCAGCAGCAATGCAGGCACCACGGGGACACGGGTGGCCAGTGTGATTGTTATGAATAAAAACCCAGAATTTCCTCATGTTAATGTTATCTGTTTTAATGATAAAAGTTATGTTACCCAAAAAGCTGTAAAACCCCCTGTTACATCCCTGGTTTATCAATCCTGTTACCCCCTACCCCCCAGTGTTTCTGTAATCCCTTTTTACCTTCATTCCCCCGGGTAAAAAAAAAAAAAAATCTGCCCCTGCCCTCACGGACTGGCGGCAGAGGGGGCGGGAGGGGCAGCGACGGGAGGAACAATGGCGAAAAGACGGCAACGGGAGGAGAGACAGGACATGAAAATTAACACCCAAAAGCCTCAATTTAAAAGAAAATACCCCTAAAACAACGAGCCCGAGCCGAAGTCTGCAAAACCAACCGCAGGACTGTGCCAGGGAAAGGCAGAGCTGTCTCTCCATCGAACTTTTAAACTCGCCCTGACCAGAGTAGACCTGAAAGCCATGACACCCCTGGACTTGGAGCCAATTCAGCTCTTCCTGAGCACTCCCGTGAGGATGGAAGTCCCGGCTCTGCCTGAGGGCAGAGCTGCCTGCACTCCTCCTCCTCTGTGCCGTCCGAGGGGAGCAGTGGCGGTGTCGCGACCCCTGAGCCCCCACCCCAGAGCTGATTTCTTAATAAAGGCTATAAAAAGGAGCCTGGGCTCCTGGCCCTGAGTATTTCAGTGATGGACCTGTCCTGTTCTGCCAGCCCTGCCATGGGGCACGTGGCCTCTTGCAGACAGGTAGGACAGACCACACAGAACGTTCATTTCTTGCCCAACCTCAGAAAGGGCCATCAGAGTTCATCTGATGAAACAGGATGAAACAACATGATCCAAGCAGGGTCTCAGCAAGCCAATGACAAACACTGACAGTGGAACCTCTGTCTTCTACATCCCAGTCACCAAAGCTGCTCATTAATATTTTACATCATTTTTATTCATTAGTTATTCATTTTATTAAGGTTTTCTGCCAGAGGTAGACACCCACTTCTTGCAAACTCAGGGCAATCTCTTTCAAGCAAACCTGTGATGCTTGTGACAATCTTTGTGTATTTAACAGGGATTTCATGGAAAAATTGGGATTTCACTAAAAACCTGCAGACTATTTACAATGTTTGTTGTGCATTTGGTTTGCTGATGGTGGTTTTGGTGAAAAAAAATTGAGTGAAACCTGATTAATCAAAACAATCCTGTTTCTGAAAGAAGACTTCGGGTGTTTTCAGATTTCCAGACTAACTCAGAAAGAAACCAAATTTTGTGTCAAAACATGTAAAAATATGACTGTTCAGATTTAAATGTAAAAAATAAATATTGTGTCAGTTCATGAAGAACTGAGCACAAAGCAGCAACAAAATGTGAAAATCTTATCTTGAAACACATAAATATCACTTCTTACCCAGCTACACAGATGCTACTACACAGCAAGAGATCCCCTGAACGTGCATTGGAGAACCCCATCAGCAGGAGGCTTGATCTTTAAATATTAGAAATACCTAAAATGCCAGAGAGAAAGCATAAAGGGCAAACAGATTCAGTAAATCACATTGATTCCAGCTCTCCCTGAAAAGGTTGTAACACCACCTGCAAAGCATCCAGAGGAGTAATTATTTCTTTTTTAAGTGAGCACACAAAACTTTGAGCAGCCCATTGCTGTTTGTTTTTGTTGGGAGCAGGTTTGTGCTGTGTCTGAAGGGCGATTCCCATCCCATGCCCAGCGCACAGCAATGAGGTTAAATTGGTTTGGATGATATCAGCTATTTGTAATTAAACCAGCAGCCCATGGCCAGGCCTTTCTGTGCCCATGTTAGGTGTTAAATTAAGGTCTGATTAAGAGTGTGCTGCTGCAGTGAAGGTCAAGGACTAAAGATCACAAGCTTTGTTTCATCTAATAACAATAAAGACTGTCTGGCTGCCAAATACCACAACAGCCCTTGTTCTGCTATCAGACTGCTGTCCAGCTAGAGGGATCTGATTTCGCTGGTATCCCTTTTTAAACCCCACTTCTAAGAGGGTTTGTAGCTATTTCATCTGTATTAGGCAGCACTGTGTTACCCGAGGCTATACAGTGCGTTCTGGATGATCAAAGCAGAAATGCAGCGGCTTCTGAGGAAGCGTTATCGTGGCTGAGGGGAACAAAATATCAAGGAAGGAGAAAAAAAGATACAGAGCTACAAAATACCAGGTCATGCCACCAAAGTAAACACCCACAGGTAAGTTCAGAACAGGAGACCACACAATGGTGGAAACTGTGCACATGTGTTTGCTTGGAACAAATCACAGGCTTGTCCCAGCAGCAGCCAGCAGGAGAGATGTGTCAGACAGGACAGAGAGGAGATTAAAGTAGAGTGGTGAAGAGAAAAGCCAGCACCTTATTTGCAGGATGAAGACAAGAATTGGTGCATAAGGGCTTCTCCCTGGACAAGTGTTTTCCACTAAGGCAGGTCAGGAGGCATTAGCAGAGCAGTTGTCTGTTAGGAAAGAACAAAATTCCTAGCAGCCCAACAGAGCCTGGTCCCAGAAGATTCCCATATCCTTCTCCAGTGAGTACAGGGTGCTGGGACTTGTTAGGTTCCTGAAAAGGAGTGTGGAGCAGAGTAAGAAACCATATGTCCCCAAAACAATCTCTCACAGACACATCCTATTCCATACTTGGGGTCCAATTTCAGAGCAGATACTGATTCATTTTTCAAGAGTCATCTGAAGTGTCTTTCATTTGCTCCAAGTACTTCACAGACTATAAATAGAGCAGTGTCATACCTGGAAGGACAATTCTGCTGCTGTGCGAGGCTGCACACAGAAAACTCCTCGCAGGGACACACAAACACACGAAAGCCAGAGTTTGGTCAGTTCTTTATGAATTGCTTGATATGTGTGATCAAAAAAGTTCCATGGGGAGTCTTGATGCTTTGCATTTGCTTGTTTCCTGACAAGCTCTGAGTGCATCCCAAAAGATTCAATCAATGATCCAGCTCAGCATGGATTAGCTTCCAAGTCCTTGCTGCTGCTGCTGCTGAGATACAGATCCTGCAGAGCAGACTTTGCTTTGGGAGCTCCCAGACTTCCTGGAATCTGAGTTGCATCAGAAATAGAGTGAAGACCACAAAATAGCCAGGTGTGAAAATTGACTTCTCCAGAACAAAAGAAATATATTCACCACCAGCAGCCAGTGCCTGAACTGGAAAGCAGCACTTTACTGAATTAAGGGATTCCTGCACACCTCATTTCTCACCTCTTCATGAAAATACAATGAATCATGTGCTAGTCCCGCTTGAGTCCAATTTTCTAATGATAATGAGAAACTCTTTCACCACTTACATTTCAGAACACCAAACCTAAAAAAATCCCAAAGTCAGTGGTTTGATTTGGTTTGCTTTGGTTCACCTCCTGATCATTCTTATTCCCGAATTTTGCAAGCCAAGATTGTATGCTGACAACCAGTGTTTTATTGCCATGTTAGAGATGGTGGTGCAAGCTTCTAAACACAAAGTTTTGACACTGAACATATACAGCCACATCATCTGAGAAGAAGTGACAGAGCTGGGAAGTCCTGATTCACTGCTGCAAGGCGAAGGAAGCTGCTTTTGGAAGTGACCGCTCACTTTGACAATTGAACCACTGCTGCCAAGGTACATTTCAGAGATTTACATTTAGGCCCTTCAGCCTGGATCCAAATAACTTCAAAGTTCAGTACAGGTAGCAAGGCAGAACAGCACAGCTCAGCCCCTGGCTGGAGTAGCATGACAGCATCATGTCCTTACTTCTGTGACTTCCCAGGCTGAGTTCCAGGGACTCTGGCCCCAGCAAGTGACCCAGGGATGGCTCCACCACAAACAGGGAGTGAACTCAGACTCCTGCTCCTGCCTCTGGAGCTGTTGAGAGAAGGATTGCTTTTGAAAACTTTCCAGTCTTATCCTGGGGTGCTGCATTACGTTATCTCAGTATCTGCTCCAGTCCCTGAGCTACCCTTAAGCTCCTATAAGAGGGATTGTTGTACATATTATGGTAATGTCATTTATTTATTTTACGCAACTGGAAAATTTAAGGGCAACCACTTCACTTCTGTGCTGTGTAGATTAGTGTTCACAGTAACACCTGCTTACTGAACAGACAGCAAAAAAGCCCTTATATTCCTTCTCTATTGCAATTTATTATTATAGCTTGAATGGTTCCTAGTGACTTCCTAAGATTAATGTTAATATTCTAATTGGAGTCTCCCCTCTGGAGTTTTATTGTGGATTTTGAACATTCATTTCATTTAACATACACATGGGACCAAGTCTGGTGGTTCCAAAAATATTTGTAGTTGGAAATCACAGTGATTTTGTGTTAGGCTTGGTGCCAAAGAAATCACAAATCAGAAGTCTGTAATAGAGTAGTTCTAATTTCTTGGCGTCAAAATTCCTCTTTATGTATGTGCATAGTGTGATGTTTTCCTGGGCTGTATGGCACTAACAATTAACTGAGAAATGCACTGCTTATCTATTTTTCAGGGTTTCTGGTGGAACTAGAGAGCTTGTCTAGCCGGCTGGGGATTCACAGGGATTTTATGGACTTCCTGTGTGAGCCGGAGCCTGCCCCTTGGAAATGCATCACTCCCTATCACAGCTGGTGTTTTGAACCAAAAGTGTAGAGTAGAAATTTCATCCCTGATTTTTTTTGGCTGGATTGATTGTTTAGTCTAGGAACTCTCAAGGAGACTTTCTAGGTGCTGGAATTCCTCTTATTCTTCAGTCAGCAGCTGATGCTGTATGGTGAACATCAGAGTCTAGATTCACATCTTAGTGAGCAAAGATTTATGTCCCTCCTAACGCTCCTTGACGTTAATGAGTATTACAGACATGTATCCCCATGGATTAAGCTGAGAACATACCCCAGAGTGTGTGTGGAGTTTGTCATTAGGGTATCAGACTATTAAAACCAACAGAGAAATTCCAAGGGTAAGAAAGCAATTGGATCTCTTCCCTCCTCTCTGCTGGAGCACATGTAAGAGATACACTTTAAATCTTCTCCTATTTCCAGCCCTCTCACGCCGACTCCTGCACTCGTTTTTGGTTAATGACTTCAAAGAAGAATTGATTGCCACTTTTAAGGCACTTCCCATAACAACATTATGGGGAAGATGTTGCTGGAAGAGAATATTTCTGTAGCTTTATAGTGGTCTCTAATGAAGGAATTTCCATGTGGCTGGGAGAGACAAAGGAGGATTTTTCCTCAACGGGCTCTTTCAGGGATCAGACCAATACAATGGGATGGCCCTGTACACTCCATTATCTGGGGATTGTGACTCCTCAATGAAGGACTAGGGATCCTGGGATGTGCCACCTGAGAGCAGAGCATCAGGGTGCTCAGGGACAGGCTGTCCCTGCAATCCATGTGCAGGCCCTTGCTCTCCCCTGCCCAGTGCTCTGGGTTTTGAGGATATTTTGTATTTATTTATGAGGGGGGCACGCAGTCTGCCCTATCATCTGGAAATCCTGGGGACAATTCAACTGCAACCCAGATAAACCAGACACATAAAATAGACTCCAGGATGTGAATTCAGTTTCCCCCAAAGCCGTGTGTAAAACTGACCTGTGGGAGAGAGTCAGTGCAGAACTACCACATCCCTCACCCCATCATCTACCTACAACAATCTACTGTGGAGCCAGAATTCTTGGATTTTCTTCCCAATACCCAACCATAGGGCAGGCACAATTACTGTGTGTCTGGTTGACAGGAATTTTCTGGGCTGACTCTTGTCACACACGAGGTTTATTAGCCCTGTGTAATCCTGCCTATACCAGCACACTGCAAGATAGAAATAAAAACTTCACATTTTCCCTCAGAGCCACTTGAGACCTTTTGGAGAAAATTTTTCATAGGAGAATTCTAATTTAGCTAATTTGAAAGCACTGGCTCCTGGATCAGTCGCTCCCCTGGAAACACACCCGTTGCTCCCTCAGTAAAAGGAAGAAAACAATACTAACAGAGATTTCTAAAATACTTTGAGATCTGTGAATATAAAGGACTGTCTGTAAAGTGTTTAGAAAACTTCAAAAAAAAAGGTGCTACATAAATGCATATTTATTGCAGTGCTGACATTCTTGTGGCAGCTCTGAATGCAGAATCAAAAGCAGAGGGGGCAGAATGTAAGTCAGAATAAAAAACTGTCAGCCTGTAGCCTCTATCTTAAACTACTTTGAAATGTTGCAGACATTCAGAGAATCTAGTTTGCCAATATTGTACGTCCTACAGCAATTACACCAATCTGGAATATAAATTTTTCTTCCCCCTTCTGAGAGAAGGAAAAGCTCTTAGAGATGCACACAAATGGAGCTCTAATCCCACAAACTTTAATGCCTGTACCTCATGTCAGGCAGCAGAGTTGTCCCACTGATTTCAGTGGCTCTGCTCAGATGCATGTGTGGAAATGTTTGTGTGATTAGAAGTTAATCATAATAAATGCCAGTTCATAAGAGATCCCTGTGTAAACAATCTATTTCTGCATGCAAGTGATGATCTTCTTGCTGTTCTGTAATTCTGTGTAGAGGCTTTGTGAAGAAGTCTTGTATTTTCTAAAGCACTAGAATATTTCTGATAGTGTTTTTCATTGCTAGCTCTTTGGGGGCTAATTAAAAGAAATATCTGTTAAATTTATTCATTGCTTGGTTCCTTGAAAGCAAGAGGCACCTGGTGTAAACATTAAAAAGAAAAGCAGGCAGCAGCCAGACCTCATCATATATTAGATGCATTAGGACACTTTATTTATAAATATGAAATTGGTTTTAATGACTTCAAAAGGAGGAAGTGCCAGGAAGAGCATAATATGAGCAAGCTCAGTAAAGCTGTCATGAAGATGCCTAAACCCACAAAAAAATCTAGCAATTGTACTTGCTCCCCCCTTCTCCTCTCAAATAAGAAGTGGCAATTCCAGCTGCAAGTGGCAAAAATGTACATGAGGAGCTGCAGCACTAAGCAAGAGAAGCAGCAGATGAGATGGAGCACCCAAGTGTCTGTCTGCAGGGGAAGTGCCACCAGTGGGAGATCAGAAATAGCTCATTTCTACTGAGCTGACTAATTCAGTGAAACAAACCCTGAATTTTGACCCCTATGATTTAAGGCAAAATCCTTAAGGATGCGAAATCCATCCTTCTGTTGGGACAACATTTAAAGAGGCACTTACATTGAGCACATGCTTTGCATTCATTTGACTTCAGTTTCATACAGGTTTATCACTGTTCCAGTCTGTTCCCACTACAGGCTTCAATAAATCAGCAATGACTCAGTACCTTATAATCCAGCATTGTGGAAGCACTGTCCCACAGAAAGATGCCATAAATTAATGATCAATAGACTGTGCAAGTGAGGAATATCAGCAAAAGGTTCTCCTTCATGGAGAAAAAAATCTACTCTAAAGGCAGATTTCACCTTAGGGTATGTTATTGTAACAACATGCTGATTGGAGAAAGTATTTCACAGGAGTGAATCTGATGTTGGTGAGATCAGTGTCCAGCTTTAGTGGGAGGAACCACAGCATCTCTTCTCTTTTAAGGGGCTGAAGTTTTGAGCCAGGTGTAATACATAGGAAAGAGTCCAAAGAGGTAAAAAGATTTATGTTACAGGAACTCTCATCTGCTACTACTTGGGCACTCAGAAAAAGTGCTGAGCAAAAAGAAAGTTTGACCAAAAATGATGAAAGAGCAAACTAATTTTTATAAAACAAAAATGAGGATTTCATTCCAAGTTAACCTGTTATGTGAAAACCTAAAACAAGCCACAGATTGTATGAGATCTCCAATGGACCTGATTGCTCCTACTCTTCTAAGTGACACTTGAAACAATTGGCCATGAACAGGAAGTAATTGCTTTAATCCTGGCTGGAATGAAAATTTTTTCAGTAGTTGTTCTCCTCCTTTCCCCTAGTGGGAATAGTTCCCACATGAGCAGTGTGAGGAAGGCAGGTAGAAGCTGTCCCATCCATTTTCACAGTTTTAGCAGTGCACAGACTGATCCTGTGGGCAGAAGACGTGCCATGAGTGGAGAGAGAAATTAGGAGACCTTTTGCAAAAGAATCTGTAGCCTAAGGATGTTTTCTGACCTCCTGGGATCCATAGGTGTGATCTTTTCAAAGGGTGATTTCCCAGTTTTAAAGAAGCAGAGTTTTGTTAACTTCTTTAATGGCACCAGAGGTGCCTTGTTTCTAGGGCAGGAACTTTTCCTCATGCCCTTGCAAAGAAAACAAACAGACATCGGTTTTCCATCCTGCCCTGACCTTTGGAAGTTGTCATCTCTGCCAGTTCTGCACTTTCTGGCCCTGGAGAGACCAGTTCAGTCCTGATTCTGAGGGAACTGAGCCACCTCCCAAATGACCATCACACTTCCTGCAGGTTAACACCTGTGTTTTCCTTGGAGGTCACTCCATGCAGGAACCAGCCAGTCTGGCCCTGTTTACCTCAGGAGATCCGAGCAGCAGGAGTGTCCAGGCCTCCAAAATCAAATATGAAACCCCACAGAGCCTCCGAGGAGCCCGGGCAGGAGGAGCTGCAGGCAGAGGGCACAGAGCCAGCCCAGGACACCACAGCAAACCAGTGCAGTGTTGGGGCACGAGCCCCAGCCCAGGTTTCAAGGGACTCCAGGGACAGCCCTGGCTGGGCTCAGGATGAGAACAGCTCCAGACGAGGGGGAGCTGCAGAGACTGCAAGTTATAGAATTACTCATTCCTCAAGCTCTGTACGTGAGGCTTCTGCTTCCACCAAGCCAGGTGACATTTAACCACAAAAATATTTACAGTGATGTTCGTCACTGTGATAAAATACAGGGGTGTGGGAGAGTCAGGATGCAGCTTTTTCAGTGCAACTCCACATGAAGGAAAAAAAGGCAATAAAAAGGAAATCTTGGCATAAGGAAAACATCCCAATGAAATCCTGTCTTTTAATCTTGGCCACAATCTCTTCTCATCATCTTTGCTGCTTTTTAATGCTCTGCTGCACTTTTTATATTGTTCACTTTATCAACTTCACCTGTCTCAAAAGTCAATAAAAGCAGAGGCCACAGTTTTAAAATCCAGGCAAAAACTGAGGCACCAAACTTCTCAATTTCTCCAGAGGTGCTGACTGCTCACAACTGTCAGGAACAGCAACACAACCTGTGGGTGATCAGTGCATTTAAAAATCACTTAAGTGCTTGAAGAGGAACATAACTGGAAAACACAGAGGATAATACTTTCAAAAGCTTCTGACTCAAGAGTCACTGTTTTACTTTCAGAAGTGATTTAAGCACTTGGGAGTTCAAGAACTACTTAAAAATCAAGAGTATTCTGAAATGTATAATACTTTCTGTGGATGGTATACAGATACCTCTTCTGGTAATGTACTTACCCTGAAGTTTTAGGCTTCTCAAAGAGAGGATTCAATGCATTGAAATTCCAGTCCAGGATTGGCCACAGTCACCTACACAAGCTCCACCAATATTCCAGTGTGAAGGTAACTTTCCATGCTTATTGCCCAAGGAAACCTCAGCAGAAGGATGGCCTAAACAATATTGTAATGATTGCTGTTGAACAACCTGAGGAAAGATTCTCCTGCACTTTTCTAGTGCCTCTGATAGAAAATGCTTTTTTCAGGCTTTCTCCTGTTACCATTTTTCCTGACATCTGTTCATCACTAAGCCAGCAGTAGAGTCAGTGTCCCACCATGATGTCTGTGAGCTCCCAAAACACTGTGAGCAGGAGGAAGAGATTGCTAAGTGTACAGAGACAACAAAGGCAATCATGTCATGGCTTAAGCCAGCTTGTTGATAGAGGAGGTTTACAGCTGTCATTAGTGAAATGGAGAAGAGGCTGCTGACACAAGCTCACACCACTGACAGCTACAAATCAGGAAAAAATCTCAGCACAAGGCAACGTCTCACTGCTGAGCTGTTGGCCTGAAATTCTGTGAATATTTATCCCATTTGCTGATCTTTAGCATTTGGATTGCTGCTGGGAGCAGAGAGTGGAACTGGCCTGAGGCCTTCACAAAGAAAGTGTGGTGTGTGGCCAGAGGCAGATTAAAGCTTGGCAAGTCCTGCCAGCAGCCCAGAGGCATCTGCAGCTGAAGGGGTCAATCAGCTCGTACCTCCTTGGGCTGAGCTCCCCGGATCTTCAGCAGCTCCTGAAGGCAGAGGGGAGGCTGGGATGCTGCAGGTGTGGTTTGCACATTGCCCATCTTTACATCAGCAATGTGGTCAGTGTCTTAGGCAGGCACAACACTTGCTCTTGTCCCTGAAGCAGAGGCTTCCAGGTCACTGTTTTCAAGTGTTCTCACACCACCATTGCTGCTCTTCACTGCAACAGGTATCTAGAGCACCCTGGGGTTAATGTCTTTGAAGTATCCATGTTTCAAGCCTTTTCTCCTTGGAAACAGGATTTTAATAAAAAGGCACATGCTATTTTCTCTTTCAGCATCTCTAAAGAGGAGGAAGGTCCTCTGTTACTGTTTTAGAACCTCTTTTCTATGATTGAGTTCCAGCTCTTTGTTTGGAACAGCACTTTAGTTTTTCTTCCTTAATTAAGACAAGGTTTAAATCACATATTTTGATGTATTCATTTTTTTTGAATTTGGTTTTTCTTTCACACAGAGAACCTGTTGCCTTTCTGTTCTTTAACACCATACACCACTCCTAATTCAATCCTAGCCACCTACCTGGTTGCATCCAAAAAAGTTTTCTCTCAGTTTGCCTCCTGGCCTGATGTGCTGCTTAGATGTCTCTCACTGCAAGAAGCCTTCCCTTCCTCTGCTATTCATCACAGCAATTTCACATGCTCTCCTCAGCTGTTCTCTCCATGGGCTGCTGAAGCTGGTACGGTTGTTATCCTCTTTATCCTGTACAAAGTTAAAAAAAAAATTATGGCTAACTCTGGGGACCACCCATACAGCAAGAAAAATTGAGAAAAAACTGTTGTTTTCATGCTTTGGGCAGTTACACGCATGCATAGCTTGGATCAGACAATCCTTCCCATTTGACTTCTGTTCTCAGTAAATATTTGTAGCTTTGCTGATAAAGCAGTGCTGGATTTCTCAGCTGGGCTTCCATGTGGACCATAAGCTGTGGCACTGGACTATAGAACCTCATTAAATAACAAGTCTTCTTGAATAGTCATTTGTATCATTCTCTAATTTGGTCATGAAAAATCTGTTTAGGGATCAAATGGCAGCACAAAGTCTCCAAATACAGCTGCTTTGGCTCTCTTATTGATTGCTGTGAGGCCCATGGCAATAGTAACAAAGGCTTCTATGCATGATTTTTTTTTATTGTGACCTAAACGCAGTAATTCGTGTCTAGGAAATGGCAAAAATGTGGAGGACTTTTTATCTATTATATGATTTCTATTTAATGCATCTTATCTTTGTTTCAGTCTGGTTTTACTCATTTGTGGTTCGTGCCTGCCCTGGCTGTCCACAGAGAAGCCTCTGGGGATGGGCACTGGCTCCTGGGGACTGAGTGCACTGCCCATAGCACAGGCACAGGCTGCAATAGCCTGAAGGAGGGAGCAGGGTGAGGACGTGCCCAGGGCTGGGGATCTGGAGAGCACAGAGAGGAGATGTATCCAGGACAGCCCCTGTGCCAGCAGAAATCCCGTGACCAGCCACAGGACAGTTTTGGCACAGGGCTGGTGAGGGATCTGAACATCTGACTCTGAGCTCAGCATCCCTGGCTTGCCCCTGACCCAGTGGGACACGCAGAGAATTGTCACCCTCTGTCCCTGACTTTCCATCCACCTGCACACAACTCAGCCCCAGGAAGGTTTCCCTCTTGACTCAGAAGTCAAAGCTGTCGGCCACTTCTACGTTCATCAGTTTGCAATCAGTAGTCACTTCCCAAAAGATAAAATATTACTAAGAGGGAAAAGACACAGAAAAATAAGGATGACTTCAGACCTCGGTTTTACAGCTTTTTCCCTTTTGGAACTAACAACAACTCTAACACTTCCCTTTTGCCCACGGATCTCCAAGTGCTTTACAAAGGCAACAAACATCCCTGACAGCACTTTACAGTGAGGGAAAGAGGAGCACAGAGGGGAAGGTTATTTATCTGAGCACCCTTCAAGAGACCAACAGCAGAGGTAGGAATACAACCAGTAATCAGCTGGCTAGGAAAGCTGCTCCCTGGACATGCTGCTTATAGTGGTCACATTTCTAATGCCAATAAAATCTGTGTTTTCAACCTCTCTGACCCCTTATCAGTTCTTCCCTTCCTTCTCAGCATACACATTCCCAGTAAGTCATCATGTGACAGTGAAAGTTCCTCTGGGATGGACTTATTGCTTCTATTATTAAAGCTTATTTTTCCAGGCCTCTTTCTTAGGTACTGGTCCTGGTGTTTATGAGATACATTTTATGTTTTGTGCAAAGCAGGGAGATGAGGCATGGGGGAGGTTCAGTGTGTTCAATAGGTAGTTGAGACAACATCTTCTATATAAAGATTATTTCAAAACTGCCCTCGGTGCAAGCTGCAGCTGAATTTCAATGCATCCTTGGCTTTTTTGCAATTTCCTGCCAGAAGAGCAGCTCTCAAACTGTTTTGAAATAAAAAGACACAAATGCTGGAAGGAGGCAAGTGGGCAATTGACCTCATCAGAGCTCAGTGCTGGTGTTAGTCAGGCATTTTCCACCTAGAGGGGTTTGGGTTTTTCCATTCTTTTGGGGGGGCATGGGGAGAGAAAATCCTGATTTCTCAGAACTGAAACGTTTTGTGGGAAACACATCATTTTCACAAGTGCTTTCTGGGAAGAATCTTCCTGCTCAGTTCGAGACTGATGGACAAAAACTGATTGGGAAAGGATCCCAGCATAGCCAGCAGCCCAGTGGTCTGCACATTCCCTGGTGATGTGGATTTACACCATGAGCTACAGGAAAGGTTGAGCTGGCTCCAAATAAAGCAGAGCAAGGATTTGACAGAGTCTTCCCACAGCCACTGCAAATACCCCAACCTCGGGGTCATCCTCTCTCCTCTGCCCAAAAAGTGGGATTTTTTCGAAGTCAGAATCCATCCAAGAGGAGAAATTAAACTCAACACATTGATCCCACTCAAGGAGGTGTTTTAGACCATAAACATGAACCCTGGTCTCCTACATCCTATAGAAATATCCTCAGCACCAGGCTTTGACGTGCTGCGAGCTGGACCTCTTTGCCCACTTGCTCTTCCTTCAACAAGAGCCTTATTTTCATTTTGATGAAACAAAAATTCTAAAGCATTCCCACTTTTACTAAAACGTGTTTTCCTGTCTAGCCAGCTTTACTCAGCATTTTGGAAAGGAGTCCTTGGTCTGATACCAGACATTTAACATCTGCCCCACCAAATCTAAAAAATACCCATTACACACAGAATGAGAAGCATTTTCTTTCACCTCACCAGGCTGTGAATCAGACCCCAGACTCCAACAATTCCCCAAAAAGTGCCATTGGGTTTGTTTGCTAGTTTAATAGAAAATAAAAGATGTGTTCTTTACACTAAACCATCATTTAGAGAAGCATGGCAAGAGCCCACACAGGAAAGATCCCTGGGCTGCTGCTCTGCCTTCTCTACATTGCTGTTTGTTGATTTTTTTTTTTTGTTCCTCGTCTCAGAGAGAAACTGGAGGAGTTGTGCAAGGTCCTTGCACAGCTGGGAGCAGATGACCCCTCTGCTGCAGCTCTGTGGCTACTGGAGCACTGGTTCCAGTCCCCTCAGCTACTGACTGCTCTCACTGCGGTCTGGGTGACTGCAAACCTCTGTGGGGTGCACCGGGGAGGGGAAAGAAGGGAGTTCTCCTCAAGAAACATTTCAAATCACTGACATCAAATTCACTGGTGTCAAATTTTCCCCAACAGACATAATAAATAAATCCAGAGAGAAGTGAAAGAAGGCAGAATCTGTAAACGTGCTGAAGAATGCTCTGATGTGGCAGTGTTGAGGGAGGCTGGGGCAGGTTTTCTCAGAGGGTCAGAGAGGTACCTGTGCTGGAGAAGAGGATTGTAAAACACAGACTTTTAGCTCACTTTCTTTGGCTGAGGCCAATAATTCAACCCCTCTTTCCAAACTGCTCAGGCACACAGGAGGGATGATGCTGACAAAAGTTTCTTTAACCTGTTCAAGTTCCCTCTTGGAAAGAAGCTCTTTCCCAACTCTCCTGGTATAAAATAATGCTTTACTCAAAGCTAATTCTTCTAAATTAGGGTCTGCATTTACACAGAAGTAAGGATGATAATCTGAAGGGACATTAGCTGAAAGGTGCTTTAGAATAATGGCATTTTTCTATCATTACTACAAGGAGGAAAGGAAACTGTACATCACATGAAAGGCTGACCAGCTGCTCCTGTTACATAATGAATGGGGACATTGCTGATTCAATAAATGCTAAGAATACAGGAATTTATCTACAAAGACAGATACTCTTGTGTCCACATTAAGACTTTACTAAAATATATGGCAGAAATATAGCACATATTTCCTGATTATTTCTCTTTGCATGCTAGTTTATTTTGTCTCTTTTCCCCCCAATACTTTTTACAGGCACTGAAGAGGAGCAGTAGGAGAAGATTGGTGTTCTAGCAAGCAAGGACTTCATCTTAGGCACATAACAGGGAAAAAAATCATGTCCAGACTGGAGAAGAACTAAGCTTTGCACAGGACTTACTGAACCTGAGTTAGATTTAAAATTTGAGTGGAGTCAGCAGGCACAACACAGCCCACCTTCAGAGTGAGTGGCTGCAAATGAGAGGGAAACCCAAGAACTAATGCTAAATACTCAGTTCCTTCTGTCAGTAAATTTACAGCATACTCAAGGAAGACCTCAAAAAAAACCTCCTCAGACAAATTCTGAGTACGTTGTCAAAGGAAGAAAACAGCTCTTGTTAAAAAAAGTCAACATTTGGTAAATAAAAAACCAAAAATAGCGTGGTGCTGAGGCTGCAGCTGAATTCAAAGGTGATTCTGCAGGTACCTGGAAGAAGTGTTGGGAGAGAGAAAACTTCTATTGCACACAGACATCTGCTGCTTGCAAATCAGAACTGGATATTTACTGAGGTAAGATTACCTCACCCTGGACTCTGTTTAATCCCTGTCCTTCCCTTTGCAGAATTCAGTTCTGGCTGTATAAAATACTCAAAAATTGTGGAAAACAGAGACAAGAGGAGAAGGACAATCACGCCTGCTGGTGCAGGTGGGCAGGTACAGGTGTCTGTACATGGATCTGAATTCATGTTTGGCAAACCCTGAATGGAGCTGGGAGCTTTGGGATGCCGAGGGTGGGAGCAGTTCCTGAACAACAGCTCTGCAGTACAGGTACACTTGATATGGAAGTAAAAACAAAGTACCTGGGCTCTCTGTGCTGTTTCTGGTTTCTCTACATGAGAAAAACAATTTCCAAGGGTTCAGCTCCCATTTAAATAGCAAAACAGACATCCTGGTTTTCCAGAGATTAGGAAAAAAAACTACATCCTGGAGTGTATCAGCAGAGCTGGCTGTATTTCATCTGGGCCAGCAGAGCTCCATCCATTTGCACAAGGCAGGGAGCTTCTGTTTCCAAACAGACCATGAGCAGAGTTATGGCCTGCAAATCAGGCCAGAATATCCTTGGCTCTGTTTCAGGATGCAAATACTGCTCTTTCTCTGAGAAATATTAAAATTGAATGATCTAGTGAGGAGGCTTTCCTACCTACTTTGGTTATGGGTCTTCTGAGAGATTATCCTGCCTATCAAGTAGCTTTTAGTGTTTATCAGTGACCACAAGATCAATTTGCACTCTTAGAAAATAAATACAATTCTTGCTTACAGTAAAAATCAAATGTGCAAGTATGGAGGAAAAGAAGAGAGAACAGGATTAATAAATTACAATTGTTAGCAAGCACTAACATGTATCGAAAATGGCAAATTCTCTGGAGTACAGCTGAGCTTCTTTTATTCAGGTCAATGACTCTTTTTGTGATTCTCTCCTCTCAAAAAGAGCATTTTTCAATGATTTATGTATAATAATCTCCACATCAGCATACCGTATTTTTCACTATTTGTTTGTTAAACATGCAGCAAGGATCTCACACTGAAGCCCTTAGCCTTGAAAATCCAACTGGGATAAAGGCATAAAAATATACATTTAAAATAGAAATATTTATTACTGAGGCTGATGTTTATGATTTGACATGTAGGTAAGGGGAAAAAATATGTCATTTTAGATTGCTGAGCTAGGGCTTTAATGGTGTGGGTTTCAGACAGATACGTGAGGGCTGTTTATTAAGAAAAAAAAAAATAAAAAAAATTAGAAAATCATCCATTCACAGGCCACCAGAGCAGGAAGTGTTTTTTTTGCAGTAAGTGTTGCAAAAGGAGTTTGTCATTGTTCTGTGCCAGTGCTGGCTGCTCCAGCCTGCAGGAGTCAGAGCTGGACAACAAAAAAAAACAAGAAAAAAAAAAATTTAAATAGTTCAGATGACTTGAATTAGTTCAAAGAGATTTGCAAGTTGTTGGGTTCAGGGTGGTTTTTTTCAGGACTGAATTCCATCGTGGCAGATTTTCAGCCATCTCTGCTCCTGTACTTCAAAGTGCTCACCCACCACTACACCCCAAGTGCCTGTTTCAAGTGCTGACGTGCTGATTTCTTAAAAAAAAACCCAAAATAAAATGCAGGTGTCCACCTGTTTGAAGTCTCATGTATTACAAAGTCTTGTCATCCACTCTAAGAGCAGGACAGAGCCCTGTGACAAAAAGGTCACGATTTCCAACAGTGATCCAGGAGGCTGAATTGTTACCTGAGGTAAAGGCTGAGCACGTTGTTTCTTTGTCTTAAATCTCAGCAGTTCTTCCGTGGGAGCAACTCTCCCCAGGCTGGAGAGCTCCCAGGGAGTCCCAGATGTGATCCCAAATCAGGCTGGACTATCCCACCAGTAAATCCATATCTGGCTAATTCCCATTTTCCCTCAGAAGATGTGAGAAGTGCAGAAGCTGCATGTGGGAATTCTAAACAGGGAAAAATAGCACCACACGTGAATAGTGACATCATTTTGGGGGTTATAAATTGTTATAGAAAACACTCCAATAATTTTAATTATTTGATAGTCAGGTGAAAATCCCAGCAGATTTCCATTTCAGTATGAATTACAATTTTTACTAGGTCATACCATACGTGTTCCCTGCTGATGTAGAGGATCCCATTGTCTCTTCTGTCAGTACAAAAACTCCACCAATATCAATTCCATTTTCAAATTTGAGGGGGGATAAACAGACCCCACAGAGAGTGGGGGAAGGAGGGGGAAAAATCAGTAGATAAAAAAATCAGATTTCCAGTATCTCTCAGCTAACAGGTCTGTCCCACCCTGGCCAAGACTTTAAAGGCAACCAAGCCTTCTCACTAGAGCTGGATTCTCAAAATTGACTGGGTACTTAGTAGGCACTGAAGTCCATAAATATTTCACAAGGAAAAGAATGCATTTCCCAAGCATTGACTAGCTACATATATTATTTATATGAAACCATAACTTAAGTTGAAAAACAATAAATGCTTCAACAACAGACCTGTTCACAGCCTACTCTATTACTAAGTAAAATGGGCTCTGCCTGTTCCTGAGATCCTGTAACTATGCAGAAATTCACTGAGACCTGCACAGAAATCCATCCTACAGAGGGGCAGGATGAGATTGCAGTCACTGCACCAATACCAGTTTGGAAAACTGGAAATTACGTGGACAAGAGATTCCAAGACGCTGAAAATCATTTACATTTCATATTTGTGGTGCACTTTATGCTCATGTTTGAGGTTGGGTCTCCCATTCTAAATAAGGGCAGGGGAGGCACAAGAATGGAGAGGTGTTACCTCCCTTTTCATACCCAAACCAGCAGAGCTCAGGGAGATTAAGGACTCCATTTTCCACCACCATGGCCCCAGTAGCCTTTTTCAGAGGAAAAAGATGCTACAAAAAAAAAGATGAGGGCCAGAAAAACCAGAGATTGCAGATTCCAGATTGATGCCAGAATGCTCCTGAAGATCTGGGAACTGCACTGAGACTTTCTACTTCCCAAACAACTTAGCTACAAAACTCTCCCTTCTTGGTGAAAGATCTTCGGACAGGTTTTTAAATGGCTGCTTTGTCATTCAACCTGTTCAACCCCGCAGAGGAGGCCTCTCAGAGGAGGTGTAACAGACTAATGCTCTTTTGCCTGGAGCACTCATAACATTAATGGAAGTTAATTCTGCCGGTGCAAAAGGTTTAAGTGAGTTTTGCTAGCTCATAACCACAGCTAGGGAGAAGGGAAAAGCTTTTGGAGCAAGTGGCTCCAAGATGTAGGCATTACCTCCACCATTTATGTGTTTACCACTCAGCTGGCAGCTAATGGGCCATGTATAAACTCAGGGTGAAAGTGGGTAAAATAAATTGCATTCTTTGGAACAACCATCTCTTCTTTCAGTGGCACAGAAAAAAAAACCATCCAAAATGCACCCTGGAAAGCTATTTTGAGTTTGTTCTTTTGGCAAGACGTAGAAAGTGCCAAGATAAAGTCAGTCAATTCAGAATTGTGAAGGGAGGGGGAAAAGGCAATAAAAACAGTGGAAGTTCTGAAGACAAGACTCACCTCAGTGCAGACAGCAAGAAGGATATTTATGCACTATTTATACCACTCCAAGTGCAAATTTTGCCTTGCATCGATTACAATTCACATCTCAAAGATCTTTCTGCAGCTCTGGCATAATTCTAATAATGCAGAGGCTGAGGAAAAGGGAAACTGCAACCACTTCAGGCAGGATCAGCTGGCACTTCCCTGTCCCCTCACAGCCCAGGGCATCACACACATCCTGACAAACACCCAGACAGAGCAGGCTGGAAGCTGCAGCATGACAGAGGCTGTGTTAGCAATGGAGCATTTCCCAGGCATTTCCTTCTTGTTTCCTGGCTCTGCCTCCATCCCCTGCACTGAGTAGAACTGGGAGGGTTTGGGGTGCTTGGTTTTGCAGGGATGTGCTGGAGCCAGGCCCTTGGCCACTGTCAGAGGAAGGCAGGAGGAGCATCAGTGGGATGTCAGGAGGTGAAGCTGGCTGATGTTGTGCCTCCTCTGCCTTCCTGTGAAGGGCCAAGGCAGAAAGGTGTCCCTGCAGTCCCTCCAGAGCTCCCACTGACTGTGCAGCCATGGCAGGAGTTAGGCCTGACCCAGCCCTGCTCTCCTGCTGTCCCCTTCCCAAATGCCCACCCCAGCTGAGCACAGCTCCCACCCCCTCTTACAGCACTGCTGGTTCCTATGGCAGGTGGGCAGGTGCAAACTAACGCGGTGCGTTTGGATCCAAGAGCCCTCAGCACACACGGGGAGATAAAGAACTTTGGGAAAGGGGGTGTTGACAAGCAGAGCCTTGTGGAAAGTGACTGGAAGGATCAGGAGCCTGCACACCCAGCTCCCCCACTCCTACAGCAGCCAAAAAGCATCCCCACCATGGGAGCATCACTGCTCTCTGTGCTCCATTTTCCATTGAAAAGCCATTTCAGGGTAGTTCTGCTTTGGCTGAAAGAGCCAACTCCCCCTGGACACCTGCTCCTTCCAGGGCTTCTGGCGAAGAGGATTTCTACAGGCACCATGAGGATGTGCCCAGCCCTGTGCTCCATGTCCCCACTGCAGCCACACTCCACAGCCTCTGCTGCAGTCGGTTCTTTGTCCCAGCAGCTGACCCTGCCAGCTGGCAGTGCTGTCACCAGGAGGCAGAGAGTGACAGAACCCCTTGAAGGGATTATTCAACCCTGTGATCCCACACAGTGCCCTAAACACCAGAGTGTACCCCCAGCTAACTCCAGACCAAGCTCACCTGCAGGAAGTGATTTCCTCTGATTCCTGTAGCACTGGTGGATCAGTGACCGTCCTGCAGAGCCAAGGCAGGGCACGGAGAGGCTCCCAGGATGAGCTGTGGGCAGGATTTGGTCTCTATGGACAGCCCCAGGTGATCCCAGTGCCTCGTGCTCATCCTCAGCATGGAGGAGCTGTTTCCACACCCAGGACAGAGGATGAGAGTAGGACTGTGTCCAACCCAAGCCCTCTCCACACCAGTCTCAGGCAGGTATGAGATTTGCACAGGCTGCTTGTGAAGGCCTGGGAAAGGAAACCCAACACAACAGTGGGAAATCACAGCCAGCTCTGTCACTCTCAGGGCTCACACTATAAAACCTTCATTGCTCCAACCCGTGAAGCAAAATGACAAATGGCTCCAGTCAAAAGCATACAGTCAGGACCTAAATCTTCCACCACCCTCTTTCTGCCTGAATTCATTTGAGGTGTTCTGTGAGATAAATTGAATTTTGCATTCTTCCAACTGCAAAAATAGATTGTTCTAGCTATTAAAATAAATATATGAAGAAAAAGATTGAAAACATGAAAAAGAAAGGAAATATTATTGTACTCAGAAGTCAGAGTCATGCTAAAGAATCACAGTGGTACTGAGACACCTGTGCTATATTTCTGCAGGGGCAGCAAGGAAGAAGGAAAATAAAGGAAAAAAAAAAAAAAAAAAAGGAAAAATCCCACACCTTTATATAGAGAGTCTTTTTGAAGAGCATTTAGGGTTAAAATAAAAGCAGGTGTCATAACTTCAGTTGCACTGCACCAGCTGACTGACTTCAGTGGGAGCAAGGGCCAAAATTTTTTAATCTTCTGCTTATACCTCCAGTAGCTGTAGGGCATCCCCTGAGCAGTCTGGGGGGGTTGTGCCTGCATTACAGATTTTACTCAGCATGATTATGTTGTCCAAGCAGCGTTCCTCCCTCTTCCACAGGGCCCCACACATCATTTCTCTCTGACTAGCCAAGTTCAGTCGCACACAGAAGGCACCAGAAAATCCCAATTGTCCGGGAGGGTCTGTTTGGGTGTCCCAGGACAGGGGCTGGAGGGTCCTTGTGGAAGCTGTCCTGGTCCCTCAGTCACCGTTACCTCCTTTCACATCCCTTCATGCTGGTGAATGGATTTACCTGGCACCAACACTTCAGCAAGGAGTTCTACACTCCTCGAGAAGTGAAAGCCAAAAATTCCAGATACCAAAGCTCCAGAGGCTAAAAGTGAAGAGATTGGTACCTACATGTTTGTATAGCTGGGCCCCTGAGGCTACAAAGCAGCAATTGCCACTTTTTTGAGTCTTCCATCACCTCAGTCATCCACTAGACCAGATCTCTTGGGTCAGCCCCTCTGACCTGTTTAGTAGAATATTTTTTATTCTAACAGTTGCAGATCAAGCTCAACTAGATCTATTTCCCAGACTTAGGGAAGAAACTCTTGAAAGATGAAAATACTTTAAATTTAAGCATCTGATTTTTTTTCTTTGAGAAAAAATATTTTTTAATTGATGTTTCATTTCAGATCAAATAAAATATTTCATTCTAATTAAAGTTTTTTACTGGTTTTTGTTTTTTTATTATTCAGACATCATACCAAAATATTATTATCAATTATTTCCACAGAGCTGCTTAGATTTGGGCACCAAACAGANGGGTGCAAACGCTCGGTGTTCCCAGGTCCCAGTCCGGAGCAGGTTCGTGTGGGTCCACAGAAGGGGAAGAGAAACAGTCCAGGAGGGAATTTGGACTGTTTAGCTAAACTACCTAATGAATAGAAGAAAGCCAGAGCAAGCAGAAGCAAGCAGTAGCCAAAGCGAGCAAGAGGCGAAAAGCAAAAGCAAGAGCAAAAAAAAACTGGAAAACAGCACTAGGTACTGCCCCGTCCCTGCCAGTGTCCCGCCAGCCGTGGGGGAGAGACTGATAGCAAAACCCAAACAAAACATTTGCCCTTCAGAGTTCGTCTTAAAAGCACAGAACATATCCAGCATAACACACAAGAATGGGGATACAAGCATCATAATGTCACCCTAGGACATACAGACAAAACCCAAACAAGTTCTGTGTTGCTAACTTACTCTTAGTTCTGCAATAGTGGATTTTTTTTAAAGCTCCAGCTTCTTGAATCATGGGATTCTATGAATCTGTCAGCTTGCTTTCCCACTGAAAGTAGAGGTCTGACAATTTGAGTTGCAAACATAAGCTTAGGTGGTGAAGCACTAAATGCCCCAAACAAGCAAAACATGCATTTTTTCATCTTACTAATTTTAAAGTCAATCTTGTCATATGGGGCAGATATTATTTGTGATTTTTGAACTCTTAGGGTAGAAACTAGTGTAAATTACTTTCCAGGAGCTGTTTGAGAAAGAAATCTCCATCCCTGGGGCTTTTGACCCTTCTCTGTTCTTGGCCTCCTCCCCTGTGTTTTGGGGAAGGAAACCATCAGGCAGCTCAGCCCAAACCCCGACAAACAGCAAGAGTTAATTTGGTGCAATGTATCTGAGTGTAGTAACTGATTACATTTTTCCCCAAAGGAAACTTCAGTTAATTTGGTTAGTGACTCATATGCCAGGCTGCCAATTACAACACAGATGATTACACACATAAATTCACGTCGCAGTGGCTCAACGATCACAGGGAGGGAATTAAAAAAAAAATAAAAAAAAAAAAAAGAAGAAGAAAAAAGGAAAATAATAAAAAAGAAGCAGAAAGGGGAAAAAAGGGCTCCCTTTAACCTTCCTGGGGCTGGGGGAGGGTGGGGTGAGAGCCCACCCTGCAGGGTGCTGGGTGCCCATTCAGGCCTCTGGAGACTGAGTGCCAAAAGCTGTGAGACTGGGCCGTGCCATCCCTGCAATGGCAGTGTCTGTAGCTTTCCATTTGGGATTTTCACTGCAGAAATGTGTGGCACGCTCTCTAAAAGATTGTTTGCCAGTATCGTTAGAGGAACCCATACACAAAGAGAGCAGGGAGGAGGTTAAATGAGCAGTGCTTGGCAGTACATCAGTAAATCATTTAAAGATAACCTGTGCATACCAATACCCAAAAAAAAAAAAATCCAATTAAAGTAACTTATTGCAAACCTAGTCCCATTTCTGAAGTGCTTTATATTCCTAAGGAGGAGTGGGAGAGGGAGAGGACAGAAACAGGACAAGGAGTGAGAGTCTGATGCTATCACATGAGGAAAGCCCAGGCTGGGGATGGGAAAAGAATTCCTCTGTGCCTCATCAATTGGAATCGATACCAAGGGGGGCTGGCCAGGCTCCTGAATACACATATTCAGAGAAAATGAGACTTTGCACTTAAAAGCAATAGGAAGTTCTGACATCGGTGCAGAGCGTAGGAGGAAGAAGGTTTTCTTTTATCTTAAAAGAAAGATACTTCACTGGCCTCAAATGCATTTCTAGCTAGACATCCCTGCAGATAAACAGCTGCATTTCCTGCAGTCAGGGTCAGCGGGCTGCTCCGGGGGAATTCATGCAGCTCCTTGCTGGGGAGGTTGAAATCCTTTACAAACAGTAATTAAGCTTCGTGGCACCAGGGTACTATTATACCACTTTTACAAGGGAATAAAAAGAATGTGGCAGCAAAGTGATTTGCCCAAGGTCATCCAGCCAGTCAGTGGCAGAACCAAGTACTACACGCTGGTCTCCCATCCTCACCTCTCACCAGCAGACAAGTCCCCTACCTTGGCCTTTATTAAATAACCATTACAAAATGTATTAATTTTAATTTGGAAGTATGTAAATTGACTCTTTCCCACAAGACAGCAATCGGCTGCTAAATAAATACCGAGTGATTATTGCAATCATATTTGCTGACGAGGGGATCATCAGTGTAATGTGCTGGGTTCAATAAGAAGGTTATTGCCTGTCAAATAAACGTGATGAGCAGAGCCTGGACTGACGTGGGACAAATCCAGCAGTCACTGGCTTTGGTGGGAACTTCAGCTGCCCAGCACCTTTCAGAGGCAGAACTCCTGTATTTTTTACAATAAGTGGAGAGAAAACTGGTGCTGCCAAAGCAGCACTAACTCCAGGAGTAAGATGACCTTAGGTCAGATCCTGGCACCCTAAACTTGATTGTGAGAGTAGTTAAGTCTCACTGATTTCAGTAAAAACAGCTCAGTGTGCAATGCTGTTCTTCACAAGGGTAAAAGCAGTAGAAATAATTCCCCTAGTATGAAAGGATGGGATGATTTTAGGATTACTGTTAAATGCAGAAGGAAATGCCTCTGTTTTTATTATAAGTCAGCAAAAGGAGAGAGCTGTAAATACAGCTGAATAGTCAGATTAGGTCTTCCAGAGAGGTGGCCTGCACATACACGGAGCTATTTTAAGTTGCCAGTACCTTTTGTGTTTTTCCAGAGCGTGAGTTTGTAAGAACAGTGTTTGCTCTCCATCAGCCAGCCAAGGATGCCTCCAAACAGCCCCGGTAGGTGCAGAACCGCTTATCACACACCGAGAAAAGCACCTTGCAGGAGACTACAGCCGCCGCTTTCCGGGGTGCCCGTGTGTGCCGGAGGGGTGCCGGGCCATCCCGCGGGTATCCCGGCTCCTGGCGGGGCTCCCGGCGGCGCCGGGCGGCCCGGGCAGTTCCCGGCGGCGGCACTAGGTGGTGGCAAGCGGCTGGCGAGCGGTGGCGAGCGGAGCGGCCAGCGCCGCGCTCCGGGAGAGATGGGCTCGGTGTAAAGCCCTGATGTCTCCCATGAAGGGCTGATGTCCTCCCGCACGCCGGCACAGGGGCGGCCAGGACGAGCTGTACCGCTCGGAGGGAACAGTTCTTGCCGTTCTTATCTGCAGACCTTCCCAGGGTGTTCTTTTCGCGTTAATGTTTCCTTAAAATAGTTACTTCTTTCTATTTCCCTCCCTCCCCGCCGGCTCTCGCCTCACGTTTAGTGCGTTTAGGGGTTTGCTACTGAAGGTTGAGATAGGAATTTTAGGAGATGCAGGCTCCGCTTGATTTGGGTTTGGAAAGTGTGGAATGCGTCCTCTCTGCCAGCGCCGCCGCGCACTCGCATCCGCGCTCGCACAGGCCAATTAGAATGTTAATAATAATTAAGTGTCTTACTCCTAAGACGCTCCTACACAGGGGAATGCTAAAGTGCCAGTCAGCTCATTTCATTACATGCAGGCAGACACCTCTCAAGACCTCGTGTTTGCCAAGGGAGCGGAGCGATTCCAGCTCCGGCCAATCTGATTCCAGATGATCTGCTCAACAAACAAATTAGAGCAGCCTACAGAAGGAAACGTGCACCAGAAAAAAAGTCCAGCTGTGGCAGCTGAGCTCTACCTTTCACCTCAAACTGAGCCACAGCAAATAAATACGGGGTGAACCCTAAGAATTTCCAGCGTGCAGGGGTTTGTGGGAGTCTTTATCCAGCTTTGGTTCACACGCTTCAGAGCGGCTCCATTTCAGATTTGAGATAATCCCCTAATTAAACACAAACTCCAGCTTTAAGCTGCATGTCATCTGATTTCTACCCCAAAAATCAGAGCGGGACACAGACCCTGCAGGGCTGTAGATGTTGTCCAGCTCTGAGGTTGCACTGGAGTGGACAGCAAGGGCTGGCCCAAAGGTCCCCCTCCATCTGTGGGAGCCACACGAGTCCCACCTTGCCCAGGGGCCAGGAACGCTGCAGTCTGGCTCACAGCTGACCACAACATGCTGCTGATTCACAGACCCAGCCTTGCAGGCAACTACAACCTTTGGTGGGCAAGAGGACGGGAGGTTAGCAAGATTTGGAAGAGTTCATGGGCTCAAGGCTTGTTTTTCAGGGAACATGCAGGAGGGAGCTGGGAAGAAAAGCTTGGATACAGTTCTCATGAGCAGAACCTTTTAAATGACACTGGAGAGTTCTGGAGTTTATTTGTACCTGGCTAAAGGGAATGAACTTAGTATGTTCCTGATACCAGAAATGTTATGGCTGCTTTTCACCCAAAGGTCTGCTTTTCAGAAAAAGGAAAGAAAAAAGAGAAGGAAAAAAGTGAGGCAGAAGTAAATGCAGACCAGTAAATCTCCAGGAGCAGGAAAACAGAAAACCCTGTTTATCCAGAGCACACACTGAATAAACCAGATACAAAATAAGTTAGAGCAAGACTGAGTCATTCACATTTCCAATAAATTAAAGGGGGAAAATCCTGTCATTTTTCACTCTATTTCACATCAGAGAGCAATCACAACAGACTATTCACTTAATGCGATGATGACTTTACCCCTGCCCCCAAGGGGTTTCTCTCCCTCTCTTGCACAGCCCTGAAAATTACCACATTTGTCCCCATTTTACATCTCTCCCCACACCCAGTTTGTCCCATTTCAAATGCTTTGGGTTCTTACATCTGCTGTCAGTCTCTTTTTACTATCCTTTGATTTTTACCAGCTGCAAGAGAAAAAAAAATACACAAGCCCATGAACCTGATTAGATGTGCACGACACATAATGCTGCACCTGAACATACAGCTGAGTTCACCCAGATCCAGTTTTCCCAAAAGATCAGAAGTCTGAACATAATCAAGCCAATCCAGGAACCCAAATTCCATAAAGAAGGTCCCCCTGGGTCCTGTTTCCAGTTTCCCCACAGATAACCCAAGGGGATGCTGTGGGGCCAACTCACCACTGTGGCAGGAATTTTGCATACCCGGCTTCAATTTTATCTCCAGCCTCTGGGAAGTAAAAAGCTAAATGAGGAATCTGAAGTGAAGACTCAGCTTCTCATTGAGCTAGAACTTTTCTAAGCCACCACGGAGTTTGAAAGTTTTGTTAAGCCACGTATAAGTACTAATGACTTTTATTGCAGATCAGTGAAAAGAGTCATTGCTCTGAGGTTAGGAGAGACCTCGGAGATCCTGCTCAAAGCAGGGCTAAGTCACAACACAAGATCTTGAACAGCAGAAGAGAGCAGATGTGGGGATGTTTCCAGGTAAAGGTCTTCCCAGAGCTTTTCAGAAGTTTTAATTGAAGCCTAGCAGTACATAAACAGAGTTTGCTCCAGAGCACAGCAGCTGCTGTGTTACTCAATAAAAAGATTTTCTGTGTTGCATTGCTGGTGTGCACCGAGCTCCTAAAAGCATTACAGAAGGTAAAATCAGAAGTGTGTGGTGGAAAGCAAAAGGGAAATGGCTGCATTTGAGTTTAGCACAAAAACCCAGTTATAATTTCACAGGGGGAGAATGGAGTAAACTCCTACACTGCTCTTACTGCTTGGAGATTCTGCCACAGTGAGGCTGAGAGCCGAGAACAACCTGGAGACTCAGTGTGGGTATTCACTCCCACAGGGACACTGCTGACTGACTTAACTGGAACTGTATTTGAGCAGAATGTTTCAGATCTTCTGCCCACTTTGTACGAGATCAGATCCCATCCACTCACTCAAAAGCAAGAACTTCTGCTTTCTCAAAAAATTAATTGCAAATTTAAAACATAGAATAGTAACACAACATGCAAAAAGAAGTTTGAATAACTCTAGGTGATTTGCACTGGCGTTACTCCGTACACACAAATTCTCAAACTGTGGAAATAATGAGGTGTTCTGATAATCATTTTCCTCTCACCTGTACAGTGACAGACAAATCTGTTCTATTGTTATTGAAGGCAACAATGAAAATGTATGAGAATATCTGAAAATGTAAGAAGTATTGAAAAAGTCAAATAGTCTGAGCTTTGTAATTCACAGTTGTCTGATAAGACTAATGTTAGTTTTTGGACACATCGCCATCTATAAATTACAGGAAAATTAGCTGAGCAATTAGCTGGAAGCAAAATAAGCATCCTCATATTCTGTAAAGCACAGCAAATTATTTTATAAATAAGCATTTGATCAAACAATCATTTGATCTTGAGAGCTGTGTAATCAAAGTTTTCAATCACTTCTCCATAGCTGCCAGGAGTTTCAGCCTCACGGAAGCTCTAGCATTTTGTCAACCTCCAGTGCACAGAAATGTTGAGGCATGTCCCCACAAGATGATCATCTGTCTGGCTTGCAGTTAAAGCCATGAGATGTTACTTTTTACATTAGCTGAGAATTGCCCAGTTGCAGTTTTTAAGTTTGTTAAGGATGACAAAGATGAGCATGACAGACTCGTGGTGATTAAATGCCTCTCGGATTTATTTCACAACGCGCTGAACGTTTCTTATGATACAATCTTAAAATTAGAATGAACTGATCTCGTACCTACTGAAGTTTATGACATGATGAATTCTCTAGAGGGTAAATTACAACGAAACATTGGTAGCAAATTATGTGATTATAAATGTAGCTCATCCAAAAGCACCTCATGACAACAACATGAGCCCTGTTCAGTCGTTCAGGGTCTGATGTCAGCAAATATGACATTTTCACCTGATACAATCACCCTCACTGAGGGGGGGAAACAGGCTTCACAAAGGAGCTAAAATTGTACAAAAGCTGAACTGGAACACTTTGCTGGGAAACACTTTCTGTATTATATGCTGGAAATTAAGTGAGGTGTGCATGCACTGCACAAGTATTGGATTTGGACATGGTATATTGCTTTCTATTCAGAGTCCTGGTTCTTTCAATCTCTTATAGTTTGTGGAATTAATTATGTCCATTTCTACCTCAAATACAGAAGGGGAACAAATAATTTCCTTGGATAAACGGACTTGAACAGATTGCAGTAGACCACAAAATATTGATTATGTTAAGTTTGAACTTCAAATTAAGGCACAAATGAAGGTTAATTCCAGTTATTCATGTAAAGAGTCTTATGACTTGCTTTAAAATATATTGAAAAAGTATCCAAATGGTCATAAGCACTATTTTCAGTAACAAATTGAAGTCTACAGGACTGAATTGTATATTCAAGGGTAGTAGATGTGAACATAAAGACCCAAAAAATAGATGATTTGCTAAAGGAAATGACATTTCTTTAAATTGCTCCTTCAAAAGGGCATTCTCCCCTTAATCACATAGTTCTTTCCAAGGTGGGTGATCATCCTGCAGGAGACATGCAGTGGTCAGGCAGCCCTGGATTCCAGCTGAGCCCAGCCCCAAAGGCTCCTTTGCTTGTACTCAGCCACCAGCAAAGCAGAGCAGTGGGCCCGACTGCCAGGGCCAGACAGGCAAGGAGGGCTGGGTTCCACCCTGTCCTGGGCAGATCCTGCTCAGATGGATGAGGGACTGTAACCAGAGCTTCCCATGTGTTATGAATAAAAACCCAGAATCTCCTCATGTTAATGTTATCTGTTTTAATGATAAAAGTTATGTTACCCAAAAAGCTGTAAAACCCCCTGTTACATCCCTGGTTTATCAATCCTGTTACCCCCTACCCCCAAGTGTTTCTGTAATCCCTTTTTACCTTCATTCCACTGGGTAAAAAAAAAAACCAAACTGCCCCTGCCCTCATGGACGGGCAACAAAGGGGGCGGGAGGGGCAGCGACGGGAGGAACAATGGCGAAAAGACGGCAACGGGAAGAGAGACAGGACATGCAAATTAACACCCAAAAGCCTCAATGTAAAAGAAAATATCCCTAAAACAACGAGCCCGAGCCGAAGTCTGCAAAACCAACCGCAGGACTGTGCCAGGGAAAGGCAGAGCTGTCTCTCCATCNGATTCCTGAATAAAGCCTATAAAAAGGAGCCTGGGCGCCTGGCCCTGAGTATGTCACCATGGGGACTCTGGACTGTCGAGTGCTCTCTGCCATAACCACAGCAAACCAGCTGTGCTTGGGCACAGCAGCTGGAAGTGGCCAGCTCCGAGGGGTCAGGGACCTGCCCTGTGCTCTGCAGGGATCTCTGCATTATTTTTTACTTCCCCACAGGTAATCAGGATGCTGTTGCTGCAATTAGTATTACATTTTCAGTATGATTGGTCTGGAGTCCTCTATGCACACATCATTTCAGGACACTGGGCTGAATCCTGAGTTCACAGAGCCACAGAAGGAGCCCTAGTTGTGCTCACACTTCCTCTTGTGTAAAGGTAAAATGTATATTAATCTTAATATTAAATTAACAATATAAAAATAAAAAGTAAAATATCCTAAATTAATACTAAACTGTATCCCCATTCATCTGTTTAACTTAAAAATAAATTTTGTACCTTTAAATCTAAAAATTAAAAAAAACAATAAAATGTCTAAAACAATTATTTTCAAAATATAAAAATAAATGTTTTCAACTTTCCTTCACTCACCACCTATGTTGTCTATAGTACAAACAACAAAATAAAACTCTCCTTTACTTTTTATTAATTTTTAACTAACTAAAGCAAAAAAATTCTCCAAACTATAATTTTTCTTTCTTTTTCTTAAAACTAGTTAAACCTACTCTAAAATCAAAACCCAAAAAAAACACCAAAAACTCACACCTATAACCCACCAAACCTAGCCTGGGCCCAGCCTTTCCCAACACCAAAAAAACTAACAACAACTAAACAAACCAAACTACAACCCACAAAAAAAAAACTCTGTAAATTTGTCATCTCTGCAAAACAACAAAAAGTTTTGTTGTTCAGTGTTGCTCATTTGTTCTGTAGAGGAAAATCCAAGCCAGGGAAACTGAGTCTCTCTCACAGTAAATCTAAGCCAGTGTGAAGACAGTTTGAATAAGCTGGGATTTGGGCCTTTAATATCTCCTGAATGTTCAAGCTGACAGGATAGACACCACTAAGGGAATTCAAACTTCTGACAGGCTCCAGTACCCTGAAACAGCTTCCTGGGTGAAATGATATCCCAATGTCACAAGGGACTCTCCAGCTGTGACAGTCTCTCACTAAGGTGGTGCAGCCCACAGAACTTCCCTGCTTACATCTGTGGCCTTGACCGCTGTGAAATAAATCCAGGGGAGTGTCTGTCTCTAGCAGCAAGGTGGACCAAGGCTTTTCCACATACCTGCAACCCAGTCAAACCCTTCTGGTATTTTAATATAAGGCTTTAGGAAGCTTCATATGGTTGTGTTTCCTTTTCAGCATTAGCACATACCCACACCCAGCACTTCATTTTCCTAAAATACAAATGTGTACATGTATAATAAAAACGTTGACAAGTCCTAGTCAGAATTGAAGAAGTTTTAGACTTGGAAACCTGTGCACCTAAAAAAGGATAAAATGTGCTCCTTGCACTACTAATTTCTGATTGCACAGCCTGAGGATGCAGAACAGCAGTCCCAGGGGCACGTGCTACAGAATGTCAGCTGGCATCAGCAAAGGTGCCGTGGATGCTGCAGAGCTCTCCTGTAAGACTGCTGACTGTTTTCATGGCATCACATGAAACACAGAAATAAATAGCTTCTCTTCTATGATCACAGCATGAAAGTTTTGCTTTGCTGTCTATCCCTTCTCATTAAAAGCATAAAACACAACACAAGACAGGGATTAGACATAGTGCAGGCAAACGCAACAGAGCCACAGGGAAGAGCTCAAAGAGTAAAGGGATTGGCACATGTGCCAATAAAGGCAGCCCTGGTGTCAGCTACAGGTTGTGCCCTCAGAAGCCAGAACTGAATTTCACTCAGAGAACAGAGGAACAACAGGCACAGACACTCCAGACCACACAGGCATGAACACCCAGTTCCTTCTCCTGAGTTTCAGTGCAGGTGTTAGAAGAAGCCTCTCCCCCAGCAAACTGTCATAAAACTGTTACTTTTTCTTTTCTCCAGTCCTCTCAAAAACAAACAGACATGCACTCTTTTCCTGTGAAGCAAGTTTAGGGTTTTTTTCCTATTTAAATTACAAACACATCAGAAGTCTTTCTCACCACAGCGCATCCTGTCTTCTCTCTGTCTGACATTTAGAGTACAAACTCTTTAGGGCAGGCTCTGTCTTTAGTTTTTATGTCTCATACAGAGCCAAGACGTATTCTCAGTGTTAAACACTAAGTAAAAAAGGCCCATCTACATTCCCAAGGTCACATAATACATGCCCAGCTTATCTGTGACACACACATGATATGGTCAGCAGAACAGGTCTGCACAAGCAAACTCTCCATGTACACCCAACAAAACAGGCCCTGACTTGTGTGCTGGGGCCTGCACACCTGGTACAGTGCACACAGGAGGGCCTTGCTCATGCATCTGGTTTTTTAAAGTCCCCAGGATCCCTGTAGCCTGGAGCAATAGGGAGAAGCAGCAGGGGGAGGATTGCAGAGGGAAGCTGTTGTGTCCAGCTCAGCTCCTCACCGTGCTCTTGTTGAGCGGCTGGGGAAGGTGGGAGTGACTCAGGCACACAGGCACTGTGCACTGGACTGTGGGGCTGAGGAAAGGTGAGAACCCCTGCCCGCTGTGACCCCTTTCCTGGGCAAAAGCAAAGCAAATCCATCTCTCTCAGCAGTTCCAAGCAGCAGCTCCAGCCAGGCGCCATGATGACATCAGCCCTGCTTTTGCAATTCTTTAACCTCTGTCGTTCAGATCAGCAATGAACCAGCAAGGCTGACTTATCCACACATCAGCCCTGCAAAGTTATCAACACACCAACCAGGGGGCTGGCCCTCAGGGGTGACCTGTGCTTTCAGGAGTCTGTTTGTTCTGTATTTGGGGGGAAATCGTACAAAATCAAATATTAGGCATCCATAAGAAGCTCCAGGCAAACCTCTGTGTGCCGTGGCAGTGTCAGTCCTTTTGGCAGAAGGATGCAGATGTAGCAGATATTTGCTTTTTCTTATTTCTGTGTGTCATTTTGCACTGCTCCTCTCCAACTCTGGCTCCTGCTCTCATTCCTCATACAAGCATGGAAAAAGTAGCTCCTCCTAACAGACATCTACAATAAACATGCCGATACTTGAGATGTAAACTGAGAGGCTGGCATTATAACTGAGCCTCTAAATCAACCTCAGGACCTTGTTAGCATAATTAGTGATAGGACTGGTGGCTTACAAGATCCAGGACAGAAAATGGAAAAATAGTAATAACAATAAAAAAATGCAGTTGTATCCTAGCAATTGCTGGGATGATTGCTGATGGTTCAAAAGCAAGTCATATCTTGCGTGAGACAAATACATTTTATATGATGTTTAATCTCACAGGAATTCTGCCGGAAATACTCAGAAGCTTGTTAGAGGAAAATATGAGAAGCTACTCATGTGAACAATAAAAGATTCTTGTGTGGTGGAGCTACTGTGACTCCCATGCTGCTAATAGGTGCACATCTTGCAATTACAAGCATACTGAAAAATAATGCTGCATTCACTGCTCCTATTTACTAATTCCAAGCTTGGAGAAGAACACAGTCCTGGACATCCTTCCAGCTTAAACCCAGGTGAGATGGAGAAGCACAGGGGAGGGCATTTGTTCAAGCTCACCTGGAAGTCAGTGGCAGAGCCAGAAACAGTACCTGTCTATAAAGGATCTGAGAGCACTAATAAGTTTTGATGGCCCTAATCAGTCTGACCTGCAGCCTCCACCCTCTGCCCATGGTCAGGAGTCTCACTGAAGCTCAGCCCTGGGTCTTTAGTCACCAAATGAGCAAAGCTGAGTGCCTGTCCCCAGCTCACACAGAGGTGCCTGTGCCTGTCCAGGGGCCTTGTTGATCTTAACCCACTAATTTCCCAGCTGGACCTGAGGCCAAGCTCATCACTGTGGACTGGCCTGGTGATAACTGGGCTGTGTCTGACCATTATTAGCCTTGCTAGGCATGATCCTGACCTGTAGAATCACTTCCTGGCTTGAGGTCAGACCTGCCTCATCACCACAACATTGTCTGATGCTCTGGACTCCAGGCTGAAGCTGGCTGCCACTCCCAGGCCAGCCCTGCCTGCCTCCCTTGAGGGCTGTGGGGTGGGCCCTGGCTGCTGAGGACCCTGACCCTGCAGCCACGTTATCCCTGCCAGTTCCCTGTGTCTTTGGGAGCAAACAGTGCCTGCTGCACCCTGACATGACCCTGATACACCACCCTGCCTCCCTTGTCTGCAGAGCACCAAGGGCAGGAAGAGAAACGCCACGGGTTGATTTGATCACAGGCAGAGAGAAATAAGGCACAAAGTCAAACTGGAACTCTTCTTTGTTCTGCGTTTTAAGCAGGTCCTTCCTCCCACTTCACATTGGAGATGGCAGCATTGCCTGCCCCAACACAAGGCAGCAGCAAGGGACTTTGCAGGGGTTATAGAAGGAGGTTCATGTTCTGCATCAGTGTCCCTTGAGAACAACAAATCTTGGCTGGTAAGAGTAGAAGCAAGAGGAATCAGGGGCTTCAGCAGGAGGAAGTGATCCCAGCAGAGGGCTTGAGAGCCCAGGAAGGAAAGACAGAGACCTGGGAAGGGGAAGCACTGTCAGATTACCCAGTAGGACAGCCAGAGGAGGCAGATGCTGCTCCTGAGGACAGATTTGTGTTGGGCTCAGCAGATTTCTAGGGCAGCTCTGGTATTTGGGGCTCAGAAAGGCAGAGGGGTTCAGCATACACTGGCTGGAAGATGCAAGATGCAAAGAGCTCACAGCAAAAAGGGCCAGGTTGTCCTTTGCCTGATGTTAGACACATTCCTGCTCCTAACTGCAGCGGGGATCTGGCAGCAGATCCCAGCTTTCTTGAGAAGGCTTCGTGTGGAATGCAGCATTCCAGCAGGGTTTATCTTGCACTGAGGGACCTGGATGTCTGGAGCTCTGGCTCCATGTGTGGAGGGAAGAACAGCTCGTCCAATAATTTGGTCTCTAACAACAATCTCTCTAAATTAGGCTTTTCACAGAGAACAGCAGGAAATTCACATACAGCTCATGTTAAGGTTAAAAGGCAGCAATTGTCTAAATCTTCATATACAGGCAATTATTAGCCTTTTAATTTGAAAGCTAGAGAAGGTGACTCAACAGAAAAGGGTTCAGGCTGAATCAGCAAGATTTTACTTGGGAGTCAGATATACAGCAAGAAAGCAAAATAACTTAGAGGCAGGCAGGAAAAAAATTGTGGAGGTTCAGGGTATGGAATGCAGCTTCTGCCACAGACAATTTCTCTGCTTTCCCCTCTTCCATTCCTGAGACACCCCTGTGCAGCCCACGGAGTGAATTAAGAGAAGAAAGAAGTTCATACATCTGTAGTATCCAATACTTCAGGTATCTACAAACCTCCTTAGATGCTGTTCACCTATCTCCACACAACAGCTCTTCCATGAGAACTGGGCCTTCCTAGAAGTTTACTGTAATTTGGAATTAGAAATCTCTGTCAGCCTCACAATTCAAAGTGCTGAAGTAAAGCCCAAGATCCAGGCTTTTAGAGGAATGGATGGTAGTGAAGGGAAACTGTGGATTACACTTCTCTGGGGTCCTGCAAGTGGCTAATTAGTCCAGAGAAGCACTGAAATTCCCTTAGTCTCTCCCTGCTGGAGGCACGCCAAGGGAGTCTGCCTTATTCTTACATGAAGTAGTATCTGAAGAAAGATCAAAGGATGAGACCAAGATTTCATGGGTAGTGAATCAGACAAATCTGCAGAGGGTTTCAATATGATCTTTACAATAAAGAGAAAACTTCTCTGCTCAGTGACATGTTAGTTATGGGATGTTCATTTTCTAGCTTTTACTATTGTGAGTGTTAAATTCTTTGCATCAATTGATGGCCCTATAATTTCACACCCTTTACATGGGAAAAATATTGATGCAGATGTTTTCAAATGCAGTGTGGGTTCAGGTATATCTCTGCAATGTAAAGTCTGAGACTCCTTCACTTTCTAAGGGATTTGGGACACTCATTGGGATGCTTTGGAAAAGGTTACCTTAAGCAATTGTGTCCTTACAGAGTTACCACTGAAGGCAGTGAGCGAGCCCACCCTGTAAGTGAATGCTTTTAGGGACCAGCCAGCAGAGATGGATGTGGTGTATTCCTGCTCCTTTGCCCTTTCTCCAGAGCACTTTAAAGCACTCTGTAATCATGAATCTAGGGAGAATTTGCTTTCCTTCTGTCCATCCCCACCCTGCTATGGGAAAGAAAAGAATTATTATGACAATTGGGCAATTGTGAAGCAGAGTAATTAAGTGATTTGCCAAAGGCCAGGTAGCCAAACTGGGGAGCGGAACCCAAGCGTCCTCATTCCTGCTCCTCCCCCGTAGCCGATACACACAGACCCTGAAAGGTCGGAATCCTTCTTGCCTGGGGAAGATTTCGTTTCCTCCTTTGAACGCTGAGGGAGGGGCCCCTCTAAATCACAGGTTAGGCAGGCACTCAACCAAGTTAACACGATGTACTTCCCTGCACCGTGTCTTGGAGGTGTAGTTAGGTGTTACTACATGCACTGCTACAGCTCCTAGAGGTCCCTGCCAAAAGCAAGCCCCATTGTGCTGGCCACCGTTCACACACATATGAGAGAGTCCCTGCTCCCAAAGAACTTTAATATTCTTTGATATTTCTGGGAAATGTTTCATGAGAGCATTTCAACATAGAGTACAGGGCCTGTTTCTTCCTTTCAGTTTGGATTACACCGGGATAACTCCACTCACTTCGACACAAACCTGTCAGAGATGAGACTCCAGATCCATTATGTTGCAGTCTCTCTTTTTAAAAACACTGGAGCATGTATAGCAAATAATCAGGAAATTAGTGGACAGGTGGCATTAATTTTCTCCAGTGTCACCAATTTGGTTGCTGTTGTGGAAACACAGCAAGGCACAGCAACTGCTATTTCAGTGCAGAGAGCCATCCCTGAGCCCCAGATGGTGACCATATGATCTTTTCCTCTTATGGACCATAGACACGTTTCCTACCCTTAGAATTTGACTTCTGCTTGCAAAGAGGGCTCACCTAAATCTGCCTACTCCCCACAGCACCTGGGTGCAACACAGGTCCCTTCAGGAATCCAGTAAAGGCCCAGACAGTGGGTAAACAATTTGTGGAAAAAGCACAACCTGACTCAATTAGAATTTCCTCCATGAATAGCTGCCTATGTCAGAACTTAAGGGCCCAATTCATAGGGAAATCTGGGACCCATTTCCTCAGGAATTGCTAGCTATTTACGCAGAGAAAGTACTGCACTCTGATTTTGTTTTCTGGACAGTCTGGGGTGGGCTTTATGCTCACGTGAATAGACTGGATTTATGCTGGGCTGGTAGCAGTGACATCTGAAGAGATCTGTACTTCTAAAACTTGTGTCCTCCAGCACTTCATCTCTTCTCCTTGGCAGAAAAGTGTCCAGGTGTCAGGAAATGCTGAACTGCTGCTGTAGATGAACACACTCCTCCACCCAGCCCAACTTTGTCAAGAGCCCAAAACCTACACCTGGCTGGTACAAAGCAGAGTAATTTTCTGTCATCTCCTTGCTAAGGAGCCCATGGGCTCCCAAGGCCCAACATACAACTCTAGGTCATGATCTGGAGAGCATTGGGATTCAGGGGGATAATGGTTAATACACAAGAACCATCTGTGGGCCAGGGCCCAAGCACCCCATAGAACACCTCTCTCTTCGAGTTCTCTTGGCACAGGTGACAGATATCCTTCCTCAGGGAAGGCACTCCTACAGTGTCCCTTACTCTGGCAATTGGGATTTGTCTGTGGAGTAAGATGTTACAAGAGAAGAATGAGTCTGGTACTGTCTGACCCTCAAGCAATAGTTACAATGATCTCCCAAAACCTCCAGAGTGTATAATGCACCCTTTTCAAAGGCCCAGCCTTAGCCACACACTCCTGTACAAACAGAATTGGATCTAATTCCAACTCCTATGGCCTTTCCTAGAGTTAAACAAAGCTTTGTAGAGCTGAATGATAACAAACCACAGAGGGAGAGAGAAACTGCATGAAGAAAAAAAGCAAAACATTCGTCTCTGACATTTGAAAAATTCTTATTTGCCTAACTCCCCTGATTTCAGCAGAGCTGTATAACTTTATACCAGCTTCCAAGTTCGTGTCTCTTTTTTTTTAAATCTCTCTTCTAACGAGGTCTGAAAGCAGCAGAGGAGTTCAGGCAGACGTGTGTAGGCTGTCTCAGACAGCAGGGGCTTCAGGCAAGAAGAATTTCAGGCCAACAGTGGCAAGAAAGAGAAAAGGTTGGTGGTGGAGGAAAAGAAGATGAAGAGGGAAGCAGTGAGAGGCAATACTTGTGGTTTGGAAGTTCCTGTGGCTCTGTGTACAGTCAGCATTTCTGTCTGCAAACAGAAACATTTCTATTTGCTTTGCAAGCCAGATTTCTCAACCTTTGGCCTTCTGACCTTCACAGTATCTGGCACTGATCAGGTGTGAGATTGCAGCTCCCTGCTCCCAGGGGCAGAGCTGTTTCTCTTGGTCCAGCAGCTGGACAAGATGGGGCTCCCCAGGACAAGACTGACACTCACTGTGGCAATGGCACTGCAAGGACAAAGCCCCAAAATCACTCTCTTTAGATGAACATTTACCTCAGCTTAGGTTCTTCCATGTTGTCCAGTTCCAATAATGCCAGACTTCAGGAATGAGAATCTAGACAAGAGCTGCACATTTGCTGAGAATCAGGCCCAGCTTCCACCTGCTCAAAGGTACACATTGCTTCTGTTGGACTCTGCCAAAAGAAGAGGAAAGCAATGTCTATATTTGACCATTCTGGTCATTCAATTTGTCCTTATCAAATAAAAATAAAATAAAATAAGGGTTTTTTGAAGGCAGTACAGTTTCTCTATACCACATGCCCATGTTTATTGACATATAAAATTCCCTGTTTGACTACACCCCACCCAGGCTCTTGTACACACCTGCATAAGTCTATAATTTTATCCCATGAATCATTCTGTACCATCAGATCACACCCAAGTTACCAGAACTTTAAGGAAGTGGCAAGTTCATTACACTGGTTTTCATCTTTCCATTTTAAGATAGAAGAATATTTCATTGGTGCCCTAAATCCACAAGTATTAAAAAAAAAAGAAAAAGAAAAAAAAAAAAGTTACAGGCAGAAAGACCATGTAAAAATAATTAATTGAATGCATCCAACAAAAGGGAGGGCAGTGGAAGGGAGAACTAATAAATGATCTTTAAGAGGCTGTTTGGACCCATCTTGCAGAGACTGTGTCTACAGCATGGGGTACTGCAAATCTGAAGCGTTCTAAATGGGTCAAACTCACCAAAAACCATGAGACTGAGGGAAAATTATAACTTCCAAATTAAATTAAAGGGGTTTGGGTTATTTTCCTCTGGGTTTTGCAACCTTATGAGAGTATTGAGGCCATGGTTTTAAGCACTTAAGCAGCCTTTGAAGGACTTTTTTCCCCAGGAAAGTGGAGATTTGCAGCTAAATTACTTGTGTCAATAGCTAGGTGTTTAAGCAAACAACAGAAGAGGTTGCAATCCAAAATGAAATCCAGCTTGCCGTGGTGCACAAGAGCAATGCTGCAGTGGTTCAGGCCGGTTGAAGAATATTCTTTGTTACAAACACAAAGTGAAGCACACCCAGCAGAGATCTGCAGGCAAACATTTGCAAGTTGCATTTTTTCACTTCTGTTTACAATGTAGAACATACTTCTATCTTAGCAGACATTTCTCACTTTTAACTTCTCAGAGTTATCTCAGGGTTACCAAATACTGCTCGGATTGCCTGGCTCTGTCGTTCCTAGGATTAGGCTCAATGTGCTTCTTGATTTGCAGCCATTTGGCGGCCGCTTCATTGTTACACAAATGTAACATGCAGCAAATGACAAGAACTTCTTGCCATTCAATTATAAAATGACAGGCAGCCAAGTAAGAAAATGGGATTACCTCCTGGGCAACTTAAATTTATGTAATATTGCCATTGGGTTGTTTTCTAGCCAGGACACTTAATTGCTAAGAAATGTGTTTACAGCTTGGTATGTGCATTATCCGTTTGAGACCATGACAGGAGTGACAGAATGGTAACAGGGATTGGCCAACAGTCTGGAAGAGGCTGCCACCAGTGGGGAGCTCCACCATGGTGCAAATACTGGACATCCATAACAACAACTGTCTCTGACCCAATCAGGAAACGTAAAAAAAAGCAAGGCAGTGGTTGGAGCCTCTTACCTGCCCTGGAAGGGTCGAGGTTTGCAGAGATGATTGGGTGCCTTAGAGCCCAGATCTAGTTTTGCTCATCCACATTCATCATGCTTTATTGCTTGCTAATGGAACGACAAGGAAGAAATGGTCTAAATCTAATCATGCTGCAGTTGAGTCTGTCTGGAAACCCGCAGCAACATCGACTGGCAGATACCTCAGTGGGTCTCCCATGCACACACCCTCTCTGGTTATCATTCCTTTCATTCCCAGCTCTGCACAGTGCCACTGACATCTCCATTTGTTGTCCCCTCACCGCGGTGTTTGCTGCTATCAAAGCGCCGCCCGCCAGCCCAGGGCTGCGCTCAGCCAACCTCTCTGTGCCTCTGTGATTGGCAGCAGGCTCTGGGCAGCAGGCAAGGTGAATCCTGTAAACATGGCAGGAGATAAGGCAACACCAAAGGGAATGATAACCGCAAAAGTGGCTCACAGGGTTCAAGGGATGGAAGAACATGCGCTGTTTATTTTCTGTGCTGTTGGATCAGCTGCAATTCCACATGTAAGCAAACTCGTTCCGCCTCAGCTTTAGGACCTGGAAAGTCCCTTAGCACTGAGCATTATTTAACAAAGAATATATGCTTTCTTTATCTTTTATCTATATAGGAAACCAAACAAAAACAAAACAACCGAGACATTTGAACAATGCCTACAGCTCTGACTTAGGCCATGTCTCTGCCCTTGTTTGCACTGATGTAAATCAGAGATCGCTGCGAGAGATTTAAAATTGGCCTTTAAATTCCTTATCACATCACCCCTCTGCTCTGCCAGTGATCTGTTCTGTGTGTTTCTAACAACAGTGCCCATGCTTTTGCCAAGCCACAGTTACACATGGAATGCTTTCTCTCTCTCCAGGTACTCACAGTGCCTGTCCTCTCTTCTACTTTCATATAAAATACGCAGCTTTCATCCTGATCCCAAGAAGTGCATCACCAATTATACCAATCCCAGGGTTTTTTAACTCATTTCCCCAGCATTTGCTCAGCTGGCTTGCCCATCCCATTTGTTTATGATGAATTTTTTATGATATTAACAATTACTTATTCCCAGGTGCATTTAACCAGAAGAGCAGGAACAGAGAGAAGTAACAGACTTAGGACTGCCTGGGCTTGCATGGTGGCAGCAACAATACATTTACAGGCTTCAAAGGCACTGATAGAGCTCCTTCTGCATTTTGAGGGGCTCATGACTAGAACTGGCTGGCAAAAGTTGATTTTGAATGCACAGGGAATCTCTCATTTTGGGTTGGTTTAGTTTAAGGGAGCGCAGCAGCATTTTCACCTGAGAAATCCAAGGCCATGCCTTGCACGACCCGGTTGTGAACCTGGTAGTGAAGCAGCCCATGCACAGACACGGAGGTGCACAGAGCTGCACGCTCACACACACCCTTGCACACCCTTGCACACTCACACACACACACTGCACTGCTGTGGAGCAATTGTGCCATGCCACAAGAACATGATGTGAGGGGCAAGGCTTCATCTGCATTCCTGTCTCTCTGCCTTGACCCCGAACGCTCTCAGCACCACCACAGCTCCTTCAGCAGCTCAACAGCTCCCTAACTTCTGTAATATCTGGGCCATAGATTAAATTCCATGCTTTGAATAATGGCATTGATTTTTTAATTTCTTCAGGAAAGTGATTTCTTCTGTCCTTAAAATCCCTGTAACTGATGTGTATTATCCCACACTGACAAGTTTTGTCAAGGGCTTGAGAGAAAGGGTGAATAAAGACACAGACACAGTTTTCCTCTTATGTCTGCAGACTACTCCTACCTCTGAGCTGCCAGGTAATATCATATAAGTCATATTAGCCCTTGTTCCCTTTCTATCCGTGGTTGACATAATTAGTGGAGAAAAATTGATGTAGCTGATGGTGACACAAGGCTGAATCTGCATCAGTCTGAAAACCAGGCAGCAATAGCACTGAGTAACGTGACAAACTACCCAACCCTACATACATTGTGCATTTCTCCATAAAATCCAGGCAATGTGGCCTGCACGGTTTTCAGCTTGGATGCTTCAGCAATAAAAAGATTTTTGATAAAGAAAGTTTAAGGAATAGGATCTGAAAGTCTGTATCAAACAGAAATGATCCCCAAGGTACATTAAGATCTGACAGTCACCACTCAATTAGCAAGTGGGAGACAGCTGTCTGTCACTCTTTCTCTTCCTTGAACACAAACACATTCAAAGTCAATCCAGATCTTTTTGTTTCATCAGCAGGTTTAGCCAGTTACCTGCCGGATGTGGAACAAGTTTAGGTACCAATTCCTGTAACTCAGTAATGGTCCAGGGTTATTCTCCCTCTCTCTACTTACAATGTCTGACAAGCTAATTGCCAAAGGAAAGAGAAACCTTCTCCCAGACACTGCAGCTCTGGGACTCAGGTCTATTTAGATTTGCCATTTGTCTGTCCCCGTTTCTAAGCACAGTTCAGAGAACTCTCTGTGAAAAATAAGGCCCTTTCTCCTGGACCCTTTGAGAGGTTTCCTATTAGTCACCAGGATAATTAAAGGTTCCAGTTGCATTGCATTAGCACCTTTCATGTCATTAGAGTCCAGCTGCAGTGTGAGAATCACATATTTGCTGAGAACCCTGTGCCAACCAGCGAGCTGGGAGCAGAGCTTTACATTTCATCACTTTGTAAAAGAAATACAATTAAGCAGTGTTCCCTGATCATATTGCAGCTTGCAAGGGGGGCCCTAAGCGCCAATCACTGGAATGCCTGGCCATGATTGTATTGAAACGGTGCCTTGACAAGGGTTTATGAACACATTGTAATAAATCCATGGCCACCTAAGTCTCCTTAATTGTCAGTGTACTGCGCATGAAGCTGCTCAGAACCCCTGGGTGGAAATGCCCGTTGTGCCTGGGCACAGCACATGGCATCTCCACTTGACTTACAGGAAAATCTTCATCCTTTGTTAGTATTGCAGGTGTTCTGCCACAGGGCTGGGGAGTTCTGAATTCACCCTGCAAAGGCTACTGGTGCGGATATTCAGTTTATTATAAAATTGTTAATTGACAGACTTGTATGCCTGTCTAGTCAATAACAGCCTGCTAAAAATATGCATTAAGCAGAGAGAATGAATCAGCTGCTAATAGCAGTCTGCCTGATTGTCAGCTTCTATCTATCTTCAGGATTTGTCGGAATCTTGTCACTATTGTGCTCCGCAGCTCCAAGCCTGTAACATATTTATCCTCCAAACACCCCTCTGGGGCAGGGCGGTTGTTGCTCTCACCAGTTTACAGATGGGAAACTGTGATATTGAGAGGGAGAGTGATTTGCCCAAGGTCACACAAGAAATCTGTAGCAAAACAGGGAATAGTTCATCAGTCTGGCAACCCCAGGGGGATTAACCTACCCCCCGCCAGGACATCCTTCTTGTCTCCTTCCTCTTTCGAATCAGCAGAGTTACAGCGGTTTATACCAGTAGAAATTCTTTGAAATTCCTTGAGAATGCAGTCTTCTGTTTCTGAGTGGATGAAGTATAAACTGTAAGGCCCCCTTCCACAATTCCAAAATGCTGACATCCCAAAGCCAAACTTTAAAAAAAGTTAAATATAGAGAACTTCTTTAAAACTAGTGCCTCCTTTAAACCAGGTTCTAGCTCTTCTCTTCGGGTGCATTTCTTGTAGCTGTTAACACCTCTAGCACCAGGTGTAGGGAAACAATGACCACCCTACACTGCCGTGGGGAGGAGTACAATGAGCAGCAGGGTCAGAGAGAGAGATGTGGATCTGTGAACTGGCCTTGAGCCTTGGCAAGTACATGAATCCTTTAGTTCATGTATCAAATACGTTTGCTTGTAATTCAGTAAGCTGACATAGGATTTTAGGGAACGTTAACTCATGTGTTACTGTGATGCTGTGATTTATTACACTGTTGCAATTATTTATGCTTCCTATGTGCTATGCAATGAACAAATTTAAGCTAGACATGATCCTTCTCGCAAAGTTTGCCTTCCAAATAACATATGATAAAGGAAAAAGATAAGGGGAGGCTGGGGCAGTTGATCTCAAGAACACAGACATAAGGTGAGTAATAATGGGCTGGAAACATGCCCAGGTTGTGGGCACAGAAGCTGAGCAGTGCCAGTCACACTGGAGGGAGAGGAAGGTGATCAGGTGAGAGGAGCAGAGCCCAATGCCCGTTCCTGCAGCACAGCTCCGTGTGTCCCATGGCACTGGCTACAAAGTGTTCAAGGCCTGCTCGTGGAGCCCCTGGAGCAGCCCTCTGCCACTGCCTGCTGAAGTGGTACCACAGCTGTGGGCCTGAGTTTGGAAACCAGAGATGAGTTGTGGATGCCCCATCAGTGGAAGTGTTCAAGGCCAGGCTGGGTGGGCTTTGAGCCGCCTGATCTAGTGCAAGATGTCCCTACCCATGGCAGAAGGGTTGGACTGGATGACCTTTAAAGGTCCTTGCCAATGCAAACCATCCTACAATTCTGTGAATTTTTTGTATATGGCAAGTCTAGAAATAAAATCAGCAAGATCTAGTTAAAGGAAACAATCTCTTATATTTGCTGATTTTTGCCTCACACACTTTTTCAACAAGGACCACACACATACTCTACAATGTCAGGGTTGCCTCCTGTGTCTCCCCGCATGCAGCTTCAAATCCCCCGTGTTTCAGGACCACAGTTCTACACAGGGAGTCACTGGCAGAAGAAAAGCTCTGTGGTTTCTCTTGGGCTAGATAGAGACCCAAACCACCAGTTTTAGTTCCTCTGCCTGCCTTTCCCCCTGGTGATTCTCCTTTCTCTCCACGGTTTTGTCAGCGTTCTTGGGGAAGTCCAGCCCCTCCCTCCATTCTTGTGTGTCCTGCAGGCACCCGTGGCTGTAGCAGGTGATGATTGTGCAGCATCCCCTTCCTGTCCTTGGGCTCTGTCAGCCTCTCCATCGAGGGGAGACGCTCCAGCTGAGGGTGCAGCTGCTGGAGCTACCAGCCAGCCAAGGCTGCTGAGTGGCAGCACTCAGAGGAAAGGAGAAGTACCCAGAAAGGCCTGACCAATACACACAAACCTGCTCTTTCTGGGAAAAAGTGAGGGGGTTCAGTCTTTTTGAGAACCCCAAAGAATTTTTCTCCACCTTCCTGTGGGTGAAGAGATTGGACAGATACTGGACTGAGCCATCCTCATGCCCTCCCAGCCCACCAAGAATCTCTGTTCAAAAGACTTGTGGACAGCTAAGGAAAGCAAACTTCAAAGCTGTCTAGCCACTGACCCAATATGGGAAAATCTTGTTTAAGGCAGATAGTGATGGATACAGTGTCGGCTTTTACTGGGACAGACTTTGCTGAAGGGAGAACTGGGCTCTCAAAGCTGTAGATTCCTGTCCTGTGGAGGAAGAAGTGAGATCAGGGCTTCAAAGACAGTGTTATTTAAAAGTCTGAAATGTCCATTTTCAACTCACTAAGGTCTGGCATTGATAATTTCTAGTTCTCCTAAAAGACCGAAATATCAAAGGGGAGCAGTGAAGGGTCTTTGTGCAATGAGTGTCACCAAGGGAAGATCATCTGACAGTGAGTGAGCCTGATGAGTGGCTTCACCTATTTGCAACTCTGCATCAGCATCTTCCAAATGGAGACAACAGCTCAGGTCAGAGCTGATGTGAGTGTGGGGCTGTACTTGGAACCTGAGTGACCCCAAAGAGGAAGGTGCCTGGGAAATTGCAGACAGCATTATAATGGTAAACACCAGAGTGAGTATATTCTGTAAGGAGCTGGTAAACCCTCTAGCAAATGAGAACTGAGTTAACATCTGCTTTTCCTCTTGTCTGCCCTCCTGGCAATATTAATTATTAAGGAGGTGAAGTCAATTCAGAACCCTCTAACAGTCCATAACAGTCCCATCATTACCACCTGAACTTCCTTGGCACCACACAAGTACATGGCAAACACAGAGCTACTAAAGCCAAGAAGATGCTCCAGAATGTCATCTCCTGGAATGCTCACAGATATTAATGAACTCACAGCTTTTCCATGAGATGGGTCCGTATTGTTAACCCCATTTACAAACAAGGATATTGAGTAAGACAGAGGGGAAGTGACTCACTGAAAAACACTCTGTATTAGAGACAGGAATAGGACTCAGATCTCATGACTCCCATTCCCGAGTCTCTATTTGATCGAAGCTGTAGAGCTCCACATTTGCTGAGGGCTGGAAGAGAGAAGAAACAAGAGGTGGGAAGGGTGCGGAGCTTCTTTGAATCAAAACTAAATGCAAGTTTCCTGGAATGAAGCCACCACTAATTTCAATAAATTTACTTAGATCTTGAGCTTTGGGATGGCATGAGCAGCTGTGAATCATCTTGGCCAGTCAAAGGAATAATTAATTGTTGTGGGTAAATCTCAAAAGGTTTAGGGGTCAGGTAAGGTAAGCAGCAAAGCTTATCCTTGACTGCTCTTTTCTGCTCTGCAAACTGGAGGCACTCACTCGAACACTTAACCCGTGGATTCCTTCTGCCAGATCTGTCCATCTGTTGCACACACTTTCTGCCTTGTCTTCTATTTTGATTATAAACTATTCAGTGCTGGGATTGTCTCTATTTTAGAGCATTTTATAGTACCTGCCTTCGCACAGCCTTGATATATGTAAGGATAAAGTACCAGAGGTACAGACATTGCCCAAATAGCAATAGAGGCTGAACAGTTTGGCTCCTGAGATTTTTTATGCTTCCTGATTATAGCAGGAGTGGTTTCCTTGTGGTGCTTTGATAGTTTTGCTCCCAGCACAGCTCGCAACCAGGAAGTACAAGAATGTAGAGCAATGATAGCCAGGATTTGCAGAGCAGCTCAGCATGCACGATCAGAAGCAGGTTTGCAGAAGGGCTCAGCTCCCATTTAGGCACCAAAATCACTACCTAGATTTAAAGGAGTGCCAAGCTGGTGGGCTACAGAGCTCTTCAGAAGATCCAGCCCTCGTGGCAGCTTCTCAGTGTTTGAAGATCTGGCTCAGTGTTTCAGATTGAAAAGGAACTGGGGCTGTGTGAAAAGTGTTACTCTGACTCAGTGTTGGGTACTGTTATTTTTCCAGGTTCTAGCCCCTCTTAGGTACTGTGAGATGAGACATGCAAAAAAGTCTCGTGTTGTCCATTAGCTCTTGATTCCAAACCAAAACACAGAGCTCAGTGCAAAAGGATGCCTTTTATTCTTCCTCTGCTGCCCTGAAAATCAGCTCCTCCTCAGGCAGAGCCTGAGGTTTGTGATTGCCCTTCAGTTCCTGGGGCTCGCAACCAGGCCACAGGAAATGTCACGGAGAAGGGAGCCCTTGTGTGTGCTCCTTCCCAGTGTCCCTGATCCTTAACTCATCCCTGAGTGAGGGAGGCAGTGCCATGTGATGGATTGTCCCTCAGGGTCACGGCTCTAGAGCGGGGCAGGGTGCTGCCCCTCTGGACCTCTTACCATGACTGCTCCTTTTCTGCTCCAGTGCAAACAGTGCCAAGCTATTGATGGTTTTTAAAAGTTTGATTTTTTTTACGGGGTGGAATAGAGGCACTGCAGGGCTCAGCTGTAACATTCCTGTGGAAGCCCTGAGAACCTCACAGAGAGCCCATAGGCATGGAGGAATTTAAAAGCCCTCAAGCCATGTCTGAACTGAGAACTTCAGAGCACAGACTTTCAGGTTCAGTTTCATTTTGAAAACGTCTGTAATGAAACATTTTGATATTTAAAAATTATTATAATATACTTTTCCTTCCATGGGAAATTTCAAATATGTCACTTTTCTTTTTTTCCCCCTGAAATAGAACTCTACATCCCCTGCATGAATTTTCCAGGAATTTTCCCAAATTTCCAGATTCTAGGATTACCTATAAAGCAGACATGCTGGCTTTCAACCCTCTTCAATGCCCTTACCCCACAGTCTTTTTTCCAATTATGATTACATTTTAAAGAAAGAGTTTATAATCCCTTGCCAAAAAAAATGAGCTTCTTTTAGGTTCCAAGTCTGGAGAAAGGTTCCCTTTTGTTCCTACTAAAGAGATATCTTGCCTGGTGCTGACTGGGAGCAGAGACACTCCTGCATTCCCAGCCCTGACACTAACTGCCCCTGTGGCCCCAGGCTAATCGCTTAAATGCTCTGGCTCAGTCTCCCCATTGGTAAAACAGAGATAATGATACTTACCATCTTCTTCACAGGGGTGTTGCAGAGGAATAATTAGTTTGTGTCTGTAAAGCACTTTGAAGATAAAAAGCACAATACAATTGATAATAATTATTGCTATGCAGACTGGTTCTCCCTTCCCCAACAACTGACTGGCGCAGAAAGGTAAGAAAAGCCCTGAACTGAACTGAACCGTCTCCCAGCAGAGCCCCAGTTTCAGCAGAAGTGTTTCTAAGCCAAAACCATATGCCAGCCACCCCAAAATTTTTAAGCTTTAAATCTACTTTAGTGACCCTAGTTCTAACTTGCCAAAGTTAGATATATCACTGCGTGGAAGGGGGATTTGTTTTTCACTGTCCCTTTTCTCTAGTCCCTCGCAGTTTTTAATAGCATTTTGTGCCTTCAAAAGCTTCCATCAGTCCCTGATACCTCTGCCTTGCCTGGCATGGGGCAGCAGCTTATTATACACGAGTTCGTTAGAGCCCTGGCTTCAAAGCTCCCCGGTTCAAAGGGTGCCAGAAGTGTGGAACAGGTCAGCACTTTAATGCTGATCCACACATCTTTAGAGGGCAGTAACATCGCCACAGTTTTGTTCCTGGGGGAAACAGAGAATAACTGGTTTGTAGAGTTCCCTTTGGCCTTAGCGCTGGCCACAGAATTGGATGCTCCTGGTGGCAAAGATCAAGCGTCACGGAACCCTGGAGTGGGTGAGCGTGGAGGGCTGTGATGTAGTGAATGAGTGAAAATGTGCCTTTGTGAGTCACTGACTGGCTCTTAATGGCAGCTGTGGAGGAACGGGGAAGGATAAAGGAATGGGGGGGTAAAGGAGCAAAAAGTATCAGAAAGGATGCAATAGTCTAAACTAGTTCTTTCCGTGCACTAATTTTTTGAGACAAGCGATAGATGTGCATAAAAATTATCAAAAGTCAATCAGAGAAACTCGTGCTCCAAAGATACTTCCTGCAAAAGCTGAACCAGACGCTCTTCTCAGACTGGAGGACAAGGAACAAAACAACCTAGATATGGAATATTGGCTAGAATATTTTTCATTTGGACACAGATTTGAACTTCCTGTACTGAGGGGCAAAGCCTTCTGCAGAAGGCCCTTCTTGCTGCATTTATGACCCAAAAGGAAGCAAGAAAATGAAGAAATAATTATTTTCCACAGAGATCCTGAAGACTGTTTTCCAAAGGGAAAAAGTTTGAAGAAGCAGCATTTGAACCACTGGACATATGTTTAGGCTTAATACAAATATTGAAGGTACACACCAAATCTTCCATTCTGGTATCAGCCAAAGCAGAAGCCATTTTTGCATGGGGTATATTCATTGTTAAATTGATCTGACTCAGAAATGGTACCAAGCCCTGGAAGAGCTTTGCACACCCTGGTTTGAACCAAATGCAGGAGGCCTGAAGGCAGAATTTGCCTTGCAGTGTCTGGCTGGGAGATGGATATTAGCAGATTGCTTTGAGTAAGAGAACTAGAGATTCTAGAACAGGCAAACACAACAAAAGGAACTCAGTGGGGACCTGGGGAAGAGCTGTGCTCTGCAGCACGTGAAATGTTTCACAACCCAGCCCTATCAGAAGGCTGCAGCATCTCCTGGGTGTGCTTTATGCCAAAGCATCACTTAAACACAGATGCCTACAGACTAGATATCTAGAGATTGGGCATCTCCAGACAATCACAGAAAGATTATTTTGATGGCTTAAGTAAAATGTGGGTCTTTCAGTCAAGATGGATGAATTTCTCACCGAGGAATGATTCAAGTGAGAGAAGAGTAAAAGAGATGGGGTCTAACATAATAGGGTCCAGCCCAGCTGCCTGATTTCAACTTGGTTGTGAGAAAAAACAGCCCATAATTAGGACCCCATTCATTTCTTATTTCTCTTCATCCCCTTGTTTCTGGTCCCTAGGGAAGTGGGTTTCTTTCACGGAGAGCACACCTATGGTAGCCCCTCAGTCTGCAAAGGTGCATTTCTGAAAGGCTTTTCCTGCCAGTACTCACCCAGTTCCATGCCCAGAGACCTGAACTTCTGTTTGCACAACCCCTGAGACTGCTGCAAGACCCTGTGTTTGTGTGAGAATATGGAGCATACCAAGTGCACAGGTGCCTGTAAAAGGCAGAGATTTTATTTGGAAAGGAGATGATGCTGCATTTGACCTAATCTATGGAAATGTGGTTCTTCTCAGTCTCAGGTGAAACTGTAAAGCTTCCCTGCCTATAAAGCTTTGTCCTCCTGCTCAGTTTGCCTTAGGCTCAGCTATCCTTGCACCTTCAGAAAAATACTCAGAAATACATTTCCCTGCTTCTTTTTCCAGGGCCTGGGTGGCATGATCTCTCAATGCATCTGCCTGTTTATGTTAGCAAAATGGAAAGCAGCTTTGTTTATGGAAAAGATCTATTTTTGTTTTACTTTTTTCTCTCAACTAAACTGACTTTTATCCAGGATCGTGTTTTACTTTGGGAAAAGAAATGTGCTGCAATTCTTAGCCCTAGCTTAAAAGTCAGGTCAAGAGGAAAGGGGGAAATCCTGATCATATTATTTAATTTTGTAGGATTATCCTGCAGCCTGGAAATCTAAAAAAACGGAAGAGCTAATATCCCCTCTTCCCTGCAACTTCTTGCTCTGTGTCCCCGTGCAATGACATTTGCTATTCTCCCACATATATTTACACAAGCCAGATCAGAAACAAAACCAGCATTTCCATCTTCTGGGCAGGGGGACAGTGTGTGGCATCCAGGGGAGAAGGCAATTTCTGAAGCCATCGTGCTCCCCTGAGGATAAATCATGTCATTGTGTGTCTTTCAAGTTCCTCAGACTTTGATCTTGTGAGAGATCGAACAGGATCAGGTCATGGATGGCAGATTTTGAATGCAGACCCAGGCAGGGCATCGTGACGTGGAGATGATGTGGTGAAGTGTGGGGCACAGTGTGCAGCCTTTTCCTTCTGCAGCCATCACGGAGAACCTGAGAAACAAATCCATGTGTGCAAAGTGCCAAAACATAAAGGATTCTGCTCCTGGCTTGGGAGGTCTGGCCAGTCCTCGTGATGACACACTGCTGGGCAGGTTTTGGCAAAAGCTCACTCTGAAAGCTTGGTTCTGATTCTAGCTGTGCTGCTGACTCACAAGATGGATTTTGTCAATTCTCCTCATCCTCCTCAAGGAGATGGAGATCACACCTGCCTGTCTTGCAGAACTGTTCTGACCTCTTTGCGTGTGTGGTATGGAATTAGGGGTTGTATGAAAGATGGCCATGCTTTATGACATTTAACGTGGTGAATTCATGGTGAAACCCATCTGTAAAGATAAAATAGATCCTTAAAGCTCGGTGACATTGGGAATATATTATCCCAATTTCAACAATGAAGGTGTGTTATGGAAAACAGCAGCAGCATTGACTACTGTGAAGGTTGTCTGACTTTTCCCAATAACATGTGTGTGATTTTCCATGATGTACACAAACATATCTACATTAAAACCATTGTGTTGATGCAAGGTTGCCTTGTTTCCAATGCAGGGTGCTTGAATGTGATGGAAATTACAGATTTTAGGTAGGTCATGCAACTTCAGTTCAACCCCCTGTGCGTATGGCTCCATGACACAGTCATTTAGCATACAACCACACACAGATTTCATTCCACATTTTCCCTGCTTCCATTTTCAGAACCTTGTGCAAATCACAGCACTGGCTGCACCCTTCAGACTAATATCCATGGGAATCTTTAAATACAAGCTGTTAAAGTGACCTAAATGTAAGAGTTTGCTGCTACTACCCAGTAATAACACGATAGGATAGCCAGGGTAGGCACTATCAAAAAGGATAATGAACAATGATAATAACCCTTAATAAGTCATAAGAAATAATAAAGTAGGTAATGAGGTGCCAGTTTTCACAGTTAGCTGTGAAATGTTTCTCATGTTGACTTGAGAAAAACCATATAAGGGGATGAAAATGGCCATTTCTGTTGATTTACTCTCACTTCCAACATTTCTTCCTAACATCAAATTTGTGAACTGGAACAAAGGAGCTTAACCATGTTCTGATACATGTTCAGTGCAGAGAGATCCTTTGAAAAATGCAGAATCGATTGAAGAACAAGGAACAATAAGATATCAGCTAGTTTCTGGCTGATTTCCCATCTGACATTGTAACAAAATCCAGGACTATTTGTTTAATTTGAAATAGAACAGTGAGCCATGGAACCATCCTGGAACCCCTCCTAGCACATATGCACACACACACAGACCCCAGCAACTCGCTCCCTACCCACAGCCATCTGTCATGTGTGCCAACCACAGCAAACCTCTCACGTTACTCAACAAGGAGCTCATTAGAGCTTCCTCTTCATCCAAGGGCTTTTGGAAAAGCTCACAGCCAGGGTGAGTGTGCAGCAGGGAGGGAAGGCAGTCAGGGCTGGGGGGCAGTCTTTTCCATGGCTTCCTGTCCACATCAAAGTGCAGGAATTTCAGTGACAGCCATTATTATTGTCACCCAGCAGAACATCCCTTCTTCCTGGGTAGCCAATCCAGGCTGACCTGCTCTGGACTTCGAGAGTTTATTTCATTTTCCTTATCTGTGTGCTTCAAATCATTCATTTAATTTAATTTTTTCCCAGTTTCCCATCACCACAAGGGAAGTACTCACTGGAGCAGATTTTCAAGAGATATCACAGCTCAGCTCCACCATCACAAACCTCATTCCCTGTGATTTCACTTGTGGTCAGCCCATATTTGTTATTTCAATGCCGTTTCCTACCCTTGAAACTCCATCAACCCTCTGGGACAGAGATGATTTTATTACATTGAATTATTCAGTGTCCAGCACAGCAAGGACCTGATCACAAATATTGCAATATATTAAACAAGAAATGGCAAAGCTACAGAGGAAAACTCTGGCACAAAAACAAATCTTTTTTCTTAACGTCTACCTGAAGCAGATGCTGGTGGTACATGTAACGTGTGGGGCTTTGCTGATTTACACCCTTGTAAAAATCAGTATTCAAAGCTCCTTTTCATGTGCAGCTTCCATCTAAGTAAAGGAGATACTGCATATCAAAGGCAGCTGCACCAGCCACTTCAGATTTATTAGTAAATCCATTGAAAAAACATTTCCAATGAAATAAATCTCAGCCTGCTGACTTCCTCCTATTCTTTACTTATCCTCTTATTGATTTTTGTCTAGGAGATTTAAACCTCTCAATTTGTTTTATGAGACACTTGTCGAACAGATGACAAGAAAAAAGACAGTGCTGGATATTTTCTTTAGCAGTTTTAAGTAGAAATAAAGAGCATTTCTTTGAAATTAGTCTTGCTCCTGTGACACAGTAGGAAGAAAATATCTGACAAGCCCTTTAGAAGGCATTATCTCCGTGCATGGAGAAAGCTTACGGGCTGCCACCAACACAGCTTTGTGGCAGCAGTGCCCCAGAAGCTCATTGACAAGTTTGACATGTAAACAAGCTGTTGCTAAAAATATTTAACCTGGGGGACCCTGGCTAGTTGAAGGGGCTAGTAATGGAATACAGATCCTTTCACCTCCAGGCATCTGTTCCAAGCTACGCCATTGACTGAAAGTCATTATTGCTGGATGGCTGTGCAGAGGAATGAGTAGGTGGGCTCTGCTCTGTGTCTCGTGAGCAAATTGGGGCATTGCTGAACCACACTGGGATTTTTAACAGAGAGCTGGGGGCTGGCACCTTCTGGTCTTCATGTCCTCAGTTTATTCTGCTGCAGCTCCCCTCCTGGGACATTCACCTGGCAGACACGTGTGTCTTTGCAACAGCCCCTTCCCACGCTGCTGCTGCTGTTCTGGAGATGAGAGAAGATGGAGAGAGAAAACGGAGGGGTACATCCATCCCCACCCCAGTCCTGCCTCCCGCCCCACAGCCTGAGCCTGTCCATGATTTAAAGAAATACGAACATTGATCTAATATCAATGTCCATCTATTAACGGACAGAAACTCTCCAACAATTTGAAGTTAGAAAGTG
>VYXF01008177.1:459858-497795 GCA_013397295.1 Polioptila caerulea
TCTCATGGGGGAAATTGGCTTATTGTTTAAAATTGACAAATTAGTTATTTAGATCCTGTTTTGTTAGGTCTCTTTAGCTGACACAGTATCTACTGAACTGTATCTGGCTTCTGTTGGGCAAGGCTTTTGTTTTTCTTTTTGCTAGCACAGCAATATCTATTCTAACTATAATCTTAACATTTCTAAAATTCTTAATTCCTCAAAATCAACATCTCATCCCAGCCGATGGATGCCAGGCACTGCCCTGGAACCCAGATGCCAGCTGGTCATTTCTAAAGGCTCCCTATTTGATTCTAAAGGTTCTCTAATCATGCTTTTCCAGGGAAGGATATACATAGGCTAAAACACCACCTCCACCTTGCAGACCCACCTTCTGGAGCAGGAGGGACAGCGACAAGGCAGCACACTCCTAAAAATGGGGCACTGACATTCACCCTTGGCAGGGCAGAGTCCTGCCAGTCCAAGTGTCTCTCCTCAGCTCCACAGGGCTGGGAAGTTAGGGAAGGTGAGTTTCTATTCCCACATGTTTTAAATTGCTGTTAATTCACCTACTCTCCATCACTCTGGGCTGTGTGCTCCGATGGCTCTGCCAGCTCTCAGGCAGGCAAACAGCTTCCCCTCCATTTTGTTACGCAGCTTGAGCAGCTCTACACCTTTAATCATACCCTGAAGAGAGACCCAGAGGCAGTGCCACTGCCCCACGGACCTTGGGCTGTGTTACTCCATTTTGGTATCATTTTAACTCAGCTCTGTTCCCCTGAGGTGGCAGCAGTGCCCTCACAGCAGCGGCCAGGCCTCAGCCAAGCTCTGGGGCTCTGCCTCCTTCCCTCAGCAATGGTGGGGCCAGTCAGGGGCCCTGCCCCACCCTTCACAGCTGAATTTCACCTCGTGTCACACTCATCATATAAAAATAATGTATATATATGTCATATATATATATTATATAGGTGGGATAGATTGCTCCCAGGCTGGGGGTTTGTTGGGATATGGAGGCCCTGACATCCTGACAGGCCAGGCTGGCAGTGAGGTGGCCGGCCCGGGGGAAGGAGGTGGGAAACCCTCACTCAATCCCTGCTGTCCCGAAAAAAGTCACTTTCCCAAAGTCGGTGTTCCTGCCCCAATGGCTTCAGGTTGTCAGAAGACAGCGGGTGCCCTTTGAGGGGACTGCTGCTGTGTCGTCAGCCATGAGCCGCTCCTGAGGGGATTTAAGGCTGGTCCTGTGTCCTTACAGGCCTTTCTGTGCCTCAAAGCAGGAAGACTGAGATCCATTACATTGTTTTTATCGGGTTTTTTAAATTACAAACCTGGCACCTCTTCTAGTTCCCATTTACAGGGTTTTCAATTCCCATTTACAGACATCTCATCCCAGGAGCTCCAGGGCAAACTCCCTCTCCACGGGCGCAGGGACAATGTTGCCAGGCAAGGTTGGTGTTAATTTAACTTTGGGAATAGCAGGAACAATAGGACTGGAAGGGGCCTTCTGGTTCATCAGACTAGTCCTCTGTTGTTAGAGGCAACTACATTATATAATCCCCTTTGCGAGTGATGCTGGCTCTATCCTAAAGCGAGCTGGGTTATTTTTGTCCCCCTGTGTCCATGGAAAGGCCCTTGGAGAACCTCTCTGCTGTAAGGACATCTTCATCCAAGGAGCATCTTGCTCACCACGAGCACTGTTGTTATTAATCTCCAACTGCACAGCCCAATTTGAATCCTATTACATTTCATTCCTAATGCTGGAATGCCCAGGATCATATGAGTCTTCCCCTGGAATACTCTGACCCTCCACATTTACAGGACCATCTTTTTTTGTGTAACCAGCACAAAAAACAGTCCTACAGCAAGACCATTGATTCTGTTTGATATTTTTATCTAAAGTCTAAAGGTTTTGCCTTGAGAAACTGTACCAGTTATACACCAGCAGACTCCCCGTCAGCACAGCCCTCATCTCCCTTTTTGAAGGGAGATGCATTGAGCAGAGCTTGTCCAACCTGAGTAAATCTATTTATCCCCATACCTTTTTTTTTTTTTTAATTCAGATTCAAGGATGTATCTGCAACTTGTGTTCTTCTATCACATACTGTAAGGATGCTGTGTCCCATGTTGGCTGAGAGCTTTATGAACTCCAGCCCCCTGGAGAACCTCTGGATGCCACACCTTACTATATCTCTTATATATCAGCATATGTTCCCTATATTTATACCCTCCATTTTCTTTGAGTCCATGCCGATTTTTTCACACAATTACTTTTTACCCTTTCCACACAACTTGTTTCCATGTGATCTTTTGGCAGGACAGGAGAGAAAAGGAACAAAACAAGACCTTAACTACTTATTGCAGAAAATCCAGAGAGATCTTCTGTATTCTTGTATACTGGTTGTCCCATGGATGGTGGGCAGGAGGAGGATCCTGTCACAAAAAGACCCGTTTCCCACCCTCTTTTTTGACACTTCTTAGAAGGCCTCTTTGGAAGGGACTAATGGCCCTTTGGGACAAGCCCTCTTCTGCCAATAACCATAGGTCAAAAGTTAAACTGAACATTGGAGAATGAAAGCCGGATAAAATACACCATAAATCTTGACATTCTAATTGAGAACTGTCCAATGCAAACTGCACTAGTGTGTCTGGTTTGCCTCAATGCCCTACAACAGGCCAGATCCTGCTTTCCTTAATGGCTTGAAGTACCCTACTCTTTTTTACTGGCACTTCTCACTTGATTAAGACAGGCAAGATTTGGTCTTTGAAAAGACTTTAAGTTAATGCAATTTCTGTAGCCATAGCAGCAGAATGATGGTTTTGATTTCACAGTAAAGGCATGATCTTCTCATCTTTCAGGCGACAGTGACATGGCTGTGTATGTGTGTGGGGTGGGGGCAGAGATTCGCAGGACAAGAAGATCTGTGGACAAATACAGCTCATAAAGAGAATGTTTTACTCAAGTGAAATTTGCCTGAACATATCATGCCATCTAGGATGTTTTATAGATACTTTTGCTGTCTGAGGTAAAGGAGGAGGATTACACCTATTTTACAGACTGGTGAAGTCAGAGCATAAAGAATTTAAATGACTCAGCCAAGATTACACAATAACTCAGTAGCAGACCCCAGCAGAGCCTGGAGTGCCAGTGCTCAGAACACTGGCCCAAACTGTCTCCTTGTCCTTGTCATCTCTGTCAGACATGCATCACTTTCAGAAACTCAAAATGCAGAGTCAAAAATAGAAGAACAGAACTTGTTTATTCCTCTGCTTATATATTAAACATAACTTCGCTTTCAGTGAGTAGTTCTGTTGTTTATATTTTCATGGGAATTCTAATCTTTGAAGCAATTCATTCCAGCCTTTTGCTATTCCCTTTTACAAAGCAATGCATAGATACTGGAACAGAACTCCTGCTACTACAAGCAGACCACTGTGGTTCCCATCCTGGAAGCTCAAGAGAACTATCCTGTAACATTAGACTACAGCAGCATTTTGTTCATGTTACACCTTGGAGCTCTTCTCTGAATAGGAAATTTTCCTCCAAATTTATTTGAAATTATATCCTTCTGCACTGAGCTAATTTTTTTTCAGCCTGGTTAACATCATAAAATGGCTCATTAATATGGCCTTTGAAAGGGATGCCAGTTGTGTGTAGCTCATACAGTCTGTGTGTGTTGGTGCAAAGGAACTTGCTCCTACTGTACAGGATGCCAGAAAAGAGAGAGAGGGTTAAAAAAGGAAAACATATACTGGAATGTAGTGGCATAACAAATCCATCCCTAATCTTGAAAGCTCCATAGTGCATGAGTAATGAAACTAAGGATGAATTATTACAACTTGCACTCATAATTTACAGGTACGAGTGTATTATCTTACAGCATAAATATTCCATTTAGGCTTTGTGATGGGGTTTTTCTCCATATAGGAAAATAAAAGTAGTATTAGTCACACGTCCATAGCTTTGTCAGTGGTTGCAGAATGTTTTTCTTTCCAAGAGGAAAGCGTACTGAATAATGCAACACTTCTATTTAGGCTGCTTTTTCATACATTGACACTTTCAAAATCTAGAAACAGTTCTTTTAATTTTAAGGACTACAATGTCTGCTCCCTTTATTCCTGCCCTTTATCATCTTACACACCATGTTCTTATAGACAAGGGGGAAAAAAAACATTCCAGTGTCTAATAAATCTGAAATCCATCAGGGGCTGCAAAGTGTTCATTCTCCTGCCTTGGTTCAGATCGTGTTACATTCAGCAGCACAACAAATGCACTTTGTGCCCCAACACCAATGCATTAAGCACTTTCCTTCATTTTTCCAAGATGGAAACTAAATCCATTTTTTTAGGGTTTTAAAAATTTTTAACAAAGAGAATGGCTGCACAATTGATTCACAAGCAAGGAGAGGGGAAAATCTCTTTACAATAGTTGTTTCTGAGCAGAATTTTAATATTGCTAAAGGTCTTTAAAAATATTTTGTGCTTCAAGCCCTCTCTAGTGTGCAGTGCCCTACCTTTGGTTTTCTGAGCTAATTTATGAGAAACTCTGTGTGCAGGTCTCAGTAGTCCTTTTTTGCTCTTAGACCTTTTGCTGCCTGTTACAGTGAAGTTGCACATGCTGTGCTTTCACAAATGGGAATTTCACTTTTGTTCTTTCCTGTTGCATTTCCCTAAAATAAAATACATTTTAAGGGGAGGAGAGAAAGCATTTTGTTACTGTTTGCATAAGGAAATAATGTAATGTGGGGCCAACTCTTTGGGCACACCAGGACTGATTTTCTAACACATGATCTCACAAGTATGAGAGATTTTATTTCAATGAGCTCAATTCATGGCTATGGACCTAAAAGAGTGGTAGATTAAGAGGTGTCAGGCAATTTAATAGTTTCTTTCTGACCCTTGTAGACAGCTTTTTTTAGGAGAGCCCTCAGCAAGGTGAGTTCTAGAAATCAGAATCCAATTATGGTTCTAAAAACAATAGCACTTCTCTCAGATACCTGCATCTCAGTTTCTGGTTCTGTGAAAGGGAAGCATTAATAATGAACTAAATCATTATTAGTGAAATGGTCAGGGGAATGTATCTATGAAATGCTTTTAGATTCAGGGATGCTAAGAAACATTAAAACAAATAAATGATTTGTAGAACAGACCTGCCAAGTTTTAAAATGTCCATGGAGATAATATTTCAGAACTCGTTCCACACAAAAATTAAGTTGCATTTATCAAAAGTAGAACTATTTGCAAGGTGAACACTGCCCAGTGTGGACAGCTTAAGGAAGAAGCTGTAGTTTTAGCTAATGTAACTGGGGCACTTCCAAAAATTTGAAGGGCAGAATCAAGGAAAGAGAAAGAGGAGAGATGCTGAAAAACAAACTCTCAAATAAGCACATGCTGATCTGAAAGAGCTGCTGCATTTGTGTGTACAGAATTTGGGGGAGGGTTACCCTCCCACATGAGCATTTTCCTACGTACCAAAATGAAGCCCTGACATATTGTCAGGTTTGAAAACATGAGCACTGAGGGGCCTGCAGATCTGTGGGGCAGAGCTGCAATAAGGGTCAGGTCTCAGCAAGGATTCACTGTTGTATTAATGTTTTTTCATGTCCTCAGCTTAAACAGAAGAGACAGCAGAGCAAACACTCCAGCCCACTCCACTGTCAGCTGCTGTAACTGAAGCTGCTGGATGAAACAAGACCAGAATTTACTCCTCTTATTGCAGGTAAAAAAAAAATTATGTCTTCCGTGTTACTTCTGCCAAAAAGGTGGGGTTTTTTCCTCTTATCATTGAGTCTGATAATTCGAGGGTGCAGAGGACCCCTGTGCTTTGAGGAAGGTGCTTCTGCTGCACACTGTTTCCATCAGGAGCAGTTTACCAAACGTGAAAGACTATAAATGTTACTGAAGTTTCCTTTGAAAAAACAATGTTCCCAATGCTGCCATGAAATACTTGCCTGAGGAAAGGCTGTTATGGTCATTTAGAAATCATAGGTGGAACTAGTGAGGTAACAAAGGGAAAAAAGCACTGTGGAGAGGCATCTCAAAGGAAAACGTCTGGTGGTCACTCCTTTCTCTGGCTGGCCTTTGGATGGCCAGCAGCACCACTGCTTTAGCTGTAAGGAGTCCCCATTTAAGCTGAAGAAGATGGTCACGTTTTAAAACAGAAGTGTGTTTAGAGCTGCAGTCCCCAGTGAGTATTTCTTAACAAACGGCTGAAACTGTCAGTATTTTAGGAAAGCTGGAGGTATTGCAGCCATTTCCTATCAGATGATGTCTCTCTAAGTATGAAGGGTAATAGGACTACTTTGAGGAGATTAGGTTAAATATGAAACTTGACTTCATTAATGCTGATGGAAACACAGAGCTCAGTATTCTGTGCAAAATTATATTTTGAAGGAAAACCTCCTTTTAAGTAAAACTATACCAGTTCAGAACTGTTAAATTTGATACTGTTGTAACATAACACATTTCAAAACTGAGTGTCAAGAGGTAGAAATGTTCCAGTCCTTTAAGAGCAAATTCATAAACTCTGACATTTTTGGTGGTCTTTGTTTCTACTTTTTAAATTAATTTCCATCAGAAAACTTTGTGTGGGAAATAACTGTGACAAAGGATCTTGAGGCAAGTAATTATTCAGTGATTGGTTTAGGCTCATTGTTCTTATTAAATAGTGAGTAAAGTAACCATAATTTATCTATGGCCTCTGTATTTTTGTTTGCAGTACAAAGCTGCAACAGAGAGCTGGGTGAGTAACCTTGTTGCCTGAGCAATACTGGCATCCCTGATGATTCCTGTACACTAACAGGGTAATAATAAACAGAAATGCCTTTTGAATTACAAGTTCCATTGGAATCACAGGGGGAAGGTCAGTGTTCACCAAATTGAGGAAGACAAAACTGGCATGAAAGGAATTTTATGTTCGAGCTCCTCAGAGGGGATTAGAAGTGCTCTCTTAATAGTGACTGAAAGGGAGCTGGAATGGTGTCACTGAATGTGCAGACATTGCCCTGCTTGTGCACATCCACACACAGCCACCACACACAGCAGCACAAGGACCAAACACATGAGGCTGCTGCAATGTTTGAGGGGGTTTCAAAATACATTTTTTTTCCATCCTTCATCTCCACATGCTAAATATATAATAAGATACCTTGTTTTCTTGCCCTGCAGACCCACATGACCAAAATGAGGGACATTAGTAAGTGTTAGAAAAAGTATTCAAGTGTGAAATGAATTTCTCAAACATTAATAAGTATTTCTAGAACCTCAGTTTCATAATTTGACAGTTCCACAGTTAATAAATCACAGCAAAAGGAAAGTGTGATAACAGCAGAGCAAAAGGAAGCCTGGATCTATGAAGTGCAACTGAGGGATAAGTGAAAGAAGCATGCTGATGACCCTGAGTTTACTTTTGGGTTTTCTGAGCTTTCACTCAATTAAATTCATTCCTCTCCTCTAAAGACCTATTATGTGCCTTTACCTACGTTCCTAACTGATTTTTCTTGTAATTCAGCTCCTTTGCCAAGTTATTTCCATGATTTAAGGAGTACTGATTAAAAAAAAAAAAGAAAGAGTAACTCAGAGATGAAAGGAGCATCCAAAGCTGTATCGAAAAGGTTTTCTGAAGAGGTGGGTTGATTTTAATTAACTTCCTGAATGAAACAATTCAGGTCTGGAGCTGGCAATCTCCAATAATCACTTTTTGGCCTGTGGATGAAAAAGGGAGTCAATTACACAAAACAATGCAACAAAAAGGCAGTCAATGGAAGGAAGTAGTTCTGTGTATTACAGCAGTACACACATTACAGGCAGCCCAGGATCCAGAGGCCCAACATGAGATTAGTCCCCACTGCAGTAGACACTAAATACACATTACAAGAGACAGCCCCCTTACTCCAGAGCTTATCTTCTCTGCAAGACTAGTTCCTGTTTATATATTTTGAGCATTTCCCCTAATTCAAACTATATGCACAGAAAAAGCCTTCACTTTACTGGGAGTTGCAGTTCCAGTTACCCACTGACTGATGTGACCATTCTGTAATGGGAACATCACTTGGCATCACTCAGCTGCTCCTTCATCCCTAAGGATGAAGGAAATCTTATCCTCTGTACCACCTTTTGTGTATTCTGAAAAGAGGTGACTTACATTTTCCCTTGGTGGAGCTAATATAGAATTCGAGGAAATGTCCAAAATATTCCTATTGCCATTAAGCAAGACAGATAAGAATGAGAGAACAACAACAACAACAACAACAAAGGGTCTGATAGAGAGAATGCCTTGCCCAAGCTCTTGATAAGAGGGTAGCAAGCAGATCTTTGTTCAGTCCTTGCCACTGCAGGATCCACAGCAGCAGGGCACATCCTCACTTCAGACACACATCTGTGCTGCCACATCTTCATCCTACCCAGCAAAGCTCCCAGGCTTGTGCTGAGCAGGGAGTGTAAGTCAGGTGGGTTGTGTTAAACCTGCTCAGGAGAGAGAGAGAAAACCCTTGTGAGGGAGTTCTGAACTCCGTCACCTGTCAGTTCCACTGACATTAATGTGCTAATGCTGGGTGAGGGTTTGGTTTAGGAAGGCATCCTCAAGCAGCAGAGCACACTGGTTTGCAAGCAAGAATATTTATGAAAGGTTGCCCTGGAGTGGTTGGTTTTATTGATAAAATTCAAACCAGAATCTGACCCACTGACTCTAAGCCCAGAACACAATTACTCAATGGTTTAACCAGCAAGGTAGTATCTGTGGTAAGGAAATAAAACTGGCCTTTAAAAGTGGTATTTCCTTTATGACTCCTGCTGTATTTTCCCTTTTGTCAGCATAATTAGTGAGTTAAGGAGTAAACAGAAGGGGGCTGTGGGAAAAGCTTCCAAGTTGTGCTTTTATCAGAATGGCACAAGTCCCATTGCTTCATTCTGAATCACCTGATCTAGGGATTTGGCAAAAGAAATTTTGAAACCTTTGAAAAATGAATGAAAATGATCCTGAATGTGAGGAAGAAAAGCTTAAAGTAAATAGCTTAAGTCAATGTGTCCAAATGTCACATGTAAGGATGGCTCTGCTCTGCTTAATGACAGGAGAGCAAGGAAGGTAAGGGGGAGGAAGGGACCTTTTCTGAAGGGCTGTTGTTCTAATGTACCTGTGTTTATTTTAAAAGCTTTTCAAAGAGGTAGGGAGGGAAGCTACTGTCTCTCAGTGATAAAAGTTGAGTGATTGAAGACTCCATTTGGGGGCAATCTGTTCTCTATCTCTGTAGCTGCCCACAAAATCCCTGATATGCAGGTAAAGCAAGCTCAGGAGAATGTGGCTGATGGCAGAGGGCTAAGAATCAGAACGCCTGGACTTTATTTCTGGTTCTTACACTGACTGTGTTTGCAGGCAATTGATATGGAAGTTCAGTGCAAGCCCCTCTCTGGCAAATGGGGAGGGACCTCAGGCTTTCCTCCCTTGCTAAGACAGGGAAGCAGTGAGGCTGAAGGAGGGTCTGCCAAACAGATTGGGTTTGTGGTGAAAAGTGGCTGAGGTAGTACCTGGTAGGTAAACCAGACCAGTGTGCAGAGCAGATCCTTACTGAAGGAATTCTAATTCCTGTGACCCATCTGTCCCTGTTCTAATTAGCCATGGAATGTGAACACCTGCCCCCACCATCTCCCTCTTATGTGGCAAATCATCTTATGGTTTATGGCTCTGGTGTTACAAAAGGATTCTTGCACAGTGTCTGATATTAAATATCAGGCTTGAGTCTACTCTGCTGTGTGGGAGCCAGTCTGTTTTAAAAGACAGAAGCTTTTGCTTCAGCTGCTGTCATGTACAGACACTGTAACCTGGCTCTTGTGGAGAAAGCTGGCTGTGGAACATCTCCCGGCAGGCTGCTGAAGATGAAGGTATTCTTGGGTTTAGTTCCAGGAGATTGTTCAGCCAGAAGTTCAGAGTCAGTTCCAGCACTCGCTGACCCCTGCTGTCCTCACACACCTCCAAATGGCCCTTATTTGGCAGAGAGGGAAAATCTCTTTCTCCCTGCCTCCCTCCTGTGCTCGCTCTCATGTAACGTTGTCCTTTACGAGCAATGACATATTCTCACTGCTTCTCCTATGCCCTTCCATTGAGATGAAAAGCTAAGTCCAGATTTGTTTTTGCTGTCATTCCAAATGAAGCCAGAAGAGCTATTCTGGGAATCATCTGCACTCTGCACTTTACCTAAACAAATTTGAAAGGACAGGTTTTTGAATGCAACTGATCCTGCAAGGTACACAGGGCCTTTAGTCAATGAGAGAGAAGGACATTCCCAGCCACACTGGGGAAGACTGGGCCTTTTCATTGCACATGCAAAATTGTTCCAAACCTGATCTTTCTCCATGTTTTGGGATGTGATCAAATTAGTCCTCTGAAAACATAATAAACAGGAAAAGAGAGAGAAAGAGAGAGAGAGAGAAAGAGAGAAAGAGTGAGAGAAAGAGAGAAAGAGAGAAAGAGAGAGAGAAAGAGAGAGAGAAAGAAAGAGAGAAAGAGAGAGAGAAAGAGAGAGAAAGAAAGAGAAGAAAGAGAAGAAAGAGAAGAAAGAAAGAAAGAAAGAAAGAAAGAAAGAAAGAAAGAAAGAAAGAAAGAAAGAAAGAAAGAAAGAAAGAAAGAAAGAAAGAAAGAAAGAAAGAAAGAAAGAAAGAAAAGAAAAGAAAAGAAAGAAAGACTGTAGAAAACAACTAAATCAGGAAAGTCTGAGGCCAAAGCTGAAATACAGGTGCTGGTCCTACCCAGTCCCCTGCATTCCTGGTGACAGAAAGATCAGATTTTCACACACACACATCACTCTGCCTGTGCTCAGCAAACAGAGCTGTTTTGCAAATCTGATCATTTTTTGGTGCAGCTAAATAGAAATTGAGCTCTTGAAAGGCAAATGCCCAAAGCCTTTGAACAAATCATTTTATATTCATGCAGACAAATCCTTTTCACTGGTGTTTCCTTTTGGCTTGTTGCTCTCAGTCCAGGACTTTACTTTGGCCTTTTTACTTTACTGTGACAGAGCTACCTTACAGTAATTCTAAAATCTCTTTAAAATGCCTCACATTATTTTCTGTGGCTAGGTTTCAATTGTGTACAGGAGGCAGAGACAGAGGAGATGACAGGTAAATTACTGATAGACAGTATAAACGATGGACAAAATGAGGAAGAGGAGTTTGAACTTCATACAGAAAGGAACAAGGAACTTTGAAAGGTCATAGATAGAAAAGAGGATGCTCTGGAGACAGGGAAAGACCTAATCAGGATAAAAGCAATCTTCTCCTGAAATTTGATGGAGATTGGAATCTTCACTAAGCATCCTTTTTCCTGGTGACTGCCACGAGACAAGAGGAACTGCTCCTTGGAAAACAAGGCAGTTCAGGAATTACAAGGTGAGATCATCACAAACAGATTAGGTTTGTTTATTAATACTAAGGTTTAGTATTCATATTAATAATACTAATACCTACTATACAGAGGCATTTTCTTAGCTCCTCTATGACTTGTAGTAAATGAACACAGAATTTCCTAGAAAAAAGCCTGACTGCTGTCCCAAAGCCAAAAAAACATCACCACCCCAGCAAGTCTTCAGATAAGTTTGGATGGTGTTTAGTACCAATCTCAGCACAGAATTCCCAGACAAAGAGAATCGAGGCTCAGCATGGCACAGCTCAGGAAGTTTGAATCTGGGTTAGGTTCTGTGTCCCACCCTCATTTTCTCTAGGTCACCACAGGAATGAACCACAGAGGGCAAAGAATCACAGATTCTGACTCCCCAAATGTCTGTCCATGGGAGTTGGGCTCTTTGTCCTTGAGGATCTCTGGCTGTCACTTAATGGAGCTGCAGCCCAAGAGAGGAGACAGATGGTACTGATGGGCTGAAATTATACCCAGCTAAGTGCAAAGCTATAACTGCTATTTGTCATTCTAACATCACTGATTTGTCTAGAGAGAAAAACAAATAACTTGTTGGGGGAGTAAGCAACCGCCTGGCTGTGGCCAGGCCAGATTGGAAGTGGGTGTAAGGCTCAGCACACAGAGACCCAGGTGCCATCAGCACTCGAGGGAGGCTATTAGGATATCATTTCAGCTTCTTTCTCTGTCTGTCTCTCTCTCTCTGCTTGCTGTGGAGGTGGAAGGTGCGTGTGTTGTGAGGTGAACTGGGGAGTGAAGATAAAAATCTGTGGTAAGGAAATGCTACAGCTTTATCTCTGTTCTTTGATGTGGCAGGACAAATTAATTGATAACAGAGCCAGCCAAAGCAGATGTGGTCATGGCCTCCTGAACTGCCCTATTGCAAGGAAAGGGCCGAGCAACATCAAAGACAAAGGTCAGCCAGCATTGCCCAAGCACAGAAAGACAAATCATGACAGGCAAATAGCTCAGGCTGCCATTGGGAAGGAATTATTACCACAAAAGATGAAGTCTGGCACATGGCCACTATCCTGATCAGCTGGACACAGTGGCTTCTGTTCTCTGCAATTTCCTTCTGTACCTAAAGGCAGAGTTCAGGCTTAACATTTTCCTGTAAAAGTGACTGTCATTTTGTGTGCAGTGGCACAGGAGAATTAAAGCACAAAGCAGAGTCCAAAGACCTGGCCAAAGCCTGTGCAATGGGGTTAGAAAACCGAGTTCAGTTATTCCTCTTGTAGCCATGTCTTTTGAAACTACCACAAACCTCTTTGTTTACTTCCTGTAAAGACTAAAAAGATTTGGTTTCCAGTCCCAATTCTACCATTTGGTGGCTGCATGCCGTGAGCAAATCAGTTCTTCTCTTGTCTCTGACCTTCTAAACTGGAGGTGATGAAGCCAACTCTGAGAGCTCCAGAGCCAATAGAACCCCAGATGATATTGGTATTTCATACTGAGAATTCTTTGTTTCATCCATTCCCTTCACTGTTTTCTCTGAGCATCCTGATGTTTTTCTAACATTCATAAAACCCATAACAAACTTTTCAGGAATCACCCAACACTAAACCCTCATAGCAAAGGAGCTGAGTGCTCAGCAGTTCTTGGGCTGCATTCTTTTCTCCCTCTTTCTCTGAGAACAGAAATATTTTTCTTTCAAATACTGTGACCTTCAAAGCTGAAACCTTCACTCCATTGAAAAACTGTTATTACCAAACTTGGGGTTTATATGTTCCCTTTTTCCATCCTGTTGGATTCCCTCTATCTTTTAAGGTACTCATCCTGGCATTACCATGCAGCATCAGCAGGGTGTAATAACCTGGCATGCCAATAATCCCTTTTTCTTCACCTGCTGTCCAGGTCTTTTTCCCAGCTATGTCTCAGTTTCTCATCAGAAGGAAATCCTGACACTCATCTCGTGCCTCTGCCAATGGATTTACTGCTGGTAAGAAAGCCAGCAGACCAAGGGATTCTGCCTAGATGGCAGCCACAAAACTTTGCAGCCTGGTTCCTGGACATCCCAGGACATGGTATCATGTAACAGAGAGAGCTGTGCCACAGCTGAAATATAACCAGGATGTCAAAATGAATGCTCCACCCTCACTGAGGAAACCTGCACCTTTTCAGCACATATTCCAGGACTTGATACAGAGCTCTAGCTACTCTTCCATCATTCACATGAGTGGAGTTACTACATAGCACACTGACTATCTTGGAATTCATTTCTTTTCACTACAGTAAGGCAGTTCAGCTGCACAACTCAGTGTTCTCAGGCATCCCAGGAGAGTTGCACAGCACTGGCTACCAAGAGATGCTCAGTTGTTCCACTTTTAAGTGTCCTTGTGCCCATTATAACATTGTAATAAAAATAACCAGAAGCGGGTATGTGTTCCCAGCAGGCATCAGTGATTCATAGCAAACTGTAAAAACCAATGCATGACATAGATAAAGGCATTTGAAGCCCCAAGACACAACTGTGGTGTGTGTGTGCACCCTGCACCACGTCACCAGAGGAGCCAGAGGACTGCAAAAGCTCATCCCCACAGCGAGCAACAATAACTCGGTGGGACAGGTCACATTTGTCACCAGCCAGAGCCTGTCCTGCTCCTGCACAGAAACTTAAAGGAGAGATCACAAAGGTGGAAAAGCTCTGGGAGGCAGCCTGGACAATGTTCTCTGAAGTTTTCCTTCAAGGAATACGGGCAGATTAAACCACAGTACTCATTTTTGCTGCTCTGTAAAAGCAGAGGGATGTCAGCTCCCCCAAAGGACCTCAGCTCTCCACCTGCAGACCTGTGACTGCCCTGGGGGAGGGAATGTCTCGATCACGGTGTGATGCCTGCTTGGTTTTTTGTTTGCTTTTGTTTATTTGGTTGGTTGGGTTTTTACTGGAGAAAAGGGTGGAGTGGCTTTTGTCCCCCTTACCCGGTGTAACCTTGTGGACATGGAAAGTTACACTGCAGGGAAAAGCTGGATCGGGGAGAGTGGTAAAAGTGTCACACTAGAGAAATAAAGTATTTTGTACTTAGTGGGATGTTTATAGACGTGAGAGCAGCTACACCTTCTCTGACCTAAAAATGAGCTCTACTGGTTTTAGGGAGAACACTCCCATTTGCAAAAGTGAGAATCCAACCCACTGAAGTTATTTCTGATTTAAATTCAGTGTAACTGCGGGACAGTTAGACCCAACTAGTGCAGTTCTGGCAAGTCTGAGGAAAAGGGGAGCTGATGACATTTGTAGCTGGAACGTGAGAGGCAGTACCAACCTGGGCCGTGGGTACACACTCACCAGGAGAGCTGGTCCTGGGCCTCCAAGTGACCCTCATTCATCTACAGCTTCTCTTTGCCTCGGTTTTCCTGTCTGTCAGGGTGGGAAAGTGACACTGACCCTTTTTTGGAAAGTGATGTGACAAGCACAAAGTATTAGACAGCTGTGGGAAGCACTGAGAGATCTCTTGGAATTACAGATACAGAAACAAGGAAAGATTTTGTCAGCTGGATGCAAGGACTAAAAAAAAAAAGACATTCTGACATGCTATTGCTGCTGAAGTACCCTCCCTGGAGAGGTCTGGCGAGGGCATTTCTCAGTGCCCACTCTTTATCTGAACTCCTCCGCATGCCTCAATCCTAATCCAGCACAGCAGAGACTCATCCTATTGTGTTAAAATCAAATGCACTTACAGGTAAATGTCACTCTGCCATAAAAAGAAAGGAAACCACTTAACTTTCTGTTTCTTTGTCTACCTGCCTCCATAATAGTTCTTGTCAATTTACATTATTCATGACTACCAGAGAGAATTTAAAATGTATCTTTCAATGGAATATAATGCAAACAGTTTTGTGTGTGGGCAGGGTAAAACAAAATAATAATTACAATACACGATGATAGTGCTTATAACAAAATATTATTTCCATAAAAAGACTTCTGTGGCAGGATTACATACTGCAGCAACAATAAATAATACCAAGAAAGTAAAATATCTCTGTTGGCATGCTAGATTCTCTCAACAACACTGATGGTTTCATTGTCTAAATAAACACTGTGTGTAGATAAAGTGTGACCTGCAAAGTGAATCATTAGATTGACAGGATAAAGCAAATCAACTTTCTTCTGTCTTTTTGCCTCCCACCCGACACATAATCAGGCTTCTCCCTATGTGGGCACTCCAAGCGCAAGCATCTGTCAGGATCAGCTATTCTTGTAGCTTAGGTTTGGGAGTTTGTGATAATCTGACAAAATTGCATCCGTCCATTTCAGACATTTCCCCCTCTCTTTCCAGCAAGACGACTACTTAGCATTGTGTCTTTAAATGAATATTAGCACAGGTAATTTGATTTTGCTCTTTAGGATAATGCCCTACACCGTGTGTCTGCATGTATCTGTGCACACATCAAATGTATGGAATCTACTTAGAAAGAACACACATAGCCTAAATCAGGGAATGGAAAACCTAAAGAGAAAATTTTCCCACTGCTCTAGTTGAACTCCTGCTGGTTTTCCTGGTAGATTTGTTCTACTTTATGGTGAAGTAAATACTCTTGGATGAAGGGTCTCAGTATATCAGACCCCAAAAATGTGTGAAACACTAAGAGGATACTCAAGAGTATACAGCACATTAATTAGCTCTAGTGTGCAGAGCCAGAACAATAAATATTAAGGTGATAAAGTTGGCATAAAATAACTAAAGCAAACTCATGCACAAGCTCCAAGAGAATCCAAAAGACAGCTGACTGTCTATGGAAGATAAGGTGACAGGGACATATTCTCCTCAATCAGCACGTCCCACAGGTCACAGGCCACACAGAGACAAGAACTTGTTGCAAACAAAACTGTTTAAAAAAAATACACCTGCAGAAGTGATTGGACTGTGTTGCACTGTGTGAAAAATGACAACCCAGAACATCACCTGCCTACCTCCAGCTCCTCTGAAATTGCCACTGTTAAAAATTTCTTGGCAATATTTTTGCTGGAAGAGGTCCTTCCCATGTTACTGCCGAGCCTTGATGAACCCCCATTTATTCATCTTCCCCAGGACTCTGGTGACCTTTCTGTAGGGTGGAGATGCTTTCAGAAACTATTAATCTCTTCTCCGGGGTGTGTAGTGCGAAGCCATGGAGAGAAAGGCTTCCACGATCTTCCTCAGCCCTGTCAACAAAGATCAGAGCCAGAAACTTGGTTTCTTTCTTGGCAATGCACGGGAATAAGGACAAAGCTATTATAGGGCAGGGCTCTGTAAAGAGGAAGGGCTGAGAAACACCAAATGGAAAAGCAGTGCTGCTCAGTAAATATTGATAGATGTTCCCTGCTCTCCCTCCACCGCTGCTGCACAGATCCCCTTCCCTGCTGCCTTTCCCACTGCCACTCTGCACACTGGAACATTGCCTCCCTTCACCAGAGGGCTGTTTCATTGAAAACAGGTTTCTGCATTTGCTCTGGAAAGTGAAGGGGTGAAAGAGGCAGGAGGAACCTTTCCACTCAAGACTTTGCTCAAGGACAACAGCACAAATGCAGCCCCAGCTTACCACAAGAAATGAGGTGAAAGGTTTTGTCAGTGTTGATCAGTGTTCATTTCACTAGCACTGATTTCTCCTTTTGGTAGAAAGATCAAGGGCTGAATGCTGAATAGGAGGAAGACTAAGCCAAACTTTCTTCTCAGGAGATGATCATTATGGGTCAGGCTTGAAGCATATTAGCTGAGTATTATAAGGGGAAGAAATGCTGAAACTCCTGCTATGCCTGTTTGGCAGATAAAGAATTTCAAGCTCTGGGGCAGACAGATCAACAATAAATTCATATTAAGAAGTGTCTGTGAGATTTGCTAACAACTTCAAGCACTTCAGGGCTGGGACCACGGCCTTTCATGTGTTTATAACACACACAACTCAGCTGAGCCCTGAGCAGGGCAGCCACATCTCTGCAGCACAGGTTGAAGCTGTCCATCGGTTCTGTGGGCAAACATGTGCCAGAGGAACGGAGCAGTCCAGCACTACAGCCCTTGGACAGGTTTCAGTCCTAAATGGCCTGCCCAGTCTTCTCTCCCTTCTGCTGAGCAAGGGCTTCTCCCCAAACACAGAGAGGGATGATGGTAAGGTCCTGAGCATCACCTAAGCTGAAACCAGCTCTGGTTGTCACAGACTCCAGAGTGAGTCCCGCTCCTGCTTCACCACAAATTTGGTTCTTAACCAAAGTGAAAGAACTCGGTGTTCTGACAGTGTCCCAATTACTTAAGAACAAGAGAAGTGGCTGAAGCCTGCTGAGCTCCAGAGCTTCTGGCCCTCAGAGCAGCACAGCTGCTCTCTCTGAACAGCCCCCCTAAAACCAAACTGAAAACTCAGCCTTGAAATGTGTGGTGGAGTTGAATTTGATGGCTTTCGCAAAGCACCAGCATAAACACTGAGTGTCAGTTTGCTGCTGCTCTGTGCAGGCAACAAAGGCAGAGGGAGGTGAGGTGGAGGAACAAGGTTCTCTCACTAGTTTGCTTTCAGTCAGCCACCTCTGCTTTTGCCATGCAAAGTTGAGGCAGAACTCCCCATCCTGCTACCCCTCTGTAGCATTCTGGCATCCTGGCTGCTGCCAGATTTCCTCTTTCAAATCAAAAAGGTTCAAAAGTAAAATCTTCCCTCGTACAGGGTGTTCATGGAACTCTTTCAGGTCGAGCAGGATTTGAGGCCAGCATGCTGTCACATACCAGAGGGGAAGAAGAGGGACACATTGCTGCTCAGGGTTTAAATGGACAGCAAATTTATCCTGGCTTTAGGAGGTCCTGCTTTCTCTGCCCCCTCTCTATCATAATTAGACACATCAAAGAGCTGATCTGTCATCTGAAATGGCAAGATGCCTAACATTTATATTAGAAGGAGTCAAGCCCCAAGCAAGCAAAGATCAAGAACATGATGGTGAATGTGAGGGGGAGATTGAAAGTCTGTCTGTGGACCTCAAGCAAGCTGAAGCGATGGAAAATGTACAAGCAGAGAAGAAAAGGCTATCAACCACCCAATCAAAATCCCCAAGGATGAGGGTTTTGTCTGTGTTTGTATTAATCAAGGATGAGAAATCAGACAACTCAATGAGACAGGAGGAATTGTAGTGAGAAGCAAAGGACAGGGAAAAGCTGGGGGTCACTGGGGGATGGGTGCACACAGGAAGAAAGAAAACAATGACTAAAAATTTAACTACAAGGTGCTTAAAGGAAATAAAAATCTCCTCAGGTGTCGGGAGTGTTCTAAAGGCAAGACTGGCTTTACTCATCCCTCGACCTAAGCAGCAGGCTTTCTTCAAAGCACAGACCTACTCAAATATGCTTATGCAAAGAGCTTTTAAAGCTTTTATTGACAGCACTTAGCAGCCATGGCTTTCCTGAACCTCAGCTTGCCTGAGGTGGAACTGTGTGGGTTTAATGTCTTCCTCTGGTCAGGGACGGTGCCCTTCAGTTCAGGGCCACGCTGGGCAGGAGCTGGGTGCAGCACAAGGAGGGTTCTTGCTCACCTCTGGAGCTCTGAATCAGGAATTCTGCAGCTGCCCCTGCCTCTTGCACCCACAGGGAGCAGATCTCAGTCAAACCCACGGTGATTAGCCCAAGGCAGTAGATGGTGTCAGTGTCAGAGCCAGGATTAAAACTCCAGTGGTTTTTGGCTGCCAGTCTGATGCTCGAATCACTAGACCACACCTCTCATTATAAAATAATTGTCTGATTTTCCCTTTGAAATCAAAGCTGTTTACAATTATATGGGAGAGAGCAAGAAAATGAAATCTGGGATGGTTCTCTTTAAAAGCATTTGCACCTTTTAATGTAAAATTTCAGTTTAAACAAACTCTGTGCAAGCAGTTGTTAGGGAACTCTAATCCCTTCTTTTCCTTTTAATTTGACTGTAGGATTTCTTGTCCCTTTTGGAGAAACTTTCCAGATTGAGGTGAATCAATGTATTTTATCTTATTGAGAACTGCTGATTGTGATGAACATGAAACATCACATTTGGAACATAACATAAATGTCTACTGCTAAATGAGCAGCTGCAAACTTTAGCTGTATCTTAGGAATTTATGATTGTTACATAAGTGCAAGTTTTTTCTGAAATTAATTCAAAACAAGATCATACCACCATAAAAATTACTATTGAGCATATGTTTCTGTATGAATGAAGTAATTTTCTATTACTACTAATGAAACAGTAAAATCTTTTAACAATTAAGCACTCATAAGTGGTAAATTAGTGAGAGACAACCTACTGAATGCCTTGAACTTCCCTAAAAATCCGCAGAGCTACTCTGGCATTTCAAGTTGTGCAAGTATCTAAATCCTGACTGAATTAGGCCTGATTTAGTGATACAATGGGACACCACCTTCGGAGGGGTTTGACACAGTTGCACTGAAACTTATTATTATTGAATAGGTTTCTGTTTGTCTATATCGAGTCTAGGAGAGTCTTTTGATACATTGCACCTAATTTAGATAAGACACACCAGCAGGAGTCTTTCCCTGGAGTCTAAGGGGCTTTGGACAGGATCCTGGATACTTACAAAGCTGTAGACAAGTCTGTATTGCAGTCAGCCTTCATATTTAGATGGTAATGTACATTGCTCATGGTTATTATGAAAATGATTCCAATTAGAGATACCAGATGCCGTGATATGAGGTAAGCTAAGGAAGCTGTCTTTAGCTAAGAAATCACATCCAGACCTATCATTAACCAAAAATGGCTGAAGCTGTTGATATTTAAGACTGCACATAAATACCAGCAGCTAAAATCTGTGCAATATGGCTTTTCTAATATTTTATAACTCAACTTAGCAAGAAGAAGAAGAAGCAGAAATGGTATTTTCAGTAGCGGCTTTCCTTCAAGCGAATTTCACTTCTTAAAAGTCCCACAGCATCTCCTATTCACAGATACATATTAGTTCATTAAACTATCATTTAAGCAGAAAAACAGAACTAAAATGTACATTCTTAGTGCAAAGCCTTTGAGCTAACTCCACTCTTGGAACTTTGCAGATCTCTCCCCCATGGGAACAGACTACAGCCACCCAGAGGCAGGTTACATTTTATTATCAGTGACTGCAGAGTCAAGTCCTCATTGACAAGTGAGTCTTGGCTAAGGAAGGGAAGAGGAAGGGTAAAGAACAGAGAGCTTTAACCCCCAATAATCAGTGTCCTGTGTATTCCTTTTTCTCCTTATGCCCTGTCTGCAGGAGCAAACTTTTTTTCCAGGCTCAAGTAGGGCTTGGGTGACATGTGTACATCCTCCTCTTCCTGGGTGGCACATCCCAAATGTGTTGACACCAATCATGATAACCACACTTTGTTTTAGTGTTAAGCATAATGATAATGATGTAACCTGAGATAGGGCTGTATTGTAATTACACAGTTGTGCCAGTTATTACATAGTTATAACACAGATCAGCTCCTTGATCAGATATGCCCAGGAGCTTCTTTTGCTTTACGCCTAATGCAGGAACAGAAAACTAGATCCCTAATTAACTTTGATTGAACCTTGATTAGATAAGGGAGTGGGGCCAGTAGGCACCAAGCAGGCGGGGAAGGCAGCCCGTATGTAGATTTGTTCAGCGTGTAGGCACCGTCCCGACGAGTCACAGGAAAGAGAAAGGAAACTCCCTTTTCAGGAATTGATACCTCCCGACAAGCACAAAGGAATTAGCCCAGACTAGCCCTCAGAAATGCAAGAAACTTCTCACCTTCCGCATCCTGCAATGCCCCCACCCTATTGAGATGAGATTCTCTAGCAGTTCACCTTGGGAACAGATAGATTTCTATCGTTCTCTCCTGCCACCGCAGGAGGGAATTGCAGAGAGAGCTTTGCACAAAACACAATCATTTCTCCAAGTATTCACTCCTCACTCCTTTATTTCTGCTAAAAGTGCTGAATTGTTAGTGCCCTGCAAACAAAGTTCAGTTGGCTTCGAACAGTTTCCCTGAATATATGATTTAATAAAGGGCTGAACGATGCCAGACTGGGCTAACTGAACTTGGACAGCTGAAAAGTAAAAAGCAACAGATGGACCTGAGGAGAACACTCATCATTTTGCTCCTGAGACAGATGTGCAAATGCTCTCTCACTTCTCCAGAGCTGCCCTGGCTCTACAACAGTCAATTTTTTCAGGCAAATTTTATTCTGTTTAGTAAAATTACGGAAAACCTCCAAAACTTTGGTATTTTAGGATGTGTATTATCCCTTTTTCAGGAGCAGAATAGCACATTAGTATTCCACATTTATGGTGCCTATACACATTTTTCTAGGAATTATTACTGATATAAACTCAACAGGAGCTCTGGGTTGTTTAATATCTCTTAAAATCTAATTAATACCACTAATCTAATCTACTTTGAACAAACAAAAAAATATAACTTGGGACACTCTTGACAAACTTTTTTAATCAGCTGAGTCTGACTTTTTCCTCCATGTGTTATACTGTCATATTAATTCCTAACCTTTTGCCAGAGTTCTTTTTCATTCCTGGTTGTGAAGACATTTAGTGTCCTTGACCATAGAACACAAGGAAAGTGCTGCTGTGGCATTTTGTACTACCCTGTACATGGGAGGGAGCATAAACCAGAGTTTTATAGAAGCAAGAACATGTGAGCCTTGTTCCAGCACAGTATTTAACTCCAGTGAGTACCACATTGACTTCTGGGAGGGTAACAAGTATATACCATACTCCTTGGAAAGATTTTAAGTTATTTTAGGCCAACTTAGGTTTATTGACACAAAGAGTTAAAAAAAACCCTCCTGAATAAAACCCACTTCAGTACCTATCCTGGTGTGCTCTGAATTGACAGTACACCACTCTCAGTAGATATTATCACACAGACTTCTCTCAGTCACTGAATTACTCTATTGCATGCAACAGCCAACTTTCAGTCCTTCAGACTCTGATATTATCCAAACAAGATTTTTTTTTCCTATAGGGCTGTGGATATATTCCTCAGTGAGAACTGTTTATTTTCCAAGTATAGGCTTTCAGAGCCCTTTGATATATTAATTATCCGTGAGGTGTAGAAAAGCATGGCAATCATTTTTGTCAAAGGCAGGGGAACAGATCCGTTTCCCTTCTGCAACACCCAGGAGTGGCTCAGTGTTCCCTTTCACACACACGAGAGCCTGAGCCCACAAACACAGGCATGAACTGAACCTGGGCAGCTCGTTGGTGACAGAAACCTTCCCAAAGGTGAGTGAGTGAAATGCACAGAACCTGTTTGCAGCTTGGGGTCATCCTTGTCAGCCTGTTATGGCCTATAACCGTGTGAGGGAGAGGGTCTCATCACTTCCAAAACCTGGGCACCTTTGTTCCTTCTCCGTGTGCATTTTCCCTTCTGTTGCCTTCTTGACCAGAGGACAGATCACCCAAACCACAAACTTTATCTCGAGCCTCATTCAAGCCTCCCATCACCAGCTTTTCTGACCGAGCAAAGTAACAAGCGCACACTCAGCTATGAGTTCATGAGGAGCCTCCCTGATCCTCAGGTGTTTACATGCAGGATGTGCTTCCACCCTCTGCTGAACCAGAGGCAGAACCTTTAGGATGGAGCCGTGTTTCATTTATGATTTTTCTGGTTGCAGGGCAAAGCAGTAATAGTGACACAATAGGAAAAGCATCCCACAGCCCTCTCAGGAGTGTGCAACAGCCACAGAGACTCCAGTGCCAATAAACTCTCTGATGGTGCTGATTTGGTTTCTGCTGAGTAGGACCTTAGGAGAGACATAACCAGCACAGCTCCAAACAGAGAGCTTGGATCTCCATTTGTCCCACTCCAGTCATTTTCATTTCATATATGAAGCAGTTCTGCCTGGGACACAGGGACAGAAAGCTGTAATAAATGGTACAGAGAATCTGGTGATCTGTGCTCCCAGGACTTGAACCTCCAAAAGACATTATCTTTTCATTTAGAGCTCTAAGTACAGACTGTTTGTAAAAGTACAACACTGCCTTACTCTCTTTTCCACGGCATGGAATTCTTCTGCCAGGATTGGCTCCTCTTCCTCCTTTGACAAACCAACACAATTTTGGCAGGCACTCCATTGACTGCAGTGCTGTGCTACCAATAACTTACCAGAATTGAGAAACTTTGGTGCTTTCGTTCTGCACAACTAAATTATCTCCTGCATGCCCAGATTTGTTCCCTTTCTGGTTTATGTACTGGAGGCTCAATCCACAGGGCTCTGTTTCCAGGCTTTTCAGAGGCTGAGCCGTCCCAAGGATTTGGAGGGTAAGATACTGGGTGTACATTAGGGTTCAATTGAGGACACACTGCTGTGCATCTTGGAAAGGAATTAGAGACTTGCACAAACACTGTAAATTAAAAAACAAAAGCACTTGTTCATAATTTATTGAATTTTTAAGGCTTGTGTAAAATTTTGTGATTTCTGATATGTCAGCTCTAAAAGCACCTTCTGCAGGATTCTGCATCAACACGGATTACAAATGGTCCCTATTTCAGCTGTTTGCAAAGTTATTATAAAACAAAAGATGAGAGATGCAGGCTGGACTGTGGAGAGAGCTTCTCCCAGGATTTCTTTTGGGGGTGAACTGCATGTACAGCGGGGAGGGGTTGCATAAAGCTGAAATGACATTGCTCATATTAGCCTCAGTGCTTAGATTCAAACATGTATTAACCTGGGAAATAATATAAATGCCATTTGAAAGCCTATTCTTATAACATTTCTGACCCACTTCAGACTCCTTTTGGTAATCTGGGAAGGGACCTTTGTTCCCATGGCAGCCCATAATTTCCTGAGTGAAACAGTTCAGCTGAGCTCTGAATGACAGAGTCAGGCATTTGGATGCTTATCTTGCCTCCAAGTGTTCCGAGGTTCCTCATTTCTCACTTATTGCACAATGCCCCAATCTCACTGGGAAGGTGAGAACTGGATCAGAAAGAAAATATAATTGCTTTTTTTTATTAGCTTATGATACAGTCCCGCCCTTCTGTGTTGCCAGCTTACCGAGTTATTCACAAATGATGATATACATAGAGGGAATGATATAATTATCAGCCTATAATTACAGGTATATAGATATATACATCCCCCTGGAGGAGAGCTGGGCTTGGCACATACCTGCTTGTAACGCTGACTCTTTAGGGAATTCATGCCCATTTTAAGTAGAAGATTATTTATTTATCAAATGCTTGAGACATTTTATGAAAAACGAACCCAAAAGAATCCTTTGATTCTTTTTAATAAAGTTCATAAAGTAAGTAACTGAACAGATCCAGGCATGCAGGAGCAAACTCTCTTGTGCAGAGCAAAAGCAGAGACGTTTCTCAATCGTGGTAAATTATTGGTAGCACAGCATTGGCAGTCAATGAAGAGTTTGCAGCAGCAATGCTGGTTTGTTGAGGGAAGGGAAGACGCCAGTCTTGGCACAGTGATCAGAAGCCAACAGTGAGAAAGCCAAGTCCATGCTGTATCCTCAAAGACACCTCCTTTTTTCTTTTTCTTTTCTTTTTCTTTTTTTAAAGCGTTACACAAAATTAGTCTATCTTATGATGCTGCTTTAATGCTGTAACCATAGATAAACCCCATTGCCTTCCCACTCTGTTTCAATGCCTCATTTTGTCATCGGGGCAGATAGTGATTCTCAGCTGATATAAATCAGCAAAGCTCCACTGATTTTTAACAAAGCTGTGCCAGCTTCTGCTAGCTGAGGGTCTGCCTGGATATTTCTCTAGCTGTAAAGCAAAGAATCCAGCAGGCAAAGCTGATGTAAGTTGGATATTTTTTTTGGCTGGTTTTTCTTTGTTCTATCTTGCAAATGCTGCTCTCATTCATAACTGCTTGGATGCTTTCAAGTCTATGTGCAAGAGTTATGGGGCCTAATCTGGCTCCTACAATGGTGCAAATCTAGGGTAGCTCTAGTTAAATCAAAAGCATTACTCAGAGGTATTGCACTGCTGTAAAAGCACTGTGCTTGTGCAGAGCAACTGATCTGTAAATCTCATAATGTGCCCAGAATCTTTCCAAGAGTTTATTTGCAAACAAACAAACAAAAAGAATCATCGTGGCTAAACAGACTGATTCCAGCCCGTGGAAAACGGACTGAGCCTCTGCCAGGAATAAACTGTAGACACTTGCTAATTACAATTTGTGGCCAGCTTACAAAGTTCAGTAAAGGAGAAAACTGCCCCATTCAGATCCTCTCTCCCAGTTTGATGACATCACTCACATCATTATGTTGTGATATGCCAGATGGGAAAATTTGAGGTGGGGATGAAGTGAAAATCCTGGTTACACCTTTTCTCCAGGCTATCTGCCTCTCCATCATTTTACAACATCACAGAGAGTCTCAGACAGTTTGACTCTGCCATCCCCAGCTGGTTTGGACCAACCAGATAAATGCTGAACCATTAAGAATCGATACATTTCCAGCATTGTGACAGGTTATGCTGCACGTAGCTAACCTTACTTTAATTAGTTTATTTAGGCTCACTAGTACATTTAAATAAAGAGGGAAGGTAATGGTAGAAACTCTGTAATTTCTCTTGCCTGGGAAAAAAAAAATAAAAACAGCCCTGCATCAAATGCTTATTGAAACTGAAACATATGTATTAACATATGGCAGAATTTCACTTACTGTATGTTTTAGTGCAGAGCTGATGAGGAAGGCATCTGTGCTGAGAGCATCTGAATGGAGGCTCAGATAATGAGCTGAGCTCAAAAAATACACTCTGCAAGGTTGGGATGTGTCACAGTGCCCTGCAGTTGATTTGTGTCAGAGCTGAGAGAATCCACCCGAGTCTCACACAGGTACAAGGCTGGGCTTTCCTCCCTGCACCAGGGCCCTTTGGAGCCTCCCCCTGCTGCCGTGGGCTCCTGCTCTGGGAGCCCTGGACCATTCTAAACCCCACACAAGCGGCCTCACACCAGAAACACTGACACGACTTCCACTGGGAGCTTAAGCAAGTGCTGTAACAGCGTTGGTGTTTCACAAAGAGCAGGTGAACTGGGGAGCCAACACACCCAGCTCAGCCCTGGGTTTGAGGTTCTCTGCAGGGAAGCAGCTCCTGGGAGCTGGGGTTTGGTTTTGCACTCCCTGCAGATGGGTCAAACCAGGCTGAGCAGCGAGGGAGAACCTCCCGTGCTGATCCTGGGCACGCACAGTTGGGGTTTTACACCAAGACGGGCATTTTGGTTCTGAGATGAACCCCTGAGCACTGTGAGCCATTTCTCCTGCTCACAGTGATGTAGGGTTTCAGCAAACCCTGCAAAGACTCTCAGAGCCTCTGGCTGCCAACTCCTGGTATTATTACTGGGCACTACAAAGCCACGTTGTTGTACACCTATTTACTGGAAGTAAGATATGAGGATACCAGGTGTAATTGCTCTACTGCCTTAAGGATAGAAGTCTTTCTGATTTGACCACAGTAGGACACCTGCATCGCTCAACCACAGCTTACCTGGCTCCTGCAAGATGCTTTCAAAGCATCCATTTGCTACCCAGTGACCCAGAAAAAAGTTTACCACCTACTCACAAACCCTCATTTTGAAGTGCTGTGCCTCTTCTTTAATGCAAGGAATCTTAAGGTTCTTCAGAGTGTGGGCTGTGTATTAAATGTGTGAACCACTTGTGTACCATTGTGCAAATCACATCTTTTGATATGAAACTGTACTCCAGGGATAATTCCTAAAAAAAAAAAAAAATAGTGATTATTGAGACCAAGGAAAAGTATTTAACGGGTGTACATTGTTTTTCAGGGAAGCATGAAAGCTTCCAGGCATGGAGCTTAGGGTCGTGGTTTAGTGGTGGGCTTGGCACTCTTGGGTTTACACCTAGATTCAAAGTTCTTTTCCAACTTAAATGATTCTGTGATTCTGTTAAATAAAGAAAATAAGTTGGCATGACTCAAACTGTCTGTTTCTCTGAAATACCAAAAAAAGGTGATGCAGAGAAGTCATCTCTCTGTACACATCAAAATTCTATTTTGTGACAAGCTTTGAATCTGTTGCACTTCCATTTTTACCTGTACTGAGGAAAATTCTAGAGGTCCTGTCATTAAAAGATTTCAGTCTATGGCCCTGGAACATGAATATTTTTTTATTTATTTATTGAACTCCACCCAGGTACAAACTTCTCCTTTAGAGGAAGGACAGATTGTCTAATTTGGGATAAAGCTACACGAGGGATGTCTTGTTCCTGCAGGTGCAAATGCCCTGGCTGTAAGTGTAAATGTGCTGCACTCCCTTCAGCTGCTGAAGATGGCATTAATTCTCCTCCTCCTCCTCCTCTGCCTGGTCACCTCCCACAGACACGGCACAGACAGGAGATACCTGCCTGCTTCTCCCCTGCTTCCAGACAAAATCAAGGCAATAATTTCAGCTCTTTGAAGGCAGGTTTGTGCTAAAGACCTGGATTTTATGCTGAAGTGGCTGACACTAATATAATTTGGGGGATAAGGGGTAGCCTTTGGCAGCAGACACTGAGTTGTATCATCCTCAGCCAACGCAGGAAGATTTTCCAGAGCTTGTCTCTTAACACCTTGAATAAGCCCCCGACTTAAATCCACCTTGATTAAGAGCAAAATAGATTATGTATGCACAGAGGCACACAAAATAATATTGAAATGTCTGTTCAGGTATGTAAATAATGCTGTGAGCAGAGTCTTGGAGCCAGGCAGAAGCGTTTGCACAGGCCTGGACAGTGAGCTTGGCTCTGCTGGGTCCCAGCCCACTGCTTCAGTCACAAGACAATTCCCCAGTATGGATTTGTCTATCCCCTATGTCTTTTCCATCATCTCTAAACTTGAGTGACTCCTATGACTAATGTGATTGTAAGTCATAAAACATTAAGTTATGACACAATCAAATCAAAGCCAAGAAATTCATAGTTAGGGTGTAGGCTACATTCTTAACTCAAAACCAGAAAAGCAGCATTACAGGGTAAACAAAAGGCTGAAGTGTCAGCCCTCATTTTTCATTTTTGGGCTCTTATCAGTTTGTATCAATTTAAGCCTTTTTTAACTATGTCATTTCTTTGACTTATTTTTTTCCCTCTAGGAACTGAAAATTATTCTGCTTTGAGGTCTGGAACCTGCCATACAATAAACACTACTTAATTGGGACATGCTTAATAGGGATGGCCACTTTAATGGGACATCTCCTAGGGAACCTATTTATGTTAATGAGACTGAATGACAATGACTGTTTCTTAAGTGGGGCAACAAAAAGGAAAAAACTCCACTTAACAGGGATGCACTCAGCTGTTACCAGTTTGTTAAGTGTTTAACCAGGTGTTAAATAGGTCCAAAATTCTGAGCTTTCATCTTTTGGTTCAAAACAGGAAAATTAAAACATTTGCATCATGATGAAATGTAGTGTTATGATCTGTAAAGTGGCATTTAGTGTGAAGTAAGAGTTTTAGAACTGAAGTTCTCATCTCCAAAGAGAGCTCCTCTCTCCAGCATGGAGCTACCTGTGGATTGGATTTGTTCAGATTGATGACAAAAGGTAGCAGTGAACCCCCTTTGTTCTGTTTATGAATCCTGTATTTTACCCTCTCATCCCAAAAATTTCCACGCTGTAATTTGAATAAAGAGATGGGAGAAAAAAAAAATAGGAAAGCTTCTTAATTCTCAGTGACCCTTAGGTCCCTAAGATGATGTCTGAAGACTTGCAGGAACCTCCAAAAGCCCTTAAACCATCTTGAGGGTTATTCTCTCCCTGTAGCTCTTTTGTGCTCCGCCGTTTCCTCTGTAAATATGCATCCACGTTTCAGGGGGGAACAAGAGACCGTGTCAAGAAGTTGTCTGAAAAACAAAAATCCCATCTTAGACGACAGCTATACGAATTTGGGGACTCTCCCAGGCAAACCAAGACATCTGATTATGCCATTGTATCCTGTTTGGCAAAGGAGAGAGTGAAGGGAAGTGATAGACATGAGGGGCAGATGGAGTTTGCCTAATGTGTCTGTTCTTTTCTTCGCTGCCTTTTCAATTTAAGAATGTAGCAAAATAGCAGCTGCTCATAATTTCATGAATCAAGAAGTATGTAAATTTGAGCGACAAAATTTGGTGCATAGTTAGACACACACGCACACACACACACAAAGAAGGGGGGGGAAAGGAAAAAGATCTTGCTTGCATCTACAACTTTCTTAATCTGGCATGCAAATTTAGCTTCCAGGCCTGGTTTGCCTCTCGTTTAGGAGTGAACCCGAGTGGCTCAATCGATTTCGCTGCCGTCACATGGGATAATGCCGTGGGATAATGGCAAACCTGGCACCAAAAACTCCTTCCGTGCCCCTGAGCTCCCACGGGGGGTTCGTGCCCTACCTGGGCTGCAGGTGGAGGGAAGGAGGGAAGGGGTTGTGGTGGGAATGTTTCCCCAGGCAGGAGCTGTGAACAGATACCTGAGGGTGCCGACACGCACCCCACAGCGAACAGAGATCACTCTCCTCGTGTTTCAGTCCATAACAGCCCCCAAATTAAAAGCTGGAAAAAGTGACTGGAAATGTATCATCCACGTGGATATAGCAGTGCTCAGGAGGGGCTGGGATCGGGGCCTCCACACACCATCCAGCTGGTTCTGGTTTTCAGACAAGATTTACTAAACACATGTAAACCGTGCGTATCTGTTTGAATACTTTTTGTGCAAATAACTTCCTCTGTGGTCAAGCTGTTCCTCTCAGATCCAGGCTACAGATTTGTGCTTTATACTCACCACTTTTTTTACCCTTGGATTTCCACCAGTATCAGTTCACACTCAGAGTATGAAACTGTGAAGGAGGGAGCTGAGCTTGGCAGCAAGAGTAGCAAGAGTCAGGAGAATTTACAGTGCAAAACACGGAGCAAAACTCATGGAAAAGGGCAGGGATCATCCCTGGCTTTGCTCCAGCCCAGCCAGTGGGGCAGATCCTGAGCAGCTGTAAGCAGCCACACGACTGCACGTTCCACAGGAGCTGCAAGTGTTTATCTCACTTGGCCCAAGAGCCTCTTGCAGAGATGCAATATTTCACCAGCTCTGGTGGGGTTCCTCCTGATTTATACCCCCCGAGCGAGCAAGCAGAGCCAGGGGCTTTCTTCACCAATTAGAAGTGCCCCACAATTAAATCTGCCAAGTGTCATGAGCTCCAACTCTAAACACAAAGCAACAGCTGAAACTGGGTATGGGGAAGCAGGAGGGCAGAGTTTTATGATCAATGCTTTATTGGAATCGTATAAAAAAGAAAAGCATTTCACATATTTCACGGAGGTATTTTATGTGCAAATTTAATATGAATCCTCTTCTTGTTAAACTCTTACGTGATCTATGTACTTCAGAGTATAAAACACACCATAGGACAACTATGAACAAGTTTATTAAAACAACTTGGGCTCCTGTTGACATCACCAACCGCACAAGTGCTTGCTCAGATCTTATCAGTCTCTCCTTATATTTCAGGTTACCTACTTGCTCGTTCTCCCTATATATCTTTCATTGTTACAAGAATTCAACTCCTGGGCAGATCTCACAGATAAACCTGCTTGTCTGTTTGGGGAATATGGCTCTAGTTCTAATTTTGCAGACTTCGTTCAGGCAATACTCCCTCTGACTGCAGGGATTTTTGCCTGAGTAATCCTTTCAGAATTGGACTCTCCGTGATTTTCATTTACTTAACAACTTGGCATTACATCTGTAAAATATTAGCCTAGTAATGTAAGATATCAAATTAGATTTATGCATTAATCTAATCTCTATATGAAGCTTGATAGTCAGTTCTGTTACACTGCATTATTCCAATTCCAGGCATTCTGTGTCATTTCACATTTATTCTGATGATGCAAGAGAACCAAGGAGTGAGACTGATAGATCAAATTTGGTAGCCCATGCATGTAAAAGTCTGGAACTTTGAACAAAATTTAAAATCAATTTCCACTTTCAGATAAACCACATAAATGTTTTCCTATCAGTCACAAATAAAGAGGAGCACACACAGAAAGCTAATCTGAAATAATCAACAGAATAACAAGCTATAAAACAGGAAAAAGCAGGTCAAAATACATAGCCCAACTGCAAAGTATTGTCTAAAAATCCTTGGAAAGGACAAATAAGCAATTGTTTATTTTCTGTGTGACAGTTGCAGTCTGAAAAGAAAAAAATTACTCCTTCATACATGTTCATAAACTGCATTTATAAACACTTCACACAACTAAATTATATTTGTTTCCTCCAGTTTGGCTGCCCTTGAGCATTTTTCTCCTTCTTGCAGGTTTTGCTTTTTTATATAATCCCTCCATGAAAGCAGGTCTTATGCCCATGGCCCTGCTTCAGCAGCCAGCCCCACACAGCAGCCACTTAAGAACACATTAAACTAAAGTTTTGTGTGTGCTTTGGTACCTTTAAAAACTGGATTCTTGGAGACAACCCACCAATACGTTATTCTTACATCTTAAAGCCATTTACTTCTCTTTATGAATGCTTCCAATTTGTTTTACTCTTGTTGGGCCGAATCCAGCTTGTTATTTACAGAAAGAACACAACAAGATTAATAGGATGTGGTCTGCACCAGCCTACACCCCTGGAAATTCACAGTGATCCCATCAATTCCATATAATTTCTTTGGATTCATAGCAGGTTAATGCCCCAATCCAGGATAATGCCAAGCAGATGCAGACAAGGGCCAGCACATAAATGAGCAGAATCATGGCCAGAATAAAGCTGATCTCTTTATTTCAAAGAAGAAGGTAATGTTTAGATACAAAATATTACATGGATTTTTTTTTTTTCCTTTCCTCTGTTTGGTAATCTGTCACCATCTGGACACCAAATAGGAAATGTTGCAACACCAGGGGGGAAAAACCCAATTTATTTCATCCATGTTACTAAAGAAAGCCTGGATTGATGTGCTACCCCAAGCACTTTGGCTCACTCGTGTGTCACAACAGGCACAGGTATCCTCTCTCCAAACACGAGGTTCTCCACACTGAAATGTTTCCTGTGGGACACAGCATCAGTTTTGCCAGTGTAAGGCAGCTGCAGTGAACTCAGGGCTTCCCCGAAGGGTGTCTGTTTTCTCCTTTTCTGCATTAATTCAGAATTCCTGTTTCTCCTTCCCCAGCACTCGCATGCAACCACCCCAAACACGGTTGTGTTTGCAGGAAATCGCAGTTGTGCTACGTCAGTGGCAGTGCTCGTATTTCTAAGAAAAGACAGGCTTCCCTAAATGGAACCTCACCCCATTACTGGGGGACAAAGCACCCGAGACCCCCAGAACAGCACAGATCTCAGCACAGTGCCCGTGGGGGACCCACCCAGGCTGTGACCCCTGTGGGGGCACAGTGGGGCCAGAAAGCCCAGCTGGAGGAAAGGGGCAGAGGGATGTTCCCTTCTTCCGCCCCACGTGAAATGTTTGTGCTTGGAAAGCGAAAGAAAAACCTTTCTTGTCTTTCCTTTGCCAAGGCAGCTCAGCCCTGCACTCACCCACTTCTGTGGAAGGGCAGGAAAGGGGAACTGGGGATGGGGGAGCAGCTCTGAGCTGCTTTATTTGTACTTTTCCTCCTCCTCCTCCTTCTCTCCTCCTCGCTGCTTCCCTGCCCCGCAGCCCTTGAGCTGCAGTGCCCCACAGCCACCACGAGATTTTGATCTCCCTGGGACCACCGGTGCTGTAGAGAATGGAGAAACTGAGGGAGGGCCCAGGGAGTCCCTTCATGTCACCAAGAGCCCTGTGCCAGCAGCCAGCCACAGCTCCTGTCCCCAGCCACAGCTCCTGTCCCCAGCTCCCCTGCCACTNCCCTGCCCCCCGCCACAGCCCCAGCTCCTGCCCCCAGCCACAGCTCCTGTCCCCAGCTCCCCTGCCACTGGGAGAGGGGCACAAACACACAGAACAAGCCCAGGTGAGGTTCAGAACACAAAAACCCTTTAAACCAACAATGCAGGCTTCAGACCCTTATTCTGAAGTCAAATGTGGAATACTGGAGCTGAAGACTCAGCAGAAACTGGGAGGAGTACCTGGCTGGGACAGGGTTAGTGGAGGTGAAAGCACAGCCCAAATGGACCTGAGCAGGGAGGGAGAGGGGAAGAGCAAGAACCTGAGGTGAGGAAGTGGCTGCATGAAGTGGGTGAGGGTTCATGATAGGAATAACAAGAGTTAAATACCACAAAAAAAAAAAAAAAAAAAAAAAGGATGTGCAAAACCCAAACCCCAAGCCTCTAAGAGAAACCAGTAAAAGGTAAAAAACATGAAAGTTTTCAAGTGAGAAAAAGGGTGGGAATTTTTCCTGGGAACATAACCTACTAACTTGTCTGCTGATCCCTTTAGAGGGCAGAAAAGATTAATTCCCAAATCAAGACCAGCCTGAGAGAAGAGTGCTGCAAGGAGCACGAGGCCAGAGAAGGACTTGATGTGCCTCCCATCCAACAAAATCCTGGCCCTGGTACCACCCTGTGTGTGGGATATAGGATGAGAGGGCAAGGACAGCACTGACAAATTAAAACTGGGATGATCCATACCCTGAGAGAAATTCAGTATCAAATTTACTCACTCCAGGGAATGCATAACCCAATAGATCCTTTCCTCCTCTAATTCTTTCTGCTGTTCCAGATGTTGGCCAAAACCCAGCCATGCCTCTGGATGGGGTGAGAAAAGCAGCTCTTTGAGAGAAATTTTGTGGGAGCTCTTGTGGGGTCTTCAGTAACTCCTGCTGCACATGGCAGAGACATCATTCCAGTGCCATCCCATGTTTGTGTTGGTTTTAATCCACAAATCCTCAAGGAAGATCTGTTGTGGCTTATGCTGGATCCTCATAAACATCTTCAGAGTTAACCAGCAAGTAACCACACCAAGCAAATTGACTTTGCTTTTAATTGTGGCTATTTTCCCTGCCCTTTGTGAGAATTGCTTTCTTCTCTTCCACCTGCCAGAGTGTATCTGTGGCTGTGCAGCGCTCACAGGAATAACAAAAATCATAGGATTTTGTGCTTGGATCATCTGTGCTGCCATCTACATGATTTCTGCTAAAACTCTCCTAATTTATCAAAGAATGTGGGGATTGCCATGTTGGTTGAGGAAACAAGGGTCCATCCAGCTGAGTGAACAGCTGGACACCCAGGGAATTGTGTGCAGACATGGGGGACACTGCTCCCTGCTATTTTCCCTGTTTCCACCCATTTTCTGCTCAGGGGCTTTCCTGAGCTACAGTGTCCACATCACTGGCCAAACCCTCAGGCAATTTATGTGCTGCAAAACCTCTGGCTACTACCAGAGACATAAATCAAGCAGAATTAGAGTCATTGACAATAATTGGGGGAAAAAAAAAAATCTGTGATTTGGAAGACATATATGAGTTTTGATCTTAATTTGGACTAAATCTCCCAGGAACATAAATTATCTGTTTGGCTGTCTCTGTTCCCTGCCATGCCTGTGGAATCTCGCTGTGCTATGGCACACAGCAGTAAAGGATATCTCAAATCCAGTTTAACGTGAACAGGAGGGCACTTCCACAGTGGAGAGGGCTGGATTTTGGAATGAGGAAGGCACAGGCAGCCAGGGACAAAAATCAGGTAAAAAAATGCAAAGATGAGAGCCATGAAGTGAGGAGGAAAGGAGCTCGACAAGCAGCAGACAGAGCTACAGAGAAGGCTCTGAAGGAAGCCTTTTAGGGAAACTGATAGAAATTTGGTTGTCAGTTTACATAAAAATGAGAAGAAAACCCACAAGACTCCTTGGAGAAGAGACCCAAAAGTTACAGGTGCTGGGAGAAGCAGCACCTCATCTTCCAGTGTCCTGGCCGAGAAAATCATCCAGATTCATCAAGGCAAAGAGAAGCTCAAGTCCAGTGATCAATACTGGACTCACTGTCCAAAATATCCTGTGGATGCAGACTGATGCCCAGGGGAGCAGCCGTGCCAAGGAACTGCTCCCAACCAGTTTGGGACCTTTGGAATAAATGTCCATTTTCTTCAGTACTCCAGATGATGACATGAAGAATAACAATTTTCTGTGATGGCCCAAAGTGCAAATATGTTCATTAAAGAGCTGATCAGTGAGACCTTATGACATTAAGAGATAACAAATTTTAATGTGATTTTCACCCAATTCCTAAAATGAAATCTGTACAACATACTCACAAATATTTTGGATGTATAAAGCATTACTAGTTGCTGCCATCATTTAAGAGTCAAACTTCAAATCCACTGTGCTTCCTTTTCCTATTTGTGCCCGTTGAAAGAAGTTAGCATTTACACAGATCAAACCTAACTTTAGAAAAACCTTCCTCAAACGAACAGATGAGAATGATTCCTCAAAACAGAAGAACCCAAGAAAAGTTTGTTCTAGCCATGTCCTTGCCAGGGTGCACCCAGTTTTCCAAGCTCCCTCTCCCATGGTGCTCGGGTACCTTTCAGCAGGAACACAAAGCACATTATCGCCTGCTCCAAGGAGCTCTGCAGATCTTTGCAGAACCCAGCCCGAAGAAACGCAGCACTTTGAGAAAACAGAGCTGTCAAGCAAGATCTCCTTGGGCTTGCTGCCACACAAAATGGCAAACGAGGGACTTGATCCTGCATGGGAGACAATAGGAATTAGAGGTGCTCAGCGTTTGTCCCCCGGCAGAGTTAAGGTTTCTCAGTAATTCCCCAAATCAGCCGCACTGCTTTATACTCATTCAAAATTACAGAGCTAAAAGCTTTGGTATGTAGCCACAGAGCTTTTATTTCAAATTGGCAATAATGTTACTTCTGGAAAAAAAAAAAAGGACTACAATAATGTTAAAAATATCGTAAAATGTTATTTATATCAGGATTCATTTGTTACCCCATATGACAATCATTCCTATTTCTTGACAGATATAAACCTCCGCTTAACACATTAGTATCATAAATATTACCAGATATAACGCTGTAATTTAATACCTACCAAATGTATTTTAAAATATTACTCAATTTAAAACTTTGGATTTTAACCAGATGTGTTTCCAGAAAATGATTCAGGTCAGATGCTTTTTTCTTTTCCCTTTTCTGTGCGCGCGCGTTCAAAGCGGAGCGTTCCGATGTGATTTATTGTGCCATGACTGTGTGCCCCGAACCTAAAACAGCACCACGATACTTCATCCTTGAGGCTTACACACCTGCAGTCCAAACTAACAAGAGAAAACATCTACATGGCACGGCAGGAGCCTTTGAAATGTCTTTTTGCAGTTGCCTGGACACAGAACAGACTGGTAGAACAGGGAGGCAGTGGAGAAAGGGTGAAGACAGGAACTCCAGCCTCTTTCATCTAGAAAGGGGGGACCATGGAGAGATTAGAGGAAAGGATTTTGATTAGATCACTGGAATGTGAAATGATGCTTCCCAGGATTAAAATCCTATTTTAGAGCTACCAAACCGGTTACGGCGTCAGTCAGAATTCGGAGGCTCGCGCGGCTCCATCCCTGCTCCATCCCCGGCTGTCGCTCCGGGCACCCCAAACCCTCTCCCCGGAGCAGGGGGGACCCCAGCCAGGCACCCCAATCCTCTCCAGCATCATCCCAGTGAGGAGCTGCCCTCCCTCAAAGCACGGCACTTCTGGGGGAGAAGGACTTTCCTTCTCCAAGGGCATCCCTGGGTCCAGCCCCACGGCAGTCGTGTGGAGGCTCTTGGATTTCGGTCTCGTTTGGCCTCAGTTTGGATCACCATGTAGAGGTCTGACATTTTCATAACCAAATGCCATTAGTTTTATTCCCAGCACAGCCAACCAACAATCTGAAGGGCTGTAGTCGTCGGGCTGATCATTACGTGGAACCCATTAACATAAAACCCGCCATCGCAATTAGTATCTTTGTAAGCAGCAGCCTCAGCAAAAAGTGGAAATGGAGGCTGAAATGATGGTGCTCTTCCAAAGGAGGCTGCTTTGGCAGCAGATTGGGAAATAATCTGTGGCGATTGCTCTGCCGCTGTCTCTGCCGTAACTTCTCCAAAGACAGGCAGAGCCATTTCCAAGCAGTCAGCCCACGGACTTGAGCGAGCACTAAATTCACTCGGTGATCAAATACAATTTGAGAAAAAATCTACAATCGCTCACTTGGGGGGGGAAGAGATATCTTCCTTTTAGAGATGAAGTGCAAAACAGCTAAAGTAGCTGTATTTGGAAAAATACTGTGCAGTTTATTGATTCCAGAGGGGACAGGTACAGACCGCGGGTTTGCCCATTTCCCAGTAAAAACAGGGAACGCTTTCGAGGGGGGCAATGTATCTGCAGGCTGGTTTGTTTTGTTAGGAGATGAGCCGGCTGAAATGTTCTGTGATTTTCGGGAAGGGAACAAGGAAAATATTCGTATTTATAGCAACATTATTGTTTAGAACAAAATAAGTTATTTCATCCTTTTAATCTCCGTTTCTATGGATATCCTGCGCGGGGCTGGGATCTGATTTTCCAACCTCCGTGCCATCCGCCTGCCCTCGGCAGCGGCCGGCGGCACCGGCCCTGGCAGGGAGCGCCTGTCCGCGCGGAAGAAATCCCGTTCCAGGCGCTCCCGGACCGCCCCGGACACCGGGAACCCGCTGCCCTCGTTGCACTTTTTCATTGTCGTTTCCCCTAAACTCTCCGCACTTGGCTAATTTTAGCCCCGCGGCTCCCCGAGCGGGCTCCCCCCGCCGCCGCCGCCGC
>VYXF01008184.1:597-88108 GCA_013397295.1 Polioptila caerulea
TAAGCAAATGGATACGCGAGCAAATAAATAAATAAATGAATGAGATCGTTAATAATGACGCCAGCGGTGACGTCAGCGCCGCGTGCATCGCGACACAGCGCGCGCCGCGGGGGGCAGCAACAAGTGCGGGCGGCGGCGCCGCGGCCGGGGCGCCCCCTGGCGGCGGCGGGACAGAGGGACAGAGGGACAGGGGGGCCGGGCAGAGGGACCGCGGGGCCGGACAGCGGGACAGAGGGACAGCGGAGCCGGACAGAGGGACAGCGGGACAGAGGGACAGCGGAGCCGGACAGAGGGACAGCGGGACAGAGGGACAGCGGAGCCGGACAGAGGGACAGCGGGACAGAGGGACAGCGGAGCCGGACAGAGGGACAGCGGGACAGAGGGACAGCGGGGCCGGACAGCGGGGCACGGGCGGTCCGCAAATCCTGCTGGGACCGAGGGGCTCACCCCGCTGCCAGCCGTGGTGTTGGGTGACGGGAACCCCTGCGAGAGGCGCAGGGCTCGCCTGGCCCCGGGTAGCGGGAACGGAGAAGGCAACGGGAATTGGACGAGGTGCTCGCACCGGTGCCATGAAGGTGAGAGATTCACCTTGACAGCCTCGGCAACCAAGCCTGGCTGGGATGCTTGGTGCTTCTCCGAGGGCAGGCTGATTTTCTGCTGGTTCCTCTGAAGGAATTACCAAATCCTTTCCGTTTGTAAGAGGTTTCACCTTGCCTGCCCTCTGTCCTTTTGAGATGCCCCGAGTGCCCCGAGTGCCGGTGGTGAGGACGCTGTGAGCACCGGGGGCAGGCTGGCATGCTTGTTGAGGACGGCGGGAAGTCAGCGGGTACCGGTGCTCGGGCTGCCACCCAGCACCAGCACGGCTTGGATGGGCAAACCCAGCAGAGCAGCTCAGGAGAGCCGCAAAGAGCAGCCCTTTTGGCCACTAAAGTCTTGTCACTTTGTGCATGGGAGCTCAGTCCCCTGGGGGGGGAGGATGTTTGTCAGGGGCTGGACAGGTATGGGAGGTGATGCAAGTGAGACCCACACCTCGACACATCCCTGCTAAACAGGGAGTGCTGCTCCAGCTCACTCCTGGCCAGAACAACACGTATTTCTTCTGCAAGTCACCTTTGTTTTCATTGACCTTGGCACGCTTAATCAGGGTTATATTCTCACACAGATAAACCAGTCCTCCAACGATTGTTACAATATTTTGGGCGCAAACAGGTTTGTATTTGCTTGTGCATTTTCTTTGTCTCAGGCAGGTAGGACTGCTCCTTTCCCACAATATATAATCAAGTAGCGAAGAGAACTTCCCATCTCCATTTGTGCCCAAATTTGTGCTCTGCTTCTACCCCTGCAGCAGGGGCCCAGGCACTGTTGGAAGCCTCTCTGCCAGCCCTGAGCACCTCCCCACTGCACGAAGCATCACTCGAAGCTCTGATGGTTGCAGAGCCCCATCCTTCCCACCAGCCACCGTCTTCCTCCAAGCATCCCTCCAAGCCATGGTGTTATAAGCACTGTGCAGAAGGTGGTGAGGCTGAATAAGCAGGTGAGAGCATGCTTTGGTCCTCTCAGCAGAGGGATGATTATCCATCCAGGCAGCATGCTGGGAGGCAGGGGCTATGCAGGATGGCCCAAGTCACTGCTCCATGCACTGAGCTCCTGCAGGACCCCACCTCACCTTCAGCTGTAGAGGAGCTCATTGTCCCTGGGGCAGGAGAAGGGCCCCAGTGTGAACAAAAGGGAGGGTTTACCCTCTATCCCCACAGCTCCAGCCCCCAGCCCTTGGTGTCATTTCATCTGGTGCTGCTGGCTGGTAGGACCATCAGAATCCAGTTTAAGTTCCTAATGTTGGTAGCATTTGGAACGGGATAGCGTCCTGCACTGTGGCAGTGCAGAAGAGTAGATATTCCCAGCAGTGAGGGTATGCATACTCATCATTGCTCTGACATCAGTTTTATAGGAGCCTTCCCCCTCTCCCCCAGGAAACTCTTTATACTTCCAAATAATAAAAATAAAATAAATACAGAGCCTGTTTATAGCAGAAATTGAAATTCCTCATATTATCAAAAGTTAGATTTTTGTCCTGCAGGCACTGAATAAGTTTCTTCATGTGAATATTTTGTAACTTTCTCTGGCCAAAAGAAATGTGCAAAATGTTGTCATTTTTCTGTGCCTTCCTTGGACATTCCAGGCTTTTGCTTAAACTTCTCATAAAAGGCTATTTTTGGTGAAGAGGAGGGGAAAAAAAAGCAGTCTGCAGTATACCAAGTCAATAAAGTAATGCAAAACCATAAAACACAGCAACGATAACAACAGAAAATCAGTAGATTACAAAGGAAATAAGATGGGGATCAAACAGAGTGGTAGCTCGAAATGACCACATAGAAGCCAAAATAAGGCTGGTCCTAATAAACAGCCAAAGTTGAATCAAAGAGCATTTGAAGCGTTAATTTATTAAATAACTTTATTTTTATGCCTTACAATTAAAAATAGTTGTGGTCAGGCATGTTGGGAGACAGGAAGCAATTGGAGTCTTGAAGCCTGGCTTTGTGCTTGGAAGGGAGCACAGCCTGATCCATGCAGGGGGGGCAGCCAGCAGTGCTGGGGGGCTCCAGTTCCATTCACTGATTCTCTGCTCAGAGCTTTTCCCTTCCAGGCTTTTTAGACACTGAGGGGCTTTAGGAGAAGGTTCAGGGTGGGAGCTGGAGTCACAGCGGAGCAGGGGCTGTGAGGGTGATGCCAGCCCCTGCTCCCACTCAGCACATGGGATGGGATGCAAAGCCCTGTGAAATTGCCATGAGGCTCCATGTTCACTTCTGCAGGTTTTGGGATCAGTCTCTCACTTTGGGAGCCCTTTAGATCAGATGTACGAATCACCAGCTCAAAGCATTAATAATAATGGAGGAGTCAGAGCATTTATCTTCCCTTCAAAAGATCCACCAGCCCAAATAAGTCACCAAACCGAGCAGAAACCCCCACGTGAGATCAGCTTTCAAACCCTAGCCTTCATGTGTGCATTTGGAATTATTTTTATTTACCTTGCATTTCTTTTTGTTGCCCTGGCATTGTGTTTTTAATTCCCCCATAGCACTGCTAGCAGCTTGCCTGGAATGAGCACCCCATTGCCCCAGGGCTCCTAGACCAGGCTGCTTAAAAAAAATAATCATCACTGAGTATCAGGACAGTCACCAGTAAAATAGTGACGGATGGGACAGATCACCTGCACATGCAGAAAGGAGAAGGGTAGAAGGGTGCCCAGATGGTTGCAGAGTATTCTGAGACCCATAACAAGGGCTGCAGCTATGGGACAGGAAGAACCAGCAGCGCAGCAGCCCCCAAAATAGTTGCATTTCTGAGCTGCAGTGGGTGCTAACTGCTGCCTGCAAAGCCAGTTTCATCTTGTGGCACAGAGTGATGGGTCAGCTAAAACAGAGCCCGCACCATTTCTGCCTGATTGGTTGCTAACCAAATACACTTTTCAGATGCTGTTAATTGAGTCTGATGAATTTTGCTCCAGTGGGACCTATTACAGGCAAAAATACAAGTGACATCAGAGCCATAACTCATAAAAATCAAGTCCCTGAATTACATCTGAGAGCAATATGAAAATGCAAGTGGGATTTCAAATGGTATCAAATAACTTTCAGTCATACCTTATTAATACCACAGAGCTAATAGAAACAGCTATATTATCATCCTAATGTCATTATACACATATAATACACATGCGCACACGTACACAAACACTCTGTGTAATTATAACAACATTATTCTGTTCATGAGGCCTGAAAAACCTGATTGGATGGTGGCTCTGAAATGGCAATATTCAATCAGGCACGACTCGTGTATTGGCTCAGAGCACAGTCTGCCACTTCTGTAAAGTGATGTCTTGTTAGGTGTGCTGGTAGCGTGGATGGCTGGGGAGGAAAGAGGGAGCCGAGGCCATGGAGATCATTTCATCTCATGTTACAAGGGCTGAATTGTCATTTCAAAGCTGGAATGCTGATACTGTCCAGCAAGCAATCCCTGGCTGTCCTTTCCCATGTGGATCACTTCAGAAAACATGCTAATTTATCTGCTAAAAATAGCTGCCTTCTCTTACCAAATCCTGAAAAAAATGTCTCCACTGGAAATGTTCCTAAATGTGACCAAACCATTTCTTTTATAATCATAAAGCTTGGAAGGGGATGGTGCCTGGTAGGACTTTAGATGGGCTTCACTTTCTGAACAACGCACAGGAAATGCACACCAGCCATTTCACATCCAGCTCCTGTCCAATCATTTACCTCAACTGTTTTTAGTGAAAATATACCTATATATATTTCCCTGCATGATGGGGATAGCTGGGGCTGGAAATACCACCATAAGAATGCCAGGCCATATTTACCCAAGTCAGTGGTCAAAGAAAGTTGCTATTCTCAGTGAGCCAGATTTAAATCGGTTTAAGTAAACAAGCTGACCTCTTTCCACTTTGCAGGTCTGAGCTGTCGGCTTTTTTTTTTCCCTGAGAAAATTCCTTTTTCTGAAGAAATTTGGTGGGCCCCAGAGGACATAAGCAGTTGCCTCAGAGGGAGCAGTCAGTGCTGCTGGTGAGCAGGTCAGGGCAAAGTGGGCTTCCCATGCAGGGGATGCTCCAGCCAAACTCAAATTTTGCTTTGTTCTGCCCTGCCATCATATGAAAGCAGGGGACTTCACCCCCTTACTGACTTTGACTGCTTTCCTAATGCCTAAGTGCTTATGACAATTCTTGCTGATCTGTTTTGGGATTGAGTTTTTCCATTTTCCCCAGTTTGGTTTGTGCAAGGACATTTGATCTCCCAGTTACAGAGATCTTTCTTGCCAGCACTAAAATGAGATTCACTGACACAAAGAAAGCATTCCTGAGGTCCCCTGACTACCTGCAGGGCTGATGGGTCCACCACCACAGCTTGCTCTTTCCTTTGCATGCAGATTTTTTTCCTGGTAAGCACTAGCAGTGTCTTCTGCAGTTATTCCCAGGTCTTCATCCTTTACCCGAGCTACAAATGTCACAACCATGACGAGTCAATCACCTGCTACAGTTCAGCTACGTTTAACCTTTGGCTAAGCTTTGAGCCATCCTACCTAAGCAAGGCAGCTCAGCAGACAACCTGCTGTGGACTGCCCCATATTTGCTCCCTTCCTGGTTTTGCCTGAAAACAGCTTTTGGCATCTGGTGCCAAGTGGCAGTGGAGGGGGAAACAAATCAGAATAGCTCCTGGTACCTCACCTCTACGGCCTGAAGTCTCCTTGTCTCACAGGCCCAATAAGCAAGTGCTCCTGTCCCAGGTCACTGTGGTGCCTCATGCTGGCATCGGGGGGATGGACATTTCTGCACCTCCTGCAGAGGCACCACCGTCAATAACTCCAGGATACAAACACAAGATGGGTGTGGTAAACACTGGAGAGGATGCAGAAATTATTCCTCCTCTCCATCCAGGTACACACGTCAAACAAAAACATTGGAAGGGAAATGTAATTAATGTGCAAGCCCAGCTTTGCTAAACACACAGGGTTATCCAGCCACTGTTCCCAGGGAGCAGGGATAGTTGCCATTCCAGAGTCCTCTCCTCCTTTGCAGCTTCTCCTTTTCTCCTCCAAGTGAGTGCTGGACATGTTTCTGAAGTACAAGAATCTCTGAGGTCTAACCGCCACGGATTCAGGCCTCTGGGGATGATAGTGTTGGTGGGGTTTTTTTAAATCCTCTTGAGAAACAGATGCTTTGGCTCATCTTCATTATACCTAGCCTGATTTATTTTAATTGCTCTGGGTATCCGGAATACTACGATTGCATAATCTCATGCACATGCCTTTAAAAGGAAGCCTTGGCTGCAAAGCCAGGAAGGCAATGTTAAATACGGAAAAAGTACTATGCAAAGTCTCATTTATTTTGGAAATCACTGGAAAGAGTTCTACAGAAAATTCACAGCAAAACATATGCCACATTTGAATAATGACTTTGAGAGGTGCTTTACCTAGCTTAGCAATAAAAACTGGTCTAAAAATTGCAGTTCTTCAAAAAGACCTCACTCCCAAGCCCTGAATTTTGGTGAAACCAGAGGGCAGTGTGGGCCTTGGTGACAGTCACAGGGAGGCCAGGGCTGGCTGCTGGGCACCGTGCCTGGTGGCAGTGCTTCCACCCCTACCAACACTACCAGAAAACAGCAACCCAGGGGAAAAGCCACTCTGAGCAGAGTCAGTGGCAAGCACAGGCTCAGGACAGCAAGAAAGGAGGAGGCCTGATGAGATCTGCCCTTCCCAGGTTTAGGAATCCAGAGGTTCATCTCAATAAAACAAAGCAGGAATAACAGGACTGCAGAGAAATACCTGAATGTCATCCACTTGTCTTATCTGATGCAGTGCTTAACATGCCAAATATTGTCTGCTTGGGAAGAAAAGGTCTGCAGAAGCCTTATTCCAGTTAGGAAAAAGTAGTGTTTAAGGTACTTTACAACTGGACCTAGAATAAGTCTTTATTTTGAAGTCGTGTCCATACTTTATCTGTTATTAAGATGCTGCTTTCCTGGATAGAGATCCATATCATACCAAAAACTTATGCTTTATCTGTAACTTTTTAATTTATCTCATTGAATAAATTAATATCTGCCATAAATACTGTTCCTGAAGAAGTCACTAGGGGTACTCTGTGAAAGAATGTGACAAAGAACTATAAAAAGAACTCCAAACCCTGCCCTTACCTGTGGCTTATTGATATGCTTTCCTGTTTCCTAAGGAAAGGAAAAGCCATGAGTTTTACAGGCTACCTACACTGTATGAATTATTTAAAAACAAAAAACGGAGATTTTATTTTGCAAGAAACACAGTCAATTTTTCCTCACCAGCCTAAGCATCCACAGAGAAATGTACATGTGTGCTCTGTGCCCCTGGGAACACCCCTCTCCTCCTTCAGGGGGGAAGGAGGAGACCATAATTTTATCTGCTGATTTTGAAGGAGAAATGTGAGCAGTTTTCACTTGGCATTATCTTGCCAGAGTTGTGTGGATTTGGCAGTACACATTTGCCATGCCAGACCCCAGAAGTGCAGTCAGTGCTGCCATACCTGGCTGGCAGGTGCTCTGAGGGGCTCTGAGCAGGCAGCAGTTACAGGATACACCTTTAAATGCCCACAAATTTCCTTTGGGTTTGCTGATGTTAATGAGATTCACGTTTGGGAGAAGGACTCTACAGAGACTATCAGGAATATTAATGTTAACACAGGAGTTTATTAGTGCCTGCATGTTGAGAAGCGGGTAAGGAAACCCTCTGGGGTTTGTTGTGCTATCAGCAATTATCATGTGAGATTTCTGTTCCTGGTTTTCCCGCTGAGAAGGCTTGGGAAAAAAGGCTTCAAGACTGGTCTTTGGGCACTGTTTGAGTTTTTAAGTCATGTGGATGTTTCCCCCATTGGCTCCTGCAAACCTCCATTTCTCAAACAAGAGCCAAGGGCTCTCCCCGTCCCATCCCTCTCTGGAGATTTGCCATTTTTAGCTCAACAAATCCATGTACATTGTGCTTTCAAAATTCCTACGTGCATCTGCCATCTCAGAGAATCAAAGTAACCTTCAGGAGTGGGTCTGCACATCTGTTTTGTTCATGTCAAGCCAAGCTACAGCCTTTGCTTCACTCCCTTCTCATGCTTCTGTCTCGGCTGGTGGGGAGATGTCCCCAGCATCGCACTCATGGTGGAAGCAGTGTGGTTCTGTTTGTTATGCAGATGCCAAGAAATCCCAGCAATTGACTTCATGAGGAACGAACCATCAAGATGTGAGCACAAACTATGGAAACCTGTCCCTGACATGCCAGAAACCCTTCCTGTCCCTTCTCCTCTTTCCCTTTTAATGGGGTAGTGGCTATAAAACCTTGTGCCCTTTATCCAAGTTGGGATCTGGTGCTGTGATCAGTCTTTCTCAATGTTTTACTTTCTTTTAAAGCTCTTAGACACTAAAGAAGGGGAAAATAATAAAAAGGAAAGGAAGAAGCCCATGCTCTGGCTGGCTGATTGCAGTGGAACCTCTCAGCACAATCCAGGGATGCTGCTTGGGAGACAGTGGAGTTCAGTGGGCTGGTGTAGCAGGAACTCTCAGCTAGAGGGGTGTGCCTGGGAGAAGATCCATTTCTCCTGGAAGCTTCCCTAAGGCTCCTGTTCCAGGAGGTCCAGGTAAAGGTGAACCAGACTTTGCTGATTTTGTTGTGAACCTGCTCACATCAATTTCCTGAGGAGCTGCAGCACGAGTGGGACTGTTCAGCTGTATTTACATTTGAAAACAAAATACAGACCAGGCTCTTGCTCTGGGAGCTGCGAGGTTGGGATGAGGCCCTGAGGGCTCCAGCTGCAGTCCGGGCTGGCCTGCCCTCTGCCACCCTGCTGGAGGCAGAGCCAAAAGCTCCAGCTCATTTTTCCCGGGTGGCACAAGCCAGGCACTGCTGGCCCCTTGCTGGGAGGGTCACCAAACCCCTCCAGAGCACCCTCAGCCTAACAGTCCTTCACTGATGGACGTGGTACCCCACTGGCATCCCCCAACACAGACATACCAAGAAAACTTCCCAGCTACAGAAAATTCCTTAAATGGGTCTTGGTTAAACTCCAGCTGCTCGGTGGGCTTTCAGAAGTGCAGTAATGCTGCTGGAGGAGATCTTGGCTGTTACATTTAATTAAAGATTCTGCTGAAAGTTCTGCTTAAAATCACAATGCTTGCTGCTTAGAAAAGCATTGGTGATTCCCCCAGAGGCCTGGCCAGCGTTCCTGCTCCTATTGTACAACATTATTGATTAATCAAAACTAATGCTCACAGCTGTTGCCTGATGGATAATGTCTTTGGTGTTTGCCTGCATATAATTATTTACTACTTTATTGATGTTATTTATTTCTTCATTAAGTATTGTTGGCTGTTTAATTACGTGAAACACAACGGCAAGTGTCGCTGCTAAAAGCCATGGGAAAGGCTGCCCAGAGCTGAAATCTTTCAACCATAAACTCCAAAAATGAATCTAAATATAAAAATATTATAGCCAGGCTTTTGAGTGAAGGCCATCAAACCACAAACATGTTATGTGTCATCTGGAGGCTGATGCCAGAGCACCACGTTCAGATAGATTTGCAATGCTGATTTAACTGCGCATGGCAAAGGACTTTGCAGACATGTAAATATGTTTTATTAGCACTCCAAAACATATATGAGAGGTCCTTATTTTATTCTTGGTAGCTGGATGTTTGAAATAAATCAAAGTGAAACTCTGATTTCCCAAAACTTACAGCCAGGAGTGCCTAATGAACGCCTTCCAACAACCATTCCTGGCTGAGATCCAAGGAGTCCCCAGGCTGGCTCCTGGTCCCGTTCAGTGCCCCAGTGACAAACTGGGAGCCTCTCCAGGCTCTTGCCTCTGCCTTCCAGCTCCCTGCAAGAGACAAGGACTGAAGGGTCCCTGCCTTGTCTCTGCCTCAGCACCCTGCTGCCCTCACCCTCCCCAGAAGCACTGGGCAGAGCTACTACAGCTGTGCCTGTCCTCACTGAATTAGGGAGCTGATATCTAATCCTTGGATCCACATGGGATGAGCTGAGGTTTACTTAGCTCATGATCTAAGACAAATTTTAACAGAACCCCTTTTCTTTGCTACACCAAGCCATGGGGGCTTGTGGGCAAAATCAACATCTTAAATTGTACCTGGAAATCAACAAGCACTAAGGAGAAGCTAGCTTTAAGACATGTTGTGGCTCTCAGCAATCTCTAGGTACTTATCATTTAAAGAAAACAGCCAAGTACATGACTACAAATACAGTACTAGAGAACTTGGAAGGATCTTCTCAGCCTGCAAAAATAACCAGAGGACCACAAACTCTGCTGCGGCTCACAAATCATTAACACACCTATAACAGATCAGAAAGAGCCTCTGTATCTTCTTACTAATAAAATAAAAATTCCTTCTCTGACATTGTCTCCAAACAGCCCTCATCAGGCCCTTTCCCCAGGGCAGGAGAACAAATTGCTCTGGACATCAGTGCATTTGTTATTTGGGAGCTGCTGGCCTGGATGTCTCCGTGCAGCTCCCTGTAGATCTCCCACTTCCTTCTGAGGCAGTGCATTACCATCAGGGAGGACTTAGCCCCAGCTTCAGAAAAGTACATAAGACAACCAGTTGCCAAAACTCTAACTTCCCTGTGGCCCTGTCCTAGGGCACAGCCTCTGCTTTTCCTGTGGGAGCCCTGAGGGGGACCAGACTAATGCCTGGCGCCGTCAGGTCACCTGTGTCTGTTCTGGCGTGTCTCGAGCCCAGAGCATGAGCACAAGTTGGTCACAGAGCCTGAGCTCTGCCCATGCTCTCAACAGATGCTCATCTCTTGTTTTAACTAAAACATGTCAGGGAAAACTGAAGAGAAATAACAAGCAGAGAGGAAGAATAATAATAAAAAAAACAATGATGAGTCTAGAGAATTTGGTCTTCATTTTCCTCCTTGTTTCCTCCCCAACCTGCACATTTTCATGCATTTCCTCTCTCTCAGACCAGTTCTTCCTCCTGTCTTTTAAAATGTCACGATTGCTCCTGTATCTCTTGTGCCCACGTTGAGGGCACCTTTCCAGCAGGGATGCACAGCTAGGATTTTCAAAGGAAGTTAAGGAAATCTTTATGGGGAACTTGGTGAGAATTTGGCACTTGGCATCCTTTTGCTCCTTTGAACGTCCCACCCTACAGGAACAATCTAAACAAATGTATGCCCCAATGCTGATAAATCCCTTTGGAGAGATATCAAAGAAAATCTTGCTGGGTTTGGAGACCTTTGAAGAAAGGGAAATATCCTGTCAACCTGATGCTGAGATCTATCTTGTTCAACCATGTGGTCCAAATCACCAGAGTCCTCCACAGCTCCCCTTCCTCCTTGGGCTGTGGAGAGAAGCACTGCCTTGCTGAAGAAAGAGATTTCCAGGCTGAGAGGACAGCATAATTTGAGAAAAATTCAAATGAAAAATTGCTTAACAATGGAACTTGTTACTGTGTCTAAAAATATCTCAGTGAGTCAGATTACTGAAAACAGCAAAACTATGGAGCAAACCCTGTAGCCTCTTCTCAGCAGTCAGCTGGCTTCATTCACTAGCTTGGCATCTCTTTCCCCTTATGTTTTTAATATCATGAGTGAGTTTTTTTTAAGTTGAAAATAAGTTAATGTTTAATGGCTTGCCGAGTACAGTTCTGGGTGTTTACACATTCTGCAACTCGCCAAATTTGTACAGCAAATTAAAAGTCTGTAAGACCAGGATAGGTGAATGACAGGTATCTGTTGCTCAGAGGCTTTGCCTCATTGTGTCCTGCGTGCCCCCCAAAACAAACGGTTTCAATTATGTTTTCACCTTCCCCAGCAATAGTAACACTCTAGGCTCTGCCAGCCAGGGCCATCACTCCTCAGTCTGTGTCTGGTACAGCTTTGTGCACATGCACTGCCTGGGAATGTGCAACCTTGCGCGACACCACGGTCCCAGGCTTTGCAGGGTAACCTATTAAACCCTCTGGCACAGGACCAGGTGCTCTGGAGAAGCATGGGAGAAGGAAAGGTGGGGACTGTGGTGTTGCCAATGCTTTTTTATACTAATGAGATGGATGGGTGTGACCCTCTCTTCCACTGGCCGAAACATAAATAGTGAGAGTTTTCCACTCCCTGACGCTGAGAGAGCCATTCCCCACCCCACGCTGGAGGGGTCTTGCTTGGCTCCTCCAGTTTCACACATTTCACAACTTTGCTCTGCTGATCTAAAGGTCCCAAGACCCCTCCCTCGTTCAGAGCTGGCCCAGATGGGACCTGGTCTCTGCCACTGTGCCTGCAGGCAGCTGAGAGGGAAGGCACCAAATCCCTCAAACCCCTGTGCCACGGAGGGGAGAGCAGGGCAGGTCAGAGGTGCCACCTGCCCCCCACACATACTTTAAACCTGAATATTACCCACTCCACATGATGCACTGGGTTCCTTCTCCGTGTTGCTGAGGTCTCCCTGGTGATATGAACAGAGGTGGCCGATGTCCCTGTGCTGTTGCTGAACCCACCAGGAAAGGGCAAGTGAATCCCCTCATCCCACCTTGTGCAGGGCAGCCAGCAGCCATGGCAAGCTGGCAGAGCTGGACCTAAGGAAACAAAATTCGATTTTTAGAAATGGGCAATGTGTCTTATGTTGTCAATGTTAAAATTCCCACTGCTAGGGGTGGGAACAAGACTGGGCCCAGGCTGCCTCCCTGTTCTTTCCCAGGCTCATGAAGATTTAAAATTCTGGATTTAAAATGGTAGTTTATTTCTGGCTGACCTGTTTGGCTTGAACTGTTACATGTTTCCAGCTTATTTTTATGCTCCTGTGTTAGTACACAAACCTAACCAAGAGCAAGGACAACACTGTTCAGCCTCCATTGGCTGCACAGGCTGAAGCCTCCCAAAGCCATGGCAGTCTCCCTGTCCAGCTCCTCCTGGACCACGAGCATGTGAATTTATCAAGGGGAGTGAAGGGGTGAAGACGAGGGCTCCTGGGCACATCCCTCCTTAGCAAAGTGCCCCTGCAGGTCTGATACCCCCCAAACCACTGGGGGGTGACGGGGATGACCCGTGGCTGGCGTGGGGCTTGTTGGTCAAAGGAACCCCTCCCACACACTTTTGGATCAGCTGATGTCACTGGATGACAATGGCAGACTCCGGGACATTCCTCCATGTTAATTTTCCCCCCTTCCCTGCTATTTGGAGGAGATTTTATCTTCCCTTTGCACAGCCCTGCCATCATCCCATGCCTGTTTCACTAAAACCTGCCTTTCGGGTCAGCGTGCTGGTAAGAGATTAATTTTACACTGCAAGGAACAGTGAGCAGAGCATTTCAGCTTTGACATATGAGACGTCTGTTACCATATTGCAGTTTTTCTAAATTAAATATTAGGAAAAATTAAACCCAATTGTGGTCTGTGTTCCTATGGAAAATATTTCTCTTCCAAACAGTCCCTCCATGCTCAATGACTTAACTAACTGAAAACACAATAAATATGCAGCAAGTTAAAAATCTATATTATTCAGGTTTTAAGGCTTATAACTAAAAGTGGTTTAATGTTTCATGCCTAATAGTAGATTACTCCTATCACATTTCTAACCTTTATTTCTACCAGCTTTGAAGTCCAGCCATATAAAGGCTGTTTGTAGAACCACACGAAAGTTAAAGCAAATATTACTCAGAGTGATTCATATGAACAAGAATTTGCAATGAAGGCAGAGGGTTTTTTGTGTCTGTATCAAAGGAAATGAAATGTTTGCAATATTTTCAGTTGATAAATGCATTAAAACATTTTAGTTGTGTAGTATGAACATTGCTGACATAAACAGACTTTGACCTGAAACAGATTGTATTAAGCTCTATGGGAGAGGCAGCATGAAAAGAAATTAAAATAAAATAAAATAAATAAAATAAAATAAAGACATTCCTAGATTTCAGAATCTATCACAAGGTCACCATAGTCCTTAATTAGGTGAATACATTAAGAGAAGGCTGGAACATAGATTTTGTAAAGAGAGCAAATATATGTTTGATCCTCTGTTCTTTGCTTACAGATTACCCTTTCAGAACAAGTAACCTTATTTTCTTTTTAAATATCTATTTACCTTTTTGAGCTTTGCATAGCAAAGCAGGGTTTCTTTTTTTTTTTTTTTTATTTCCTTCCCACTGTTGCAAAAGAAATTAATTTGTTGCTAGTTGCTATGCATTGGCAGGATTTCTGCATAAAGAATGTAAGCCATCTATCTTTGTATTCAAGATATAGTTAATCTGGCAGTTAAAATACTTTGGAAACATTTTGATGACTTATCTGGAAAAGTAGTTTTGCATTTTCAAAGAAAACTCAGAACTGTATTGCAAGAGGAAGATAAAAGATATATGAAGTGTTTGTTCCAAGCGATACTATTCATTTAAAGATCAGAATGTAACCCCACCCAAGCAATTATTGTGGAAAAACAAGACAAAAATCCTTATACAGCTTTCTGACACGGTCTTTATTTGGGAAACAAAATAACTATATTACAGTTATAGTCTAATGGATTGCAAGCTGTTTTATTGGAGTCAGCTGAATCCTGTTTAGCATAAAAAAGAACTCTGTTTGCTATCAAGAACACATTTACATTAATATGACTTTGACAAAGTAAAATAAAATCGCATTAAGATGATGTAAGTAGATAAGACAATGAAATCTCTGTGAGATAGTTTTGGCACACCAATTAGAGTCAAGTCCCTACAGGAAAGAAACATATTTTTATACCAAGTATCCATGTGTTTTTAAGTCATAGAGTGGCCAAAATTAATCCCATGCTTAAAATATTTCCAGCTAGGGAAAAGAGAAAGTTTATTATTATTATTATTTTTATTTTTCCCTTGAAAGGTAAAATTTCTGATAAACGACATTTTTATTTGCAATAATACAAACAAGTTTTGTTCTCTGCACTAGCCTGTAATCATCCTGATTATTGCAAGGGACTTTCCAATACAGAGCAGCTGAAAACAAGGTTTTAGATTACATGGTAATTTAGGAATGCATGAAAAGCCAAGCAGTCACCATAATAGAGCGCTGCACAAACTCCATGGCTTTTACAGCAAAACATAACATATGTTTTGTGATTCATTCGAATGATTTTTCAAGTTTTTTGGTCAAAAAAATATGTCGAGCTGTACTATTGGTCTCATATTTAGGGAATCTTCTTCTTGAAAAACGACGACGACACCACCCCCCCCACACTTTGATGTCTCTCCTTTTAGTTTGGTCATTAAAGCTCAGCAGTGATGGATGGTGATAATGCTGTGGGGTTTATGAGTAATCAGGCCTTGGCAGCCACAATATTTCTTTTGTAGTGAAACTTTAATATTCCTTTGGCTGTGCATAAACTTTTTTCTGCTTTTGGAATTATGCTGCATAAGCTACTCACTAAGCATTACAAAACACATATTGCCCCAAAGCTGGTGTTTTATTTAACACCTGACAGGGCAAAGCCTCCCCCCAGGACAAGAGCTGGGCTCTAGCAGCCCTTCTGTGGTCAGGATAGGGCTCTGCTCACAGGAGGAGCCCCTGCAAGGGGAAAAGACATTTTTTGGCTGTGCCCCAGGCAGGGCACCCCAGACACCCCCACTCTCTTCCTCCCCTTTCACATATTTTTAGTGAACTTGCTGCAGCAAACACCAGGTGTCTCCACTTAGCTGGGCTACAGCTTAAAAAAGGGGCCTGCCACCAAAAAAAAAAAAAAAAAAGAAGGGGAAAAAAAAATAGGGTTGTTCTTTCCATGGCCTCAATTGTGCTTGTTGCAATGCTACAGACACGACATATTCGAATTTTATTTTGTCACTCAAGACACCTCTGTCAGGCAAGGCAGGACTTTCCAGAGTTTGAAATAATCCAAATTCAATCACTTTAAAGCTGCTACAATATGCAAGTCCTGGCAGCCGTTTTAAATTAATGGAACATCAGATGTGCTCTGATCCTCTCAATTTCCTTAGGCAAGGGAAATTCTGCTGCGGTGGTAGCGGGAGGGGAAATATAGGGCTATCAGTAAAATAAATGTCAGCTTTTGTCTGCTGATAGAAAAATGCATACAGCAAAAAAAAGATACAGTATTTATTGCTCTGTAATTAAAATCTATTTCTATATGTGGTAAGGATTATCTCAGTGGTTTGAACAAGTGAACTCTGTGCAGTCTGATCCACAGGAATGGACATTAAATAAAGCCAAAATACAAAACTTGTTTTTTAGTTGGCATTTTATAAATACGGCTCAATATTTTGCTAGCATGTAGATATTTATTTATTGTGCCTGCTCATGTGTTTATCAATAAAAATATTAAAATTCCCATCTTGAAAGTCCAGTTCCAGAGGACAGATTGGATTTTTGCAAGAACTGGGGGAAGGAGGGGGGGAAGGGGGGGGGAGGAAGAGAGAGAAAATCTGAAAAAAATCTCCATAGCAAGATGCCAGCCTATGGTTTGGAGTTTACCTAGAAAGTGTAAACATTCATTGGGTTTGTCAAAAGGTTTGCAGACTTGAGAACCTTTTGATCAAACCTGGGCTGTGTTTTGAGGATACTTGCCCTGAAATGTGGTTTTCAAGATGAAATTCAGTAGCTTTTGCTTTTGAAATACAAACAAGCCCAAAAATTCAAATTAAGGCTCTAAAGCCTGCATAAAAGCACAGGCTTTTATGGTGCATGGTTTCTGCTGATCTGTAGGGCTCATCAGCCAGGGCTATGTCCTGGCTACAAGGGCCCACATTTCATAAAGTCTTTTTCCTGAAACAAAAATACAATACAAGCAGTCAGAGTTAAATTGAGGACAAGGTATTTCTTTCATTCCAATTTTTCAGTTATTTTCTTTATATGAGGAGAACCTGGCTTCTTCCATGCTAACTGGGATTCACATTGCCAGACAGTATGCTTAAAAGTTATTTTTAAAAATGCTGGGGTTTGAAGGCTCTTAAATCCTTTGATGTAAATGAAAATAAAATCATAGTCTGGAACCTAACAGAGACTTTTAATCTTGATCTTAAAAGCATGAATCATACTACAGCATAGAGTAAAATTTTTTCTGTCCTTTGCACTCGCCTTCTCTACAGATACTGATGTTTGATATTTATAGGTGGCAATTAGAGGTACTCTCAGGTAGTCCCAGTGCCTCCTGCCAAGCTCTGTATGCAGTTACTGCCTTGCAATCTATGGCTGAGATTTCTACAGCCTTGCTGCTTTTCTCATTTCAATATGACATTTCAGGCAAGTCTGATTAAAACAAAGCAAAGCAGAAGCAAAATGTCTCAAATTCCAGGTGTGTAAAATTGAGGCAGCAAAACTTAGACCAATTACTGTCTCAGAGTAGGAAAACTAGTGGCAAGGTGGAGATGTTGCAATCAAATTTCAGAAAAACTCTGATAGCCTCTCTGGAAAACCCAGCCACTGTTTTCTGCCAGATCTGGGGCAGAGCCCCAGTCCAGGCCCAACCCATCTCCAAAAGCTGCTCCAGTGGGTCTCAGAAGTGCAGCCAGGGCACGGATGCCAGGTTTCAAATACTGGATGAAGAAAGGTCAGCTGAAATACGTGGAGGTTTATCAGATTTTCATGTTGTAAAATTTCAGCTCGATGCTAAATGGAGAGCATCCCACCCCAGATCTGCCAGCAGAGGTGTGCTGTCCCCGTGCCAGCCTAGAGCAAAGGTTAGTGTCTCCCAGGATGCTCCCTCAGCATGGGCACTAAGCAGGAGCAGCAGACACAGAACCCCAGGGCATCTTTCAGTGCTCCTCAAACAAAGGCAGCAGTGAACTGGGTGAGGATGCTCTCCTCAGCCCAAAGAGATCTCCTGCCAAGCCTGGCCTCTGCAAAGGTGCAGCAGCCTGGCTGATGGCAGCCAGACACCTCGGTCCTTCACCCCACTGGTGATCCCAAGGGAGAGCTGTGGGAAGTGGGACACAGCCCCTGCAGACAAGCAGACTCGTGCTGCGGCCTTGAGGGGGGCCATGAATGTTACCTGATCTGTTCTCCAAGATCCTGCCATGTCTTTTGTCCCAGAAAAGGCTGTGATCAGCAAGAAATTAATTCCAGATTTGTTTACTTTCTACAGTCTCCTCCTGGCTGAAGGCAATGCAGGATGCTTCCCACAGTTATACTCACCACCAAATCATGACAGCAGACACAATCAAGAGGGAAGTTCATCCTACCTTTGCAAACCAGGCATTGAATCTCCATATCTGAATCTTTCTGTATTTGAAACTCTCCATGGCCTTCACCGGAGTCTTAAGGTAAAGAATTTGAAGATTTGTCCCTAAATAAAAAGTACCAAATTAATATAACAGCATAGTGGAGTTTCCATTTACTGCACACAACAGTCAAGATATTCAGACTTATGGCTCCCACTGCAATTGTAATTCAGTTTCCTTGCTCATACATAATGCTTTTATCTACTCTGAATGAGGTTATTTTTAGTTCCTTAACATGCCCATATAATTCAGCTGTCACAGCTTCCACAAGAACAATACCTTGGAATTTCCTGCCTTTAATTTGGACTAACTCCTGTCTATAAGCATCACATTAGCAATGTTTCCAACTTGTGTGGTGACTATGAAATCAATCACTACATACATACACACTACATATATATCTATAATGCTTGACAAAGTGATGTTAGGATCTCCTCTGGATAAATGCAACAGCCCCAGCTGTTGCTCCTCTCTGTTCCAGCCTTTGCAGCTGGGCTGTTGGCTGAGAAGGAAATTCTCCTGCCCATGCAGGAGGAGACAACAGATAGGAACCTGCCTCAAGTCCTTCCCTACCTCTTCTGCCATGAGGACTTTTCCTGTTGCCTGACCAGAGGGAGATGATGATCCTCAGGACAGAGGTGCTCCTGGCCCACCCAGCAGGACCCCGGGTGCTGCAGAAGCACACTGGGGGAGCAAGGAGAGACTGCTATGGACACCTCTATTCTGTGACAAAACCAGGCAGGACACTGAGCAGCTGAGCACTGAGGCTTCCCAATTAGCCATCCTGGAGTGCACTGACAGCCAGCTGGTTCTATTTTTGCCTCCCTACTCCAGGCCCATTCATTCAGTGCACTCCTTTTGATTACACAGACCCATGTGCCCAAAACCCTGTCAGCTGGTCTGACAGCAAATGTTACCTTTCTCTAAACCACCACTCGAGAGCTTCACCATTTGTTTTGTGTCACGGAAGAACAACTCCAGTTTGACTGTGCTCATACTTGGCAGTTCCTGCGAGCTTCAGACCAACAGCTCTTCATAGAAGAGAAAATTTTATCTCTTCCTTGCTCCAGAGCCACCCCTCCTACAGACCAGCAAGCCAAGCTGGCAAAGAAGGGCATCAGGATGCAGCAAAAGGCAAGAAAGATTCTGCACAAGACCTAATAAATGTCCCTTTCTAGGTTTCCTCCCTCAAAAGCATAGGTCTCCAGAATTCAATATACAGCAAGGCCAAAAACATATGCGTAGGCACAGCAACCCAAGAGTGACAGGGTATTACATCCCTGTTTAACTGGCTCCACATTCTCTTCTCATCCCAAAAGTTTTCTAAAACTTTGCCTTTATTTTCAAACTAAGAATGTCCTGATTTGTGGAATAAAGAGAACCAGGGTTTAAAAACAAGACCAACATAAGGCTGGGTTAGGTTATCTTCAGGATAGCTCTGGGGGACCAAGCTGTGCTCTGTGGGAAGGAGTGGTGGGAGCCCAGCTGAGAGACTCAGGGCTACCTGAGCAGAGCCAGCACCACACACAGCCATTTCTGGAAGGATCTCAGCCTGGAACCCTCTGTGGTTATGCTGCTTACGAGAACAACTTTTACACATGTATCTCCTGTTCACTTGTGATCAATGGCCTCATGGAAAAACAGCGTCAATAATGAGTAAGTAGTAAAAGATGTGCTCTACCTTTCCAGCCCTGGCCATTAACAAAGACTGTCAGATCGTCCAAAATTGCTTCACCTTAGTCATGTTGATTTTTACCAGCTGGGGATCTGGCCCAGGTTTCCTCTGGTTCCTGAGGGAAATAAAGCACATATACCATGGCTGAGCTGACGATGCAGGTAGACCACAATTTCCACTAAATGTGGCTGGATAAAGGATAAGGCTGTTTGCATTGACCAGATGGCACAAGTGCAGTTTAGCAAGCGAGGAAAAATTACCCAGCCACAGAGAGTTCTGCTGGTTGGTTGGGGCTCTGGCACCAACTCTTTGCATGAACCCCAGCTTTCCAGAGAGTCTGAGAGAAGATGTGGTCCAAGGGGGAGCAGGCAGTGCCAGGGACACAGTGGATGCATATGTTCCCAGGAATACTGAGGGGCAGCCTGGCACTCTGGCAGGGGGCTGGAAGCTGCACAGCACATGCACATGCATCCACAGCTATCATTAGGGTTTTGCTGCTTTGGCACCTCTTCCTAATTTACTTAATTTCTATTTATGCCGTTCTGTTTCTGTTTTGAGCCTTTATCACATGCTGGCATGTTTTTCACAGAGCCAAATTTTGGAAGAAGGCTTTGGAAAGAAGTAATTTTAAGGGGAGGATAAAAAAAAATGTCAGAGCACTGGGAAGGGCTGGGAAGGGCTGCAAAAAGGCAACTGGACAAGGCCTTTAGGACTAGGCCAGTGCTCTCCTGCCTGAAATTGTAGGTCCCTGAGGGTTTGTGGAATGTACTTGGAGAAGCTGTGAAACCTAATGGGGAAAACCCAACCTTGTTGACAGCAGTTTTCCACACCTGAGTCTAAACCTGCATTGGAAAATGCAGGGAGAGGTCTGCAAAGCAAGAGAGGTCAGAATCTGCAGCATAAGCATGTCACAGCTCTGTCTCTGAGGTAGCCAGTGATTTTGTCCATTTTATAAGTACTTCTGAAATAAAGCACTTCATGACTGCAGGCATTCTGCAAAGCACAGGGAGGGGTAAGGGGTAACACTCTTTTCCTTGCCTCCATCCGTGACCCAGTGACATGCTTGGCATGGCTTGGCTGGAGGACACACAGAGGGAGCTCCTGAGAAGCAGCTCCTAGGGAAGAGTTACACACACTGTGTCCAACCTCCAAGAGCTCCAATACAAGTAGCAGATGAGAAGAACACAGCTGTTGATGCTGACATGTTGCTGGAAACGCACACGATGCACTGGGGAATAGGGATCAAGTGAAGAATTTCAGGCTCACTGGAACATCACAAATGAAAAAGCAATCAGCTGAGGATGCTGAATTCTTCCTTTACAAATAATTTGTAGATCCTTTCACTGCTTCGTACTACAATGGACATCAGTCCTCTGGCTTTTGGAAGACCCTCATGGCAAGGCTGCAGGCTCCCAGGCTGACACTGTTTCTCTCAGTGAATGATGCAGAATGGATCCACAGATCTTCTTGCTGGAGCTTTCCTTCTTCCCCAAACAATTATGTGGTTAGTGAGTGCTCTGCCCAGCAGCCCCAGGCTCCAGACCACACAGCTCCCTACACATTTCCAAGGCCAGGGGGGCACTGACAGATGTAGGACATCAAGTAATATCCCACTGGACCAGCTGCTGAACAACTGAAAGCCCTTCTAGAGCTACCTTAAAACTGGGGAGCTTGTTTCTCTATTTCCATGGCTCCAGTGTTGTACTCTGTCGTCAGCTTTAGTTGTCGCTGCTCTGAAGAAAGCCTTTGTTCAGTACCATTGCCTACTCCACAGTGACATCATCCAAGGCTGTGTAAAAAAAGCACAGCCTGGAGTAGTCAGCCATGTGATGATGTATAAATAGCACTGACAGAACAATATTATAAACTCTATTGGTACAGCTGAGATAAAGCTCACAAGTTGCTGATTCATCTAAGATATTGGCTTGAGGGATGGCATGAGGTTCAGCTACAATAAATGTTCTCAGCTAAAAGCATATTACTTCACCATGAATCAGCTGCTCAGATCTTTCATTCTTTTCAGAAAAGCACCTGTCTCTTCCTGCTTCAGTCCTCCATCACTGAATATATGAATTATAGGGCCTGATTTTATTTCTGCTTCCTTTATGCTGAAATATGCCACAATCAGAGAGTTCTCTACGGTTTTATATACACACAGGAAAAGTAAAGCATTCCTAAAACTGCTTGCTGAGTGCTTGGTAACAACAAGGTTTATGTTATTGTTCACAGCTCTGTTTCTACTTTGCCTGCCACTGGAAAAACAAACAAGGGACCATTATTTCAATAAACCTGGAAATAGTGAACCATACTTCCAATATATCTGAGGAGGTAATGATTAAGTCATTTTATGGCTTTCAATAAGATCCCTGAAAGGTCAACTACATGTCCATGTACAGTGTGCTTTTAAAATGGACAAAATGAAACCTCACACCTTCATGCTGGATCTCCACGGACTGTGGGGGACAGAAAGGAGCTCTACCAAATGTGACTGCTTTGCAATTTGGCACCCATGATTGCACTTAATGGTAACTCACTGAATTTCTGTGTGCCAGCAACTCAAGTCCACCCCGTGCTCCTCCACAGCACAATCCTACACTGTGATCATCACCCACATGAGCACCAACTACACAGACATCCTGCCCCACTGGAGCAGCTTTCTCAGTGCAGGCACAGCACTTCATTTGCTGACTGAGCCTCGGTTGCATCAGAGCTGCTCGTTCAGGACCATGAAAATGAGCAAGGCTTACACAATTATGGAACTTTATATTAATTTTTTAAACTTGCAGATGTTGCAATCTGTACATATGGGAATAGTGCCAAATGTTATGATGACAGAACAGAGTTATATTGGCCAGGGTTTAAAAGTAAGGAAGCAGGAAAAGAAAAATCTCCCCCTACCACTATCAAGGTAGTGCATGTATCTGGTCTTGCACACAGCTTCTGGTTAGCAGCTTTCCCTTCCTGATAGCGAGTTAATCAGCTAATGCTTTTATGAGCACAAAACCAATAAAATGTTGGGGGGGAAATGACAATAAAATTCCCTTATTTGCTTTAGATGTGCTGTTATATCCACTAAATCCTTCTTGCTCTGCCCAGAGACGACCTTTCTGCACTGAGTTTCAGGCAGCAATGCCAGCATATGATCGTACATATCTGCTGCTTGTGTCAACATCCTTCTCCAGGGTGTGCATCCTTCGGGATGCCGCTGTGCAGCGGCTCAGAGAACGTGCAGCTCTCGGGTTATTTTGGCTGAAGCTGCTGGAGGATCGAGGAGGGGGTGCTGGAGGCCAAGGTGCTTTGCAGAGAGCACCGAAGTGACACTCAATGATCTGCATAATATAAAACATATATTTTATATTATGAACATCCCCTTCATATTCCAATTGCATGTCGGTACTGGTAGGGCCTGCTGATGCCAAGACCAGTTCCAGCTTTGAAGTTTGGGACAATAACAAAATAACCTGCTATTTGTTTATGTTAGTAATAAAATCTACCATTAACTACTATTTGATTGTGCCCTTAACAAGAAAGCTGGCCAAAGGAAACCTCCTCAGTGAACAGCAGATGAAGGAAGAGGATGGGATGACTGGATTTTCTAAATCTAGCCCAAGAAGTTGATGGTTATGCTATAAGTTTTCAACTGTTTTAGACCCCAGCTTTCCAAAAGAATGGTTGGAGGACTAGAGAGACTGCAGCATTCACTTTGTCCCTGGATAAAGACTTGGAGAGATGGTGCAGAGCCAAACACTACAATTAGTTTTCCTGAATCCATCAGAAGCAGCCGAGGAGCAAGGGCACTTGCACTGCCTCAGCACAGCAGGCTCTCCCAGTTGCTGTCTTCCCCAGGCATCCCTCCCTGCTTCTCCTGTGTCCCTGCCTCTATTCCTTCTGCCACATGGTCAGCTGTGGATTATCCTGTGCCTTGGGGCTGGAAGAATGTGTGCCCTTGTGCTCTACTACGAAGCCATCTGGGGGACTGCAGCTGCATGTGCAGAGTCACCAGATAGTTCTGAACTGAGATTTGTGCCACAGCAGCTACAGACACGGAACATGAGAAGAGATCAAAGGTTCCTTTTGCACACCATCAGTTCTTATGTGTTAGGGTTACACTCCTGAGGTAGAAAAAGGCTGGTTTATAGAGCACAGCTAAGCAGGCAGTTCCAGCTCCTGGCATCTCTTCCCCAGTCTCCCCACCACTGGTGAGCATGGGAAGGTAGTGTTGCCTCACCCAGCCATAGATTACCACAGAGCATTCCGGTAACACCACAGACTCAGGTGTAAGACTTCCAAAATAGCAGCCCAATTCATTCCCATGCCCAGTTCAATGGAACCTTTCTGATTGTTTTCACAGCATTCTGCAAGGGTTGTTTCTTTTCCAGCTGCATGAAACAGAAAAGCTCCTAATGTGTTCCTGAAATGCCTTGTGAAGTTAATGTGACTTATTCCCTATCACCAAGAGAATGATACTGGAATGAAAGAAAGCATTTTTTTTCCTCCAAGTTTCTTAATATTCAGTCCCCATACGGCATAAGGGAGTAAACTCTCAATTACACGAAGGCAAATACTAAATCTGTCAAAGCCAATAGAGCTATTCTGGACACACGAGTAATTTCTCCCGTGGTATGATTCAGTCTCCAAAATCCACTCTGAATATCCTTAATAACTGTTTGCTATTCACCTACATTTTTAGCTCTCTTATAATTCGAACTTTTTTCCATGTTTCACAAAAAAACTGGAGTCAGTTTTTTTCAGATGATGCTGTTTCCCCAACTTGGCTTCCCTATGAATAACCTCCATCATCACTATGTTACTTTTGCTCGAATGTTTCATTTTTAACAATAAACATCTATCCCAGATGCCTTATTTTCAGCTTCATTAAGCATTTTACTAGTTCATCCTGAGTCATGTCAATATTTACCTTGGACGTGGCTCCGTATCCTTTCGTTTCTAAGACCAGAATTCTCCAGACAAACTTATTGTTCCTGGCTTGACTTCTACAAGTCACAGCTTAAAACTTTTTTTGATGTATTAAACAAGATGCAAATTCACCCAGGCATTTGCTTTGCTGCACGCTGCCAGCTATGCCTATTCCAAACATCTCTGAGCTGATTCACCTCAACTTCTGTGCAGGCCCCAAACCTGCTCTCAGTTACTGAGAGGTAATTTCAAAGCCATCTAATTACAGCAATTAGCAGAAGAGAAATCAGAAACCAGGTATCAATCTTTTTGGCAAAGAACCACAACAGACCATTTCCACTGACCTTTTGCATTGTAGGAAAAGGTGTCAGGAACAGAGGAGGTTGCCAGGCCCTGCAGGGTTGTGTTTGCCTTCACTGTGCAAACCCAGATGTTCTTCTGGGAGATGGGACTGTGCTTCCTCACTCCAGCTCTGTCCCCTGCTCCTGAGCAGCAGGGCTGGCTTGTCCTGAGCCATGCAAGGGACACCTGAGGCATCTCAGCATGCCCATCCCCAAGCAGTCCTGAGCTGCTGCCCACAGCCATCCACACCCAGGCTGCTCCTCACCGCTCTCAGAGCTCCTCATGCTTGCTTTAGGGAAGTTCTTTATGTACAAGACCACAGGGAGCAGAAGTCTGATAAGAAGAATTTTCTTGATCATTTTGTGGATCTTTACACTGAGTTTACTTCGGGTCCTGTTTCAAAGCAGTAGCACAAAAAAGGTAGTTTGGGCTTCAATATATTTATATTTTAGATCCACGTACTGTCCTGGAATATATCATTTTCAATTTTATATTGGATATAAAAAAGCAGAGGTGTCAAGCTGGGGAAGTGCTTTGAAAATAACAAAGGACTTTATGTGGGATTGTTTGAGGTCATTTTATATGTTGTTCCTGACTGTATTTAAAATACCTCCTTTCAGTCTGAAATGCCTTTTTAGCTCACTGAAATCAGCAGTGCAGACTGGCAGGGCAGCTGGGCATGCATCACAAAAGGATACACATGGAAAAAAAGCACTCACGGTTTTGGACACCTCCAAAAGTGAATATTACACTTGAGCCATCAACCCACATTTGTCAAGAGGTGTCAACATGGCCTAGAGAAGCAGTGAGCCACACTCTTGTGAGAGGGGAGGCAATTTCACACCACACCAACCTCCCTGAGCTAGGTACTCCTAGGAGCAGGAAAAGTCAGGCTTTAGATGTTACTCTAGGTGTGCAACAGTTTTCATCAGAAATCTGGGATATTGAGCTGAGTTCACATTGCAACCATGTCAGTGATGGCCACACATCACTGTGGCAGACACGTGGGGCTAGTTTAGAAATCCCTTGCTTGGGTGCTTTGGCAATAGCAGCACAAGTGAATAATTGCTGTAGGCAGCCCACATGCTGTTGCCAACATCCCAGAAAGAGCTTGTCCACACAGTGAAATGAAGGTAGTGTTTCTGTGCACCCCTGACCCCACTCCAGCTCACACACTGCTCCCCTGTGCTTTGACCCAAAGGGCTGTAATGCTGACAGGACAGCTGAGGGTTTATTTAGTCTGGAAAGAATTTGCTCAGCTCTAAAGAAGAGGTGATCATTTTCCTCTTTTGGTCTAATCTAGAATCAGAGAGATGAGCCTGAAACAGAGCTATTCAATTTCCTTTCTCTAACCTATGTCCCCTGCACATTGAGTCCAGTGAGAAAAAAGCAGCTTGAGGGACCACTGTCTCCCACAAACACATGGAGCCAGAAGATAAAAGGGAATGGTTGAACACTAGATTAAATGCAAGTTTCATGTTAATGATCACTTACAGAGACCTAATAAATGATTCTGTGCAAGGCATTGTCAGAGGTTTTGGTCTCCCGTTTTTGTTTTGCACGTGTATTTAGGAGCTTTTTCCCCTTAGAGGATAATGTTCAGGCTTTAAAATTTATATTAATCTGTCACTACATTCATCTCTCACTCTTTAAAAGGGCTTCTTTTTTTAATAAAGTGTCTTTTTTTTCTTTTTCATGTGCTGCTATATCAGAATGGATCATTTAGGATAAGCCTTTTCCACAGCAGTGCTGCACAGGATAGGATGACATGTAGTAAGGCAGGTTTTTATAGAGTATGATCCCTTTTGACCCAAACAACTAATCAGAGTTTTAGAGGTTTTATATTTACCCTGGCTGGGGACTGTCAAAGGGTCTTCACTGCAAATCTCTCTGCTTCATTTCCAGAGAAAAAACCCACAAGGAACAGAGGTTTTCCTGATAGACCCCATCACAAAAGCTCTCAGGGTGGGAGTTTGTTTTGATTTTTTGTTGGTTTGGGTTTTTTCACCTCTACTGGGCCTGGGGTGCTACTCTAAAAAAATGGAGTTGCTCCCTTCAGAGCAAAGGTCTTTGGCAGGCTGTGCTGGGCACGATGTCCTCCCTGGCTCTCCAGCCCACCTTCCAGCCAGAGGGAACCCCAGGCAGCCAGTGCTGACCTCCAGCTCCCTGTGTGGTGGGGCTGGGAAAATCCCCCTGGGAGGTGCAGCCCGACCTCCCAGCTCTGCCTGGGATATGGGCATGCTGAGTGTGCTCCACCTCGTGACCCAGCTGAAATGACATCAGGCTCATCCATCAGTGTGTTTGCTTCCTCTCCTGCACTCTTTGCCTGTATACCTTCAGCTATTGTTCTCCTATTATCCTCAATCGGTTTTTTTTATTCATACCACAATACCAGTAACTTTTTCCTGCTGCTAAATATGAGCATTTTATTTCCTAACACACTTGAGATTTACACATAATATTTCACATAGGGCCCATGATTTCAGGGCTGATTGCAAGACAGAGCCATGCTATCCCACCTGTTTGAGTTCTGTTTTCTCTGCAGCTCTGGGAATTTCCATTTCACTCATCTTCACTCCCACCAGCCATCCTGAATTTGGCCATATGATTGCTTTCCTCCTAGAACAGAGGGGACAGTCACTCAGCCTGCAGGTCATACCTAGATTATCTTTAATCACTGTGCAGCTTTGCTGACTGCAATCTCATCTCTTCTTTCAGAATGAGGGAAAAACCCTCAATGAGAAGACAGGGAGTCTTTTCATAGATATTTCTGAATTGGTCACAGAAAAAAGGTTCAAGGCTCAATTCTTATAACCATTCTCTCCAGTGGAAACACAGGGGGACTCCAGTAAAATCAGTGGGACTGCAATGGTGTAGCCAAGATCCAGATCAAGACAGAGGTTTGGAAATAGACTGATCTGAGCATTTCTTTTCATTAGACATCTCATCTCCTGCTTTATGAGTTATTTTGAAGGTTTACTGTATTCAAGTAGAAGCCGGAGTTCAGATTATGAACTTTGATAGCTCATGGTTTATTCAATATTTTTAATAAAGTTTGAAAAGGTTCCCTTCCATCAAAGAATGTCCCCTTTGATTAATGAATTGAATTTGATTTTTTCTTCATGGAGAATACAAACCAGTGTACTTCTTTGCCAGTTGTTTATGGGCAGCTTCATAGCACACAATAGAACAATTATTTTCTAAGTAAAAGAGCTGTGATCAGAAATGTTAATAAACTACTCAATAGTGCAGAATCTTTTGCTTCCTTAAAAAAAAAAAGAAGCCATGCAATAAAGACATATCCAGTGATTTTTAACATAATCTGCATACTTTCCAAATAATATAGTCAGTGAAACAGAATTGTCTTAAATGGCCTTCTTCACATTTATAGCTCTAACAGCTGCAGTAGCAGCTCTGTCGGGCTTGATTTTATTCAGTGTGCAGGATCAACATAAAATCTAGGCTGAAAATTAAAGGAAGTAAATGTCCCCCTGACAGTCAAGAGAATGATTTTGGTCCAAGAGTATTTCTGGCCACAACTCACCTTCAAAAGCAACTTTGTCATTTGTGCCTGGCTTAGGCCCAGTAAGTACTATTATGATTTGTTACATTTTCTATAGGACCAGGAGACCATTTATTAGCCCCAAGGCATTGTATTGAGCTTCAATTATGTAATAGGCATTATTCCACTGAATATCCAAAGCTTTGTAAGAAAGTTTTAGTTCTGGAAAGAAATGTACAAGGTTCTCACATGATTTTGAGGAAGATCAAACTCGCCCCTTTTTTTTTGCTAGTTGAAAGAGGAAAGGTTCCTCCTTGATAGAAATCATGAATAATTTGAATAGATTTTTTTCTAAAGAAAAAAACCCTCCTTTTTCTTTGAAAGCCATTGATAGCTTGGGATTCAAGCAAAAAAGAATAAAAGAAGAAATAATAGTTTCTCGCTTGGATAGAATGCGATAGGTATGCTTCCAAATTAGTGAGATTTTAATTTAATTATAACTGAGGAGTGCATTTGCCTGCTTCTGAGTGGGGAATGGGGGTCTCCCCCACATGGCAGAGGGGAGGCAGGTCCTCAGCCCTGCCAAGGCCCCCCTGGAGCTGGGTTTGCATGATGCCCCCAGCCCGACTGCCTGTCGAGTGCTCTTCATGGTTCAACAACACAGACTGCTCCAATCCCGAGCCACCTGCATCTCCCACATTAACTGCTCCTGGATAACTGGTTAACTGGTTACCTGACTTCACAGAGTATCTGTTACTGGTCTGCCATAAAATGACTAATAACCAGTTATCTAGCATCACCCTCCTTCTATAGTCCCTTAGAGTTTGTTTAAAAAAACCCATAGATTTTAAAAAGCACTGACACTTAAACAAGAATTGATCAGCTCCAAGCAATTTCACCCTTCACATGCCATTTTACATGATTGAAGGCTTCAGCTCCCAGCTCTCAGAGGCTTCTCCAGCTCTCAATCATGAGTGAATTTTCCTCTGCTCTCTGTCAACAGCGAAACACAACAGTTCCTGTAACCACCAGGTGAAAGTCAGTCCAGCTGTTGCCCCTGATTTCTCATTTTTTTAAGCTAACAACAAATACCCTGCCACACACGATGCAAATACAACACGTACATGCAACAGCTGTTCTGCTTCGGAGCAGCAAAGCCAGTTACTGCAAGGTATTCTTGGGGAAAGGAAAAGCAATGTTCTCGAGGCTGACAGATTTCTGAAATGATCTTTAATGCATGCTTGGTTTAACTGGTATTTTAGTAAAACCACTCTTTATGCCAGATGAGAAGAAAGTAGAAAGTAAATCAACAAGCTCTTTTTCAGATAGACTTCAGCATCTCAAAAATTCACCAGTGGGAATGTGCTCCCAAGGTTGTCCCCCCTGCCCACTACAAACCCAACCAATCCAAACATCACTGCTATGACTGGGTGAGACTACAGCTGTTGCATAGGTGTGCTTGCATCTATGTTTTGCCCTCTGTGAGAGCAAGGAAGAAGAAAGAAGGTCATGAATAATGCATTTTAACCATAACCATGCCATCCCATGGTTATTTTTGCAGTTCAAATGAGTTATGTAGGGATGAGCTGCATTTGCACGTCATTCACCAATTTCACTCAGAGAGGCAGTTAAGCACTCTTATTTTTCACAGTAAGACAAAAGAAATTGGATTCCCAGTTTATCTTAAAAAACCTAAACTGAAGTAAAACGCATGTGCAAGTAGCACATTCATTGCATGAAGGGAAATAAGGCATCAAGCCAGAACCTGATCTTGTTTGCCACTATGTAAACAATGAGTAAGTCTGCTAGGGTCAGCAGAGCAGCAGAGTCACATGAGTCACAGCACAGAGCTCTTTGGAAAGATTGCTCCATGGCTAAATATACCACTACAGTCACTTCAAGAAAAGCTCTGCGTCAACTTCTAATAAATGCTGGCAGTGACGCTGAGCTCTAGGCACTCAGAAAGCCAAAAGAATGAACACGAATTAACAAGTGGCCTTAAAAACATATTGAAGAGAATGGAAGTTTTGTCAGCGCAGGAACTGAAGAATCAGACTTTTGGTACTGAAAATCATGACCTAATTTTTCCGCCACACACATTTAGCCACCTTTCAAGTGGGTCTGGGGGGAAAGAAAAGTAGAAAAGACCACTAAACTCAACAGACCAAGTTTGTGCAAGTTACTGCTCAGCTCTGTGAAAACATGGAGTTTGTTTCACTCTGTTTTTTACCAGGCTTGTCCCAGTAAATGATGACTTGCTCCTCCCAGGGAAATGCAATCATGAATCTTCTGTTATCGGTGAGTATGGACAGCTACACTGACAGAAGCCAAGCCAATCCAACACCACATCCCTGTGATTAAGCAAAGCAGTAAATCCAATGAATACTTTTTATATCTCCATCTGATACACACAGTGCTGAATCTGGAAAAATAAGAGCTCAATCAACCATAAAAGAAATGCCCTTTGATATTTTCTTTTTTCAGTGGGGCCATAATTTAGTGCTATTACAACTGCAGTTTCAAGTAACCAAAATTGCTTATCAAATATATGTTTCAAATGTATTCTCTATCAACAAAGTCCTGAATTAGAAGAATTTCATAATTCCTTATGAATTGCTCTCCTACCCAGTCTTTCCACTGGAAGCCTGATTAAATGAGTATTATTTCTTCTTAAGTGGTTTTACAGGTCGTTTATCTTAGATTTATGAGTATCAACCTACTTTAGAAGGTATTAGACAGCTTTACCGTTTGACACGTATTCTCTAAATCATTTACAGCGCTCTCCATTTGCACTAGACGATTGGTAATCTTCTCAATATTAGGTTTTATTGACAATGCACCATATAGAGTCCTTATTACATGGTAATGATTTAAGATAGGTGCAGGATTGGGAACTAATAAATCCAAAAGCTCATTTTTGATTGTTGACACAGAGCTGAGGAATAACGTGCGTCCATCTAAATCACTGTTTCCAATACCACCACACACACACGTGTTTAACCTGCTCAGAACACAATGCAGGGATGTGCAAACAGATCCCAGTTCTTGCTTTGAGCCTGATGGATTCATGCTCAAAACTCTGTTTTCACTCAGAGAAAACCCCCAGCAGAAGGGAGGCTCCCCCGTGGTGTGGAAGCACTGGCAGCCACCTTTCAGCACGTGGGAGGAGCAGTGGCTCATCCCGGCTGTCCTGGCTCCTGCCCAGCTCCCCTGGCTCATCACTGGCGGCTGCCCCAGCCCCAGCCCATCTCCATCACACCACTGTAAATATGCCTGGTGACATCAAGAAGCATTTTGTCCGAGTAGGGAGTTAGTAAAACTGAGATTGTGGGCTTAAAAATCATCCTCGTAATTTATATTTGGGAAACAGAATTGAAAGCTGACATATATAACAAAGACATACCTTCAGGTAGCCCTACATAATAATAATTTCACAGAAATATTGGCATTGATAGTAACAGAATTCACTTGAATAATTGATTCCTCTACTTCAATAGAAGATCAGCCTCCATATCAATATTACTCACAGAAAATTAGAGTAGAAGATGAAAAAATTAAAGTGAGAGCCTTTGCTAACAAATGAACATCTTTCCACTGAGCTCTACAGAATTAAAGTCTCATCTGCAACCCTGTAATCCAAAGGTATGTCTTTGAAATGCAGTCAGGAGATCTGTATCAGTCCTGCTTTTATAGTATGTCACTGAAAATGGTTTCTGGGGCATCAGAGCTGCATGATCCAGTGATTTATTAAGTTTAAATAAGACATTTCAAAAAAAAGGCTGGAATGATCCTAGAGTAAAACCAGCCCAAAGATCTGTATCCCCCTTTATCCAGATAGATGCTGAGTAGGAAAACTCTAGTGAAAAATTGGGGTGAATGGCAAAACTGCCCTGTGACAATTGCATACCAGAACTGTCAACAGCAGGCAAGTACAGCAAAGGGGTGTCTTCCTCTCACCTTGCTCATTCAGAAAACACCCCAAAATCCTACCCCAAGCTAGAGGCCTCTCAGGCTCACTCTGCAGTTTACAAATGAGTCAGTAACAGAGGAAGTGGTGCTACTAAATGCTGAGCCCCTCCAGCTCCAATCAGTGTAAAACACCTCATTTGAAGCAAAGCACTGCTCTTATTTGGTCTTACTTTGGGGAGAGCAGGCACAGATTTACTAGGAAAAATAAGGAGAAAAATAAACCAAAACCAATATCCTCCCAAATCAGGGCTCCCCAAGGCCATATACACACTTCTGTCTTCATCATAAGGGAGCATGTGCTATCCATTAGCAGGCAATTTTCTAACACACTGTCAAACAGCAGAATTATCACAAGTTTCATTTTCCTTATCAGTGGAGCTAACTGCTTTCTGAAACGTGCTATCTACATGTTTTTAAGCTTGTTTCATTCTTAAATCAGCAAAATTTAACGATCTTCAACATCTCCCTGCCATAAGTGAAATTTCTTTTACTACTGGAAAGGAGGGAGAAGGTCAAGAAGGCTTGGGAAAATTTGTTAGCATGATCTGTAATATGAATTTGGCAGAAAAGAAATTGAGAACATTTCTTTGGAAAACAATCAAAGGGCAAAGTTTCCTCTCAGAGCTGCGTGGTAATTCATGACTTACATGCTCCAAGGAAACTTGCTGCTCTGATGATTAGAATAGCAAACTATTTGCTGTCTGCCTGACAGACCAAAGATGGTCATTTTTCCTCCCTTTGTCAGTATCTTTCTGTTCAGGCAGGGCCACTTGTGCGTCCCTTGACACGCAGATGAAGAATAAATGATGCATCTCTGCTCAGGAGGATTAATCCAAGTTAGATATAGCACAAAAAGAAGTGACAAACAGTAACAGGGCATCAATTCTGGCTGAGTCTTGTAGAGACTGACAGATGCTTTCTCTTACCTGGATCTCAGCTGCTCCTGCTGTGCACAGAAAGTCGGTGTCTTCCTGGTTATCCACTCTCAAGACACACACACCACCAATGCAGCTGAGGATCTTGAAAGCCTGAGCTGAGGAAATTTGAGCCTTCAGTATCCACTGCAGCTGAGGTTCATCAATGTGAAAATGACAGTGTGGAACTTACTGACATTGACTAGGATGGTGGGCAGGAGCACAGCTGAGGGCAAAAAAGGACAAGACAAACTCCTTCGATTTCAATCACTGGGTGCCTGCTCTGGCTCCACAAGTTCCTAAAGCACCCGTCCATGGAAGGGGGATGCCCTGTTCCTGTGCTCTTTGCTAAGCAGCTCCCACAGCCAATGCCAAAGGTAGCAGCCTGGGATACTTGGATGCTGCTCTGCCCAGATAAGACATTTTTTATGCTGCAATCAACACAATCACAAAAATAGACAAGAAAATTGTCTTGGCTGAAGTTTAAAAGATGTAAGATTCAAATGTCAAGAAAATGTTGTACAAAAGATTTTCAGAAATGGCTGGAAAGAGAGAAATGAAAACTTTGAGATACTCATGTAGACCAACCTCAGTGAAGGGAGGCAAAATCCTGATGCCACCTTTGCAGTCACCAGAGGAATAGGCTCACCTTTAAAGGTGCCTAAAGCAACCTCCAGAGCTCTCACCATGAATGACCATGCACATCAGCATCCTGAAGTGATACAGCTCCACCAGCCTTTCTCCAAGAACACAGGAGTACCATGCTCATTAAGGAGAATAACTTTTTTGGACCATTCTTCCTCACAGCCTCCTGATGTCAAGGCCACAGGTCTCCCCTCTTGTTCCCCTGACCCTACCTGGCTGGGGAGCTTGTAGCAACTCACCTTTTCTTTTCTGTTCTTTGAGCCAGCTGCAGAAACATGCAAAAACACATTCAAAATAAACACAACTCCCAGCAGGCCTAGGCAACTCAGTGAGGGAAGAATTTTGCATGAACAAACCTCCCATTTAGTGCACTCTCTGTTGAGTCAATGACAACACAGGCTTTAAAGTAGCACTACTGTGTTTAAAGCAGTCCAGTATGTAAAAAGTCAGGTTGTTTCTACTCTGGAAATATTTTACATCCCGTTCTTTCTGCAGCACTACTAATTCCATGTCCTGTTTAAGGCTCTGCATCTGAATGGCACTTGCAATTACATGAGTCACTGCAACTATCCTTTAATTTTTTTTAATTTTTTTTATGGTACATGTGATCAGAATCCAGAACTGCTTTATCTCAAAGCTTGCTCTGCACACTCAAAGTACCACAACAAAATGGGCTTAAATGCCCATTGCAAACATTCAGTTTGGAGCTGTTCATGGCTCCAAAAGCAGCACAGTGTTTTGTCACTGCTGTCACTTCCTTGTGAAGGGTGGTGGAGAAGCAGAGGGGATTTCACCTTGAACACAGCCCTCCCTCTTCTACACCCTTCTGGGTCAGCCCAGGGCCAAACCTGTGTTCCAGAGGCTTTTCGGGTCAGTACAGCACGCCATCATGTTCATCAAACATGAGCATGTTTGGGTGGTCAGCTGGATCATGTGCTGAAGAGCCTGACTGAAACAGGCCAGTGCTGACTTTGCCCATGTTTTGTGGTCAGGTTGGAAGTGTGGGTTATTGAAGAAAATGTCTTATTCTCACTTGCGAAAAGCTGAATTTGAAGCCTACGCACACTGGCTTTTCTAGGAAAACAATTTTTCTAGGAATGCTAGTGACAATTTTAGGAAGGAAACAGTGAGGCAATTCTCAAATTCAAGTCAAAATTCTGTGCAAAAGAAGAGAAGAAAGGCTTGAGAAGGTCATGACAAACTACTATAAAACATGTAAAAAAGTGTCTTCTCTTTTTGTCTCCTTTTCCATCATTTTCAAGCCAACTTCTTACTAGAAAAGCTGCTTTCCATCTAAACTTCCATCACACTGTCAGTGCAATGCAGAAAAGCACTGCCTGAAAATAGAACTTTTCTTTTACCAGAGGATAATTACTAGTTGTGCACTGTCTCATTATAAAATGCTAGTAAAGACCAGGATTTTGCCGTGAAGATGCTATAAAGCATCAATATCAGACCTTATATAGGAGAAACTCTATTGCTTCATCTGTCCTCTGCCCCTGGAAAACCACCACTTCTCTGGCAGACAAGGTAGAACACAACACCTCTTCCTTTCATTTCTACAAGATCTATCTGCTTTAAATTGAGAGCTCTGTAGGGTGGGAACCTGTTAGGAACTATGCTTTGTACATGCATTGTAAAGGACTTTGACAGATCAACAGTGTGGCAAAAAAACCTCCCCAAAAACTCAAAGATAGTAATACCAAAGCCTGAAGTGTAGGTCCTAGGAATGACAGCATAATTATTTTTAGAGATGACTACAGCAGAAACTCAACATGACATGAGAGACTGGAGAAACAGCAAGCCTGATTCAAACCAATGGGAAAGCCAGGAATACAGAATGGAGACTGTTCCTAATGCACCATATTGCATCTGAACATTTTGTTCCTACCCATCTATCCAAAGCATGATGTTTTGCATTTCATATTAACATTCTGAAGACATTAAAGAATTCTTCAATTCGATGTTCATATGCTGTGTCAGAACTTGCACTCCGACTGCTCAGAGAGATGCTATGTCTACCTTTTACTCCTCTTCCCTCCCTCAGGCTCCTAACCATCCTCCTTCCCATTCCCAAAAAATCCCAGCATCTATTCTTTACTGGTAGCATTATTTAGTTCAGCAGAAAGTTGGTTATGAATATGGTTTGTGGGATTTGGACTTCACTCTGGATTTCTGCACTACCTCAGCTGTTATGCATATGTACTAAGACTGACTGCTAACAAATCATCACAGTAATACTTGAGGTTCATATACTATTTCTCATCTTCAAAGCACTTTAAAATTTCCCAGAGGTTCTACAAAACCTGGAAGAGGGAGAAAGAGCTACGGGCAAAAGTCTTTGTTTAGCATTGGTCTTAATATAAACCACAGTTAGTCCCTTTCTGTTTAGCACTACAGCAGGAATTTTGCAGCCCTCAGATTTAGGTCTGAAGTGCTAAACAATGCTAAATTGCCAATAACACATTTTCACTAAAAAGTATTTAAAATATTCTTTGTCATATGGACAGCTCTCTTCAAAAGTTCTGTTCTCACCTTTGAGTTCAAAACTGGGGAAATGGTGACATTAGCATAATGTCTTGGGAGATGGATTTATGTATCAAAATAAAGGACATTTTGATTTCAGAATGTTTTGTTAACAAAAAAGTCATATTTCATAGTAATAAAACAGCAAAGAACACAACCAGGAATCCAAATTTTTTTTAAAGGTAAAACTAATAATGCTTCACTAATTCCTTTGGTGTTCAAAGCAGAACAGTCAGATTTGAATAGCTCAAAGGAAGCTCTCACTAATTTTCTGGCCAGCACTGGAAACAGCAATCAAGAGAAGTTGGAAGTGAATATGTACAGGCCTTACTTCTCCTTATCATGTACCAGGGGAAGAATTTTTCTCAGTGCATGAGACCACGTAAATGCTCTGTCCCCTTCAACCAGAGAGCCATGGGTTTGCAGGAGCTCCATGCCCACACTGCACACGTACTCTGCAGAGCACACTCAGGCTCCTGGTGCCCAGGCACAGCTCCTGGTGCCCAGGCACAGCTCCTGGTGCCCAGGCACAGCTCCTGGCTGCTCTCTTTAGCTGTGGGACACTTCCAGCAGAGCACACTCAGGCTCCTGGTGCCCAGGCACAGCTCCTGGCTGCTCTCTTTAGCTGTGGGACACCTCCAGCAGAGCACACAGGAATGACCCTTCTGGCTGCATGCTCAGTGCTGTGCTCACCAGGAGCAGCCCCTGAAAGTCAGGCAGCATCCAATCAGACCTTTTAGAACTGCTACAAGCTATTTTCTTCTTCTGAGTGGCTGAGTCAGGCTTGCACATTTTTTTCATTTACCACCATCAAAAAATGAGGATGAAATTAAACAAAATCTAACTTTTTACTTAGCAATAAATAAATATGAAAATGCAATTAATAAAATACTCTGTTTCTCATGTATTCCACTAAAAATGCAATCCAATCCAGCCTCTATGCTTCAAAGCATGACTTGTATTTCACATGCTTGCCAGGGCACAGAGTTCTGTGACACAATAAATACAGGCTGCAAGTTTGAAACGTAGATGTTCAAGTGGTTCTTCCGAGGTAATTTATTTGGTTGTATTCCTTTTGAGCATGAGACATTTCTATAATGTCTGACAAAATATGGAAACATTTCCAGATGAAAGGATACATGCATTCCAGAAAAAATTCCACTGAAATCTTAAGAAACTCTTCTTGGGAATATTGAAGTGCAAACTCTTCAGTTATGCAATTTTAATGGAATGGTGGAAAGAAAGAAGTATAAGCTATTAAATTAGTTTTAAAGCTTAGGAAGCAAATTAAAACAAAATAACATACATATTATTAATGAATAGCTACAAGGTGTGTAATTACATGTTAATTAAATTCTCTCCTTATTATATCTGCAGTGCCTCAAAATGATGTTTTCTCTCTATGTATTTTCCTTGTAGCAACATTTCCTGAAAAAAACCATAGGTGTAAAGTAGAAACTGTTAAGTATTTCACAACTGGGAGAATGAAACTGCAGTTTGTTTTTTTTTTTTTAACATTAGAATTTGTATTCAGAAATAAACTGAACTTCAACATGTTTTAATTATGTGTTCTTCTGTTTATAATCCTCAACTTAAGTCTAAACTAAACAATAATGCTGGCAGAACATTGTAAATTTGAGTGACTGAGATGAAATAATCCCAGGTAAATGTTAAAAGAACCATTTTCCTCTATACAGAAATAATTTGGTTCATGTAGTGAGCCAGCCTCTGGGTGTGCCATCCCCTACTGCCTAATTCCTGCAAAACCCAACACCACCTTTCTTATCTGGCTATTTAGGACTTTTCAAGTTTTCTGTTCTTCAAGTCTAAGCTTCTTCCTGCATTTCCAGCTTTTCATTTAAGTCTGCCTGTAAAGAAAATCAGAAGAAAGCAGTGGTTATGATGGAGCTATCTTAGGCTGCACATTGTCTTGGTGCTTTTGACACAGTGTAGTGCAGCAAGGCAGACATTATCCCCCACACCTTCCTGTTTTGCAGACAGAATGGTGTTCCAGTCTGCCCTGACTGGATAACACGTTATCATATTGCTGTGCACAATTCCCATGGATGGCATGGCTGCCATGAGCAGGAAGTGATCTGGGACAGCCATTGCTCATGTAACCTTGTCTTGGGAGGTAGGCTAATTTTCCTGCATTCTCAGAATACAGCCTGAGAATGTAGCCTTTACCAACAGACACCAAATCAGAAAAATTGCTTTGGGACCTGGTTGTTGCTACTGTTTTCCTTTGCTGCAGATGTTTGTTCTCTAGTGTAATGTGTTTTATTAAAACAGTGCTGGAATTAAAAAGCATTACTGAAAATGAACAATAAAAAACCATATTTCTGTGATGCTGCTTGTCAGTCTTAATTACAAACACAATTATGAATATGTATCTCATTCTGGAAATCCAAACTGCTGTAGACATTGCGTGTTTAATTTGCAATGTAACATTTGTGGGGAAGGTACAGGGGTTGTGATGTATTCTAATGAAATCTTTGGCAGTTGTAATGCATAGCAATCTCTGATTGTGTAGCATTTGGAAATGTGGGATCACTGGAAAAAGGGCCACAAACACTGGTGTTTTACAGGTAATTTATGTATATCTTTCAGTATACACTGATTATATTCAGAGCACTGATTACTGCAAAAACACAAGAGAAATGGAAGGAGTGCAATGACAGTATTTCTAAGAGTCATAAAGTTTTGTTCAAACAACTGGGACAGGCTCACAGGTCTTTTACAGACTCTACATAAACTGTTACAAAACCCAGAGTTACACTCTTAATAGGATTCAGGTAATTTGGATAAAGCAAATGGATTCGTACCAGAAGTGCTTGCAGCAACTTGACATTTTAGGAATTTTGTGGCTTGCCAGTCCTAGAAATCCCTATTAGTGCTATTCTGCAATATATCAGTGGGTAACCACAGTTGAAATGTTTTCAAAGTTCTCAGTAGCTCAGGTTAGAAGCAAAAGGCTGGAATTTCTCTCTCAACTTTGTATCTTTGGAGATGACCTTCACCTTATTCAATCCAAGTATCAACAAATTGATCTTCATCCCTTTCCAGGATGTGTGTTCTTGGAACAGGGATCCTCTGGGCTAATCAACTGCCAGCCACTCCAGATGCCTTTTCTTCTCCAGTTTTCACATACCTCTGCCTCTGGTCCTACCTCCACTGAAAATCATCTGCCACCACACTTGGCTATGGCTGCTGCTGAGACCACTAAGTGTCAGCACTGGGATATCAGACTAAAAGTTACTTTCTAGACTCAATTAGAGCAGCAGCTGCCTTGTTAATGCATATCTCAAGATGCAATGCAGATTGCAGATTGTGAAACCATATTTCACATGTAAAAAATGGTATGAGTTTGATCACAAAGTAAAAATCTAATTATAAGATTACTTTGGAGGTCAAGAAACTGAGAAAACAGGTGAAATGATACACTGGTGGAAGAATTAAAATCTGAGTGGAAATTATTTTCTTTTTATACAACCCGAGTTGCAAAAAGAAGAAAAAATAAAACATTTTTCTCATCTGTGCAGTCTTCTAAAGAAAAAAACCTCTTAGCACTGATGTTAATGGCCAGGTATTCACTCTCTTCTATTGGTAGGGACAGGAATAAGATAACACAGGCCAGAGATTCCCTCCCATTTCTAAAGATATGTTGAAATTGAATATGAACTCAGATAGATCTAATGATCTAATCTATTTTAATTCATATAATAATTCTAATTCATATTCCCCACTGATGCTTAGTCCAAGTAAAGCAATTTACCAATATCACAGTACTTTCAGATAATATTCAGTATTTATTAAACTGTTGCCTAGTCAATAGTGCCCAAGGTCCTGTATCTGAAGTTCAAAGTGCCTCATGCCACCTGGTTGTTGCCAATAAGACCAAATTCCAGAAGTTCCTTGGTGCAAATCTGTTCTAGCAGGTCAGCTTTCAATCATGTCCTGTTAATTCCAGTGACAGCACCTTCCTTCCCTTCCACGAACCTCACAGAAAGAAATCATAGACCCCTCAGAGTCTGCAGACCACACACTGACAGCTGATCTGTTTTACTGAGGCAGCTCTTGTGTAGTCACATACCTACCAGACAAAGCCTAAAACTGGCCTGAGTGAGAAATTTCTTACACAAACTGAAGGACATGTGACACAGATGCATCTAACAATTTATATTAAGCACACGTTGCATGTACTCCAGCACAGCAGCTGGTCCTGAACCCCTAAAAAGGAATTTTATCACTGACATTGCTGAGAGCAGGATTTGGCCTGTGTTTTTGACACATAGTAAGGCTGAAGATATATGTTGTCATATTACTGAGTATTTTTTATCTTATCATATGTAAGCTGACTAAACTAGGAGTTATTTATAGAGGCTAATTCACATTTTTACAGCATATGGATGTGCTTTTTGCCAGCTTTAGTACAAACACAGTTTATATTCATTAAGACTGAGCGAGCTAATTAACCATAGACAGAATTAGTGAATAGCTTTCTAGTAATAGTACCTCAAGGTTGCCAATAATTTCATTTGGGATTTCACACACTGCAGACTTCTCATCTTCAGCAGTGACTCCAGCTACAACACCCACCTCAGAAGATGCTGCCTCTGGACAGGGCTCTTGCAGGTGATCCCCTTGGTGAGACCCCTAGCAGCAAGCAGCCACAGGAAACACTGAGTTAGAGCATTCTCCTGCCCTCAGCAAGACCCAACAGCACCAGCACAAAGACAGGCAGCAAAAACAGAGCTGGTTTTGGGAAGTGCTGCCTTGCCAGAGACCATCGTGGCTGGCTCACACTGCCCAGGCCAGGCAGACACAGCCTCCCACAGGGCAAGAGCCCAGAGGAGCTCATTCAAATAAATGTCCTCTGCTGACTGATTAATGCATTAAAAGTAACTTCATTCAGTCTTAGAAGAGAATGCGTGCTATGTTCTAGAGAATAAATGTCATCAGTGACTGGGATCCAATGGAAATTCATTGAAAAATAGCTTAACAAACACATTGCCCCTCAGCCCCTCCCCACCAATAAACCAAAAGGAACAAAACTATACCTGAGATTCTGTTGCTGAAGCTGAGGTGGAAACTGCAGGTTGGTCAAGTTCAATCTCATTCTGGTAGTAGAAAAAAAGGGAAAAGAAGAAAAAAAAGAATGTAATTTATGTTAAATTATTGCTCAGAGGTTTCTTGCAATTTTTTTTTAATGGAAATGAAATGGCTGGCAAACAACAAAAAACAATACCTTTTCTGTTACTATCCAGGTGCTGAGAACTGGAAAGCATTCTGAAAATGATTATAGATCAGCTTTAATTTCTAGTTGCATCTCAAGGGGCCCTCTTTATAATGGTTGGAAAGAACAGATGATTTTCATAATTTCAGAACTCTACAGCTTCTTACTCATGTGGATAATTACGTTTAGAAAACACAGGGCTCAGGTAACAGCCTGTCTTCCCAGTGCAAATTTGTCACTTCTGAACAGGGACATTGTTGCAGTTTGGAATTGCAGGGGAAAATCCAAGGAGTCAGCTGGAGCGAAGTTGCAATGACACTAAATCAAATAAGGCCCAAAGGAAAATATTTTAATATGTAACTATAATTTAAGAGTTGTTTATGGTCCAAGTTTTGCTGCTTCATCTTGTTCCTTTGCTGCGACCATGGGCACCTCACTAGGGTTGTGTGACAGCTCTGACAAGGGCACAGCTTTTCCCTCTTGGAGCACCAGGTTCTCAGGAGTGATGCAGAAGGCAGCCCTGTGTCCTCTAAAGGGACAAGGGTTTGTGTCCTACTTCAAAAAAATGGGTGACAGAGAACATATGTGCCAAATAGGGTGAAAAAAGGCATTTGTGACCAAGGAGCAGTGCCCAGTGGTGCTTCTGGGGCCTCTACAGGGGGAGAGCCCCTCGAGAATACCAGGCAGATGTTCCAGTTCAGATTCAGTGATTACAAACAGGATTTTGCTTGGATGCTGTAAGTAAACGACATTAATTCACATCAAGGTAATTGCAGCTCCCATAAATTAATTTCCTCATACTTTTGAAATTGTAGCTAGGTTGGTATTTGGGTCATTTAGTTACTTGCTACAGTTAACATGCTGAAAATACTAAAGTTTCTATACATCTGCAGAAGTGAGAGCAACAACTGGAAATAAAAAGTTGAGCCTAGCTACTTCATTACATCAAAAATCTCTTTTGTAGCCCTAAAAGCTTTTCAGAACTGTTTGGACTCTGTCACTACCTCCAAGGTTCCCTGTTATGTGTGAGCTCAGTAAAGTAGGTAGATAGTATTAGCCCATGTTTATGAGAACCTAAAAGGCTGACAGATTTGCAGATTATAACTGAGGAGAAAAACAGAGTTATAGAAGCATTTTCCTCTATCACTCGTAATTCAAATTTTCAGCACTTTGTCAGTGCCTACAGACTCACAAAAGAACTAGTCAGAAAGCCTGGGTTTTGTATCAAAATGAAACAACTGACTCAAATTGTATTTCTTTCAAAAATAAAGACACTTTGTTTTCAAATTCTGTTTTTTTAAAAACTACAGCTTTTTAAATTTAGCAACTATTTCAATTTTCTCTGACTTCTTACCTTTTATTTTCTTATTAGAAATATAAGCTGAAGTGGATGAGAATTCAAAATTATTTTCTGCTTCCTTAATATAATGGTTTTTGCTATGTAGTTACCTATTCACTCAAAATATATTTTTTTATTTAGATTAAATTATTATTACATTTATTCTCTCCAATCCAAATTGAAAAAAAAAAGTAAAATTATGTAAAAAAATACACCAGGTTTTAAGAATCAATTCCAAGCCAATCAAATACATTTTAGTTGCAGGGATAAGATTTTCAGAGGTTCTGTTTTTCAGAATAATATTTTTACTTCACTGCGTCTTTTTACAGAGAGCCATTCTTTACTCATCTGTTCCATGTCTAATAATAACCCTTGGATCATTAGGAAATAACTAAATTACAGCAGAACTAGTCTCTTTAATGAGCCATAATAGTCACAACATTCAGCCAAAAGGTTTTTTTAAAGACTGTGAAACTTCAATGCAGAATATGAAGCATTTTGTTTAGTAATAACAAGTTTATGAGCAGGACTACAGTTTACAGCCAAAATATAGTGACCTAAAAATGCCATTCTGCATTGCTCCTTTCTATACATTGTGTCCTTAACAAGTCCAGGGGAAAATTAGAATGAATGAATTGTGGTGAGAGCCTGAAGCCAACAAACGTATTTAAATGAATCCTTCTGATGCAATACTTTCCTTTAAAAAATACAATTAAGTCTTTGTGTTTCCTTTGAACAAAACCTCATGTTTAATAGCACCAAGGCTCTGTAGTAAAATCTATTTAAAAACAGAGAAGGAGACACATTAGGTTTTATACAGTTACAGAGGCTTTAAAAAAATGTTGCTAGTTTCTGAAGTCTGAGTAAATTTATGGTGAATTACTTCCACTGACCTACATTAAAAATTTCACCCTCCTTTTTTTAATTTCTGAAGATTTGTCATTATGTGAGCATTATTCACTATGACAAAGATGTATTACTCAAAGTGTCCTCTTGAATCAATATAACTATCGAAATGTGAGAAACAGTCTGGCAAGATGATAATGCCTTAAAAATTAATTGGCAATATTTTCCTGCACATTGCGGTCCAGCAGGCCCACAGGAATTCAAACATAAAGACATTGTGAGGCAGTTGCACAAATGTAGCTGGCATCTCAGTGTCAGCTGCTCTGAAAGAGACTGAAGGGACAATTAGGGGCACTATTCCTACCAAGCCCAAGGTGAGGTGGGGTGCCAGGAGAGGTCAGCACAGCTTGACATGGCACTGCTGGGTCAGCAGCACTTCCCCAGCCCAGCTGAGAGCTGCAGCTGGTGCAGACACTGCCCTCAGAGCACAGCCCCGTGCCACAATCCTGCTCTGGAATTCTTTCTGGGACATAAAGACAGGTTTGTATAAAAAGCGCTCTGTTGTTCTGTACATGAACTCACACTCTCTTCTTGCTGTTGAGAGGTAGCAAATGGCCTTTTTTACAAAAGTAGGCAGAGAAAAGACAGTAAAACAGTACACAGGGAAATTTCTAAAACAGAATAATGGTAGAAAAGAAGATTGGTAAAGTGTTCTAATAGATGGGTTCCACAGATGTGGTAGTTATTATAAAATTAGCTTTGCATAACTTACCAATATACCATTACATTTTCTCCCAGATGTTATCTATTACTTAAATTAATTTTGCTTAAGTTACTATTATTGCAGATTTTATCCATGCTGTATTTCATTATTTAAAGTTTCTGTGGCACATAACAAGTCCTGGCTGATAGCATTACTTTTAATAATACATATAAGAGGTTTTAGTATTATAGAAATGGCTGCTGGGTATATCTTAATAGTCATAGCACAGAATGTCTGCTCTCAAAATATTATTTAGATTAAAACTAGCTATTTACTTACACTCTAATTCAAGGCACTGGAAAGGTTTGCAGTATTTATGGATGTGGTATGAAGGGGAACAATCTACTCGAGGAATAAATATCAGAGTTTGGAAATTAGCAAAGCTAAGGTCAAGGTCAGCTTGGCTTTACTAATGTACTTGCTGAAAATGAGAACTCAGAGTTGATGTTTACTCATTTCATAAATGAGAAAAAAGAATGAGGGGGTGATGCATTTGCCTCTTTGATAGAAGGCTTTTGTATCACCAAAATATTTTAAAATCACCTTCTCAGCTTGATATTACCTGAAATTCTCTACTCCTTTCCACACAGTCTTAACACAAATTCTCTGCAGCTAATCTTACCAAACACAGGAAAATAATTACTCATAAGGATTGGAAAAAAGATCCCACATTCAACATGGCCCATTTCTAAAGCCTTGTAACATCTTTCCAAGCCTTCCAATGGATATGGGTTTGATTTAGATGAATGGCAGATGAGTTTCAGGAAGAGAGTTCTTTGTGCATTATTCTCTCTGTACATATCCCCTGTGTAATTTGTACTTGTATGCCCTGGGACCTTATGCTACCAGAGGCCAGCACAGATTTTTCTCATATATATGTGAGATTTGCTACCAAACAAACTCTGTAATAACAGGATTTACATTAGTTTGCTATTCATGCTAAGCATGGCCGACCACACATCTACAAATGTGCTGAATTTCAGCTGCTGCAATAAAAGGCATTTACAAGAGGTGGTTTGTTGGATGCCTGTATTTAATGTGGTTGAATTTGAATGAATACCTAATGGACAGAGATGCAGTGACTCAAACCAGCCTGCCTTTTTACATCCCTCCCCTTTAACCTGCCAGCGAATGCAAACACAACAAATCCACCCCACCTGCTGTGGAGCCACTGCCCACAAGCATTCCCACAGGAGATCCTGGGAGGCTGCTGATACCTCCACAAACACATCTGCCATCCTCTTTTGCAGCAATTTAATACAGGAGGTCCAAAGGACCAAAGGATTTTACGAAGCCCTCAAGAACTGAATCCAGCATTCTGATCTCAGTGGTGTGACTGAGGTGGCAGAGCTTCCTCCCACACACCCTCACTACTCACATTTGTATTAATATTAAAAGTAGAATGAAGATCAATGAGGGCCTAAAACTCTGCCTCTGAAGGATGTTCCCCAGTTCCTAATGATGCACATGGAAATTCTGTGTGCATGTTCCTGTGCAGGAGTTTTCAAACCACTATTCCTAAAAGAGACAAAGTTCACTGAGTCAAAGGCAGGCTTTATGCTCTTTTCCCTGCATTTCAAAATCCAAGTCAGTATGTTCCAAAAGAATTTTCCACGTTTCTAATCTGTGATGTGAATCAACTTTGTTGCCAATGCATTAGTAAAGAATCTAGTCTAAAATAGCTATTTGAAGCAATTTGGTGCCTACACTGACAAAACAGGATCTCCTCCTCCCCCCAGGAAGCTGTAAATCAGTCAGTGACATCTGGCCTCAAGGACATCAGAGTCATCTGAAATGTGGTAATTTATATTAATGAACATCAATATTAATTTTTAAATAAAAAGAATTTGCTACTGCCATTATGTTTACATAAGAAATATTATTTATAGCTTGTGTTCCTCCTTTCCTACATTTTGCCCATAAATTACTGTGAGGAAACACAATGTCACAGTTATAAATATTTTTCCTTGGAGTTAAAGCTTTTACATATCCTCTTACTGTTTTCAGTAACTATATGAGGACAACAACCAGGATTTTCTTGCTACTCCAGGAACTGCTGCCAATTTTAATGCTTGACTGAGTAGAAAAGGGTGCTTCTACAAAATCAACCAAAGCCTTCCCCTCTAGAGATATCTTAATGCAGAGTGCCCTTAATACCGAGATTCTGTAAGAATCTATCTATCTTAACATACCAGGAAAATAAAAAACAACAAAACCCTCTGATTTTACTAGGCTGCAGATGTCTTCTACTGCTTTAATACCAAGCTTCCAATTATTGCTGCCAATTTGCAGATTATTTAGAAAGACAAAATGAAAGACATAAAACAAAGATCCCCAGTTGGCTTTAATGCTGAGGACATATCACTAAATGATTCACCTTGGAATGGTCACTCTAAATTCACATTGTATTTAGCATTGCCAAATCTCCTAGAGTTATGGGATTACAAGAGAATCTCAGCTTTCATTTAAAAATAGTTAGCTCTTACAGTTGCAGAGGAAAGATTGAAAACATAAATCTTGCAAGCTCAAAAACTAGACTGCAAGGAAAAGGAATGGAACAATTATTTTTAAGCAACTCATGATTTTTTGGGATATGTCTCATCATTTACATGCTCAAGGCTAAAGTAACCCTTTAAAAAATACATACAGATTTCCAGGAAGGGTGAAGGATTTTTTTTTTTTAGTTCTTGAAAGCGCAACTCTTGCATGTCTGGACTCTTCAAAATACCAACTCCCCTTTTCCACTTCAAGGACACTCATTGAACAAGCAAAGAACAGCCAGCTCCTATTCTGGCTGTAGAGTCATAATCAACAGGGATCTAAAGTCATTAAAAAAACCAGAAAAACAAAGTACCCCACAAGCACCTTTCCCACAGGAACCACCTATCCTGAGCTCCAAATGTTTTTTAAAAATGAAGGCCCTTTTTATTATTTATGTGATCACATCTGAAAAGTGTAAAAGTAAGTTCTGTTGAACCCAATGAACAACAGGCAGTGCCATCCATGTTTATCAGGTTGGAGCTTTACACTTCCCTGTCGTGCATCTCTTCTCCCACATTATTTAATCAGTAAAGAACCAATATGAATCCCGAAAACATTATGATAAAAATGTGAAAGAAAACTTGGCCAGGTGCATCTTGGTACCTCTTTCTGGGAGCAGGCTTCAAACATTTTATAAATCCTTGCTGCAATTCCATACCCTCAGAAAACCAATTTGCATGAGAGCATGTGCCTCTGGCAACAAAATGGCCTATAAGAGTTAAATTGCTTAGGGGGCTGGTATTCACCACACCTGCTTAAGGGGCTCTGTCAACCCCCTAAACTCCTCCTTGCAGGAAGTGCAAAGACAATTGTCTCTCCTGAGAGACAGGCAACTAAGATGAATTAAGAACCTAAAATTCGTTAATGTACCTGCCCTGGATCACAGCAAGCACAGCCTGCCCTCCCAAGGGGAACCTAGGAAAGGTGGCTTCCTCACTCAGGGTCCCTGGTTTGCCTGGTGCTGAGAAGGATGAAATATTCCCTTTTTGATTCAAATGGTCACTGTAGGAACTCAGAGATGATGACCAGCACCACGTGTTCCTCCTGCACCCCTGAGTGCGTAGGGGAAGAGCCAGACAGCTGTTGGCTCCATCCTGAGCTGTTTTTTCCAGGTGTTGTATCTGAGATCCAGCAATATCTCACCAACTCTTACTGTTCCACAGGGCTTTAGGTCAGCCCTAAGACTTCCCAAAAAAGCCTGCTAATATAGACATGGCTGTTTCCAGCACGGGTGACTCTCCAGTGTGTGTCATACTCTGCACAAACCAGCTCAGAGCAGCCTGGGTGCCCCTGGAGCTGAGCCCCACCAGATTTCTCTTAGGTCAGCAAGCACAGACTTCAGGCTTTACCTAAACAGGAGGGCCATGTACAGGAAAAAAGGCACCAAGATTCTAAAAACCTGTGAAAACTTAATTTCATCACCTTTTAGAACAAAAAGGGCTCGGGAAGAGCTGGGGGGCTCCTGCAGAGAAGTCTGACAGCAGAAAAACAGGATTTTGCTGTTGATACAGTAACGTGCAGTCACTGCTGGACGCTGCAAAGAGGTCCCACCTCCTGCTCTTGGGCAGCCTTCCCTTCCTACTCACTTCCTCCGAAATCAGCCTTCTCTCCACACAACACTGGTCATGGCCAAGCCCCTCACACAACTGCCCTGTGCTCTGCACATTCTCTCAGCTCCAAATGCCAGATGAACAAGCCCTCTCCCAACTCCTCTCAGTCATTAGGTGCATTAGATGTGGATAAGCTTGTCTGTATTGATTCACCCCTAGCTGATGCTACAGAAAATAGCTGCACTAACATTTAAAAAAACCCCAAACCAACACAACCTAAGGAATATTGATCCAGAGCTAAGAGGGGGAAAAAACTGCTCACGTAATTTAAAAAATACAATATAGATTTTTTTTAAGAAAAAAATGCCACATTAGAAAACTTTGCACAATATATGGCCACATAAAAATGGGGAGCTTGTGTTCTTTGTTATTAGACCTAAAACATAAGGTCTTTGCCTGAGTGTGTAAGTTTCTGTTAAAACAACAATTTGTCCTGTGGACTGTAAATTCAATTACTGTTTTTATTGGAATCACATTTTGCTTTGGAAACAATCATGCAGAAAAACAACCAGTAACTTAGACATTTTAAAAACATCTCAGAACAGGCATGGCTCTGAGAATAGATCAGTTATGGTAATTCTTCCACTGTGAACTGCAAGGTTTTTTAAATCCATTTCCATATTTTTAATTAACACCTAGTTTAAAAAAAATCTTACTGTAGGTCATTTTAATCACAAATGGGAAAACAAATTTGTTTTATCAGAAAATTGATTCACCACTATTTTAGGGACTTATTTTTCATGTTCTTACCATAAAAATTAAGCCATTAGCATACATTTCCCAATTTGGGAATGTAGAAGCAAGCCAGTTCTCTGAAATCTCAGAGTTACAGTTTTCAGTCACCTCTCTATGTGAAACTAGTCTATTTTAACACCAGAATATTTGATCAGCACACACAAACCCCCCACATAAGTCGAAGGTATCGGTATTTCTTTACAACTCCATTTCTATCTAACTGAATCTGGAGAGTTCTAACCACAGCCTGTTAGTGAAAAGAAACCACCCCTTCCTTACATGACACTTGGATTTTGTGCCCCATTGGCAAGAGGCTCTTCTCATTATGTACATGTTCCTAAATGTGTTTATGCTGCATCTCAGCGTGAGTGCCCGTGTTTGTTTGAACTCTCCCTTATAATCCTGTCATTCATGTTGGACAAAAACGCAGCTGTGGGTAGGGGCAGGGTTGGTCTGGTGAATGCAGGAGTTAAACAAAGCCTTGCCTCAGCACAGCTTGGCTAGGTGGGTGATTGGAAATCTAGTAAAGCTTCCCCTTGGTAAACTGCCAAAGCCAACCACACCTTGGATGATGTGAGGTTGTTTTTGAGAAGGTAACATCTTACAGATTATCTCCTCCCACTATGACTTGAAAGGTTTCTGAGAACAGTCATTTCCATTTCTGTTGGGGCATGAAATGGTTTCTGCTGAAAAAGAGCATAAATCTCATTCTGCTTTGACTTGTTAAGAAGCTCATGACAAATTATATAACCCAATGTGGATTTTTTAGAATTTGTTTAAACAATGCATGAGAAGAAACAAACATTTCTACTGAATAATTTCTCTCCAATTAAAATAACAAACAAACAACAGTCTCTTAACTCCTTATCCCTTATAAACTCTGTTAACTACATCTTCTAGAAAATTACCATATACACAAGTAACAGAAGCAACAAAAATCTAATTTGCTCAAAGATTTCCACAATCATACAGAATTCTATCACAACTCAGAATGGAGAGCAAACACTTCCAGCTCTGGAGTGAATCTTGAGTCAGCCATAGGATAAGTGAAGCTAAAGGGTACTGCATTGAGTTGTACACTGCAGCCTTCCCTCTCCTCCCCTGGTGCTTTGTCTTTCTGAGAAACTCTTCTCTACAAAAATAGGCAAAGAACATGTGATCACAAAGTTTGCATGCAGTTTGCCTGATGAGATAAAGACAATGTGTCAGCTTTTGATGGGAAAAAATGAAGCAATGATGCCAAAGGGTTTTATTTATTCCTTTCAGCAGCACCTTTTCCTTGGCAGCTTTCCTAAATAGCAATGTCATAAATACCTAGAGGGAGCAAGCACCCAATGGCAGCATCTTCTCTTGAGAATGCAGAGCTATACCCAGAAACATGACATCACCTACTCTGAAGCTGCTGTCTTTTGATCTAAGCCTTAGAAGAAAGCACTCAGCAGGAACATCCAATGTGTCTGGATTGCCATGCAGAGAAGTGGAGAAGATACCACTAATTGCTGGGAAGCTTGGCTGGCAACAGAGAGAAAGGCAGGTGGGATGAGGACACAGGACTTCATTTGGTGCTGTGGAAAAAAAGAGTAGGAGTGATGGGAAGCAGCAGCCACATCTCACAGGTGGAGGAGAGGCAGCAAGGCTGAGCATAACACGGAGATCAGATCAAAGACCACACTCTGAAGACTCCTGGAGGTGGGCCCTGTTCACTTCCTTACCTACATCAAGCTTTCTCCCTCCAATAGTGCCTTCCTCCATACAGACAAAATGTCACATATCCCAGGTGCTTCCATCATGTGATTCTGCATTTTACTTTCAAAAATTGGCAGAATGTGGAGCAATTTTCACCACTGTCACTGGGTTTATGCTTTAATGTTGGCCAGAAGTATTGACCTATGCATGGAAACACAGCCCATGTACACACACACACACACACATATATATATGCAACTGCTACTTGTCTTTTAAACCTGAAAGGACTGAAAAATAAAATTAAAAAAGGCTTTTAAAGAAGGAGTCAATACCAAGAGCTGAAAACAAAAGCAATGCAACTAGAGACCCTAAAGAGAAAAGACCTTATGAAGTGTAATAGACAAATTTTCAGTAAAGTCCCTGTGTACAAAGTATCTTTAAATTTATAGGATTGACTGGTTTAAGAGTTCTTTACAAGTGTCCATTGTATCATGTATGCACCCTTACAAATCACACTGGATGTACAACTCCGTATGGAAGAAACAGAGCTGATAGGAGGTACCTTTGAACAACTTGGCCCCAGACCAGAGACAGGTTACCTTTCCATGACAATAAGCAATAGATATATTTCTCTCTCCGTGGTAAATTAGCCTCAAAGCAACATCCTCCATCAGAGGAAGGCCTTAAGATCCTCCTATAATGCAAGCGAATGCCAAATTGAGCACTTTAACTGGATTTTTTAACAGACTGAAGATTATTAAAATTGTGAACTTTAAATAATTATATTTCAACCAGTATTTTACTAGTTCTCTCCCTACCTTCCCTGATTTTCATTTTCTCACTTGTCAGCATGCCTTGGCAGTGAGAACAAGAAAGACCTCAAACCTTTGCTGATTGCTTTCCATGCAATCTGATTTCTATAAATTAGAAGTTGCTGATGGGAAAGCAGACAGCAGTACCCTTTGATCAAGATACACATCTTGATCTCTTTTATCATTTTTTTTTTAAAAACAATAATATTACAACAAAAAAAAAATCATCATACAAGCTTTTCGATCAAAGTGTGTCACTGTCTGCTTCCCAGTCAACATACTGCCAGTAAATTGGCGAGGTGCCCGGAACGCGCAGGCAGCAGCTGGTGGGTTTGATTACCATCTGTACAGCCACTCATGTATCAAATATTGTGTCTCCATCTAGTGGGCATCTGCAGTTTACAGGAAATTTCAAAATGGGTTAGAGCAGACTTCCGTGGGTGGCACATGGAGCTTCACTCAACTCCCCACCAGCAGAACTGGGCTATCTGAAACAAGGAAGGCTTTGGAGCCCCGCCCCAGTTCCATCCCTGTCCTGCCACTTGTCCTTGAAATAGTATTTTCTGCAGGAGCATTCATAGAACAACTATTTCTGTTCTCACAACAAACCGCCTCTTTCCAGTGCTCTGCAGCACCCTGGAAGTCTTGGTGGCCAAAATGTGAAAATGTAAGAGAAGTAACAGGAAAAGGAAGGTGAGAACAAGGGTGCCATTAATGACCAGAACTCCTGAAATAAACAATAAAGAACGAGATGAATATGCCAAGACAATGTTTTCCATGATATTAAAATATTACAAACTGCCCTCCCAACCACTTAATGGGAGGACATGTAAAATTCATGTTAATTCTCTCAAATGGTTTCTGATAACATCCTTGACTGAAGAGCAACAGGGGTAACACAAGAGACACAAACCTGTTTACCAGGAGAGTGCCACAGAAACAGTCCTTGGGACACAGATTTTAGAATCCACGTGGCCACCCAAAGGAGAAACTGAGGCACGAGCCAGCACTATGACAGCTCACTCACAACAGTCAGTCACAGGACTAGAACTAATAGTGAACAAAGATGAATTCTCATCATACCACCCTTCTTTTCATTGATTACCATCCTTTCTGACAACTCCTCCACTAGCAATGTACTGACTGGGCATATTTTATGCACAGCCATCTACTGTGAAAACTGCCTCCTAATGAACAATATCAGCATGGCAAAATGAAATAAAAACCAACAAGATCATACTATTGATTTTCTCCATGCACACAGACCAGACCTAAATTCCCTCAGCTTGAGAAATCTGTTGAGATAACTCTCCAATATAGCGTGATTACATTTCATTTAATGACTTTTCTGAATGCACGACAGATCCTAAAACAACTCCTCTTGTTTTTCTGAATATCTTTTAATAAAGTTGTACTAAATGTGTTTTGATTTGATGCCTAAACTGGCTACAGCAAAGCATTTTTTCTATCGTATATTCCGTTACATTAGAGAGAAGTTTATTACTCTATAAATAATTCATTCAAAGGAGCTTCAGTTTAACAGCACCTAATAGACACAGTTACTTAAGGTAGCATGCTGGCAAATTTCAGCTTTAAATGAGAAACAGCTGATCTGACTTCACATAACAAAATGGCAACTTCTCAGAAGAAAGCATCGCTTTTAAGAAACTCAGGCATGAGCATTTAAAAATTAAGTCAGAACGTGCCAACAACTTTTGTACTAATTTATTATATTGCTTGCTTGTGCAGGAAGGGGATGAGATTTGTTTCAGTCTAATCTAATACCCTTTATTTCAACAGAAACTAGAAGAATTAGAAACGACTGTTGCTCCCTCAACAATTTGCTGTGATAGAAGCTTTATTTTTCAGGTCAGCGCTCTCCATTTTTGATTGCTCAATGGGAGTGCCACAATGGCTAAAAAAAGAAGGCTCTGAAACTTCAGGAAATAGAAACTGCTGACTACCTGGTGAAGGAATAATGATTTATAATATATGAATAGGGGCAATAATTGGATAGGAGGCTGTACTCAAAAAAGCCTTAATTCACAGATCTGACATCACAAAGTCATAACCCATCGATCTAGCATCAGAATGATGGATTATGACTTTTTGAGAACATGGAGATATGTCAGCTTCATGAGCATTCCGGGAATCGTAGTCCAGATTGTTTTACTGAGATCATTTGAACACTTTCAGCTTTTCCCAATAAAACTGATGCACTAATATTTTGAAATATAAAAGTTCTGCTGTTTTTCCTTTTAAATCTTAAAAATCTTCCAACTAAATATCACAGGTTGCCATAACTTGAGATTGAATTTTTTTTTTTAATTACTTCAAGTTGTGTAATTTTCTAACAGAGATGACAAGAAGTTTAAAACCTAATTGCTTTTTATGTCAAAAAAGTTTTCTATTCAAGTTTGGAGGCAAAATAAACAAGGTGCAAAGTGAGGGATTAATTATCTTGTTTTCTTTCAGGAAAGAACTGACATATCCTATGCATGTTTTCCCCCCCAGGCTACTTGAAAAAAAAAAAAAGTTATTATGTGGATTTAGATAGAATCCTTTATGAAAAGAAATAATACTCTTACAATGCTTGAATACCTAGATGTTGAAATGTATTTTTTATACAGAAACTTTTGACATTTTAAATTTAAAAAAAAGACAGTTGGAACTTCACTTTCCTCATAAAAACAAACCTGGGCTAAGGTTATTGAATAAAATATTCACAAAAGTTCACAAAAGATAATTTCGTTGAGCATAGCATGCTTATTTGAAAGTAAACCACAATTTCATTCATAAAATTCCTCTGCAAAATCTTCCACTGGCTTTTCCCCATTGCAATTAAGTGAAACCTATCAATTAACAACTGTGACATTAGACTAATTCAGTGATTCAGATGGGTAAGAGTCCTTCCAAAAACGCTTTCTTCTTCAGTGAAGTGTTGAGAATAAAAGAAAATCCCACATTACATGTACAATATTACTAAGTATTTTCAATGTATACTCATATTAAAACTATAAAAAACCCGTGACTAAAGCATTTTCCAAAGGTACACAAACTTTATGTTTCATAAGTAACAAGGGCTAAAGGGCAAAAGAAAAAAAAAAACAAACCAAGCCAGGGTTGCATATCTCTGTATTTTTTTCCTGGAAAATCATTTGTCTAGGAGTTCAAGTTTCTCCTTCTCTGGTTTTTCTCATCTTATTTTCCTTCTTACTCACAGAATGTTCTAAAGGGGGCTTATCAATAAAGGAACTACTTAGGTGAAGTTTTTTTGTTTGATTTCCTCCCCCCCCCCTCCCCTTTTGTCTGTGTTCCTGAATAAAGGTACCACAGAAGAAATGTCACAGGACTCTTTTATAATGGCTGAAATAATTTCTTTCACTAAGCCCCACCTATGTATTAAGTAAAGACATCCTGGGTCCAGTGCCAGCCCACATTTTAAAGCAAACAATGACAACAACAAGACCAAAGGAAGGGGAAAAGCTGCAGGAAAAATAATGCACTTTTTAGAGCAGACAGAAGCAATTTACTTTGTTTTGACAACTAAATATGAACTAGTTAATAAAAAAATCACTGCCATGTTCCACAAACTCCTCCCCCTGAACACACCAACTGTTTATAAAGGTCTCACATAAGGCAATCACCTCACTGAAAAGCAACTACTTCTTAAAGTGAGCCTTAAGCAACAATCACACTGCACAACTGATCAAAGAGATCACCTCATGTGATGAACTTTTCTGGGGAATTACCACTGGCAGGCTGGAATTACTCATGTGGAAGGCAGTCATGAGGACACCATGGCCAACTGTTCCCTGCCTGTGATTTATATGCCTGAGGTAATGCCCAGTGGCTGGGATATCAGTGTGGCAGCTCCCTTCAAAGAGCCTGCTGTGCAGCACCAAAACAGGTCCACTGTTACATCATCAGCAAACCATCTCCTACCTGCATTTTCCCTGGATCCTTTTCGACCTAAGTATTTACCCAGCTCAACTCAATGAAGCCCATGCCATCAAATGAGAACAAATAAGGTGCCTACAACCTTTCCAGACTGAGCAAAGGCTACAGCCCTTAGGATTGCATGTAGGGTGAGACAGGAGTACACTGGGTATCTCCCAGTTGCTCCCCTTTTTAGGAGGTGTGCATTAGCCCTACCCTTTTCCTTGTTATTGCCCTGGTTGTTTCCTTTCCTTGTCTCCACTGACACCACTAACTCATTTAATGGAAGTCATGAAGCACCAGTCAGATGTTAACTTTCTGCCTTTAATGATGTGTGCTTGAATCAATGACCTGGAAGGGCAAGGCTGCCTAGGTCTGTGCCATTCCCTCGACAGCCAGGCCTTTATTCATCAAATTTATAAGCAAAACCTGTGTGCAAAAGGAATGCCTACTCACAATTACTATTATGGTCATTCTGCTGTGCATGGACATTGCACTGAAAGAACATGAGTTATAAAGTGCAAGGGTTAGTAATATTTAAATCAAGCAAATGTTTAATATTAAGCCATTTCACCTTTTTCCAAAGTTCAGCAAATTTATTACAAAGCACTGAAACTGCACTTCAAGCCCTAAGGCTTGCAGTGTTGGAGCCTGCCTGATTAACATAATTAAAAGAATAGCATAACTCAAAATTTTATTGAATAATTAAATATACTCAGACTTATTGTTTACTTCCAATTGATAGCATGATTCTAGCTAAAAATTTGCACTGCTTCATAGCTGACAAATTGCTAGAGCACATCCCCTTTTTCCTGCTGTGCATATGATTAAAAAAGCAGAGGTTAAACACAGCAATATTAAAAAAAAAAAGCAGAATTTTATTTTTGTTCACAGTGGTGCTTCTTTCCTGTTTTTTTTTTTTTACAATAAGCAGATGCTGCGGAAGAGGTGAAAAGTCTCATAGTAGGAGGACCCTGAGCTTGAGAGGGGTAGGAAAGAATCATCCTCCCTTCCACAGTCACTACATATCTTGTATTGCATTTTCCTACCTTAGCCAGAGCCAGCTTGCAGGAGAAGCCAAGCTATATCCATGAGATTGCTGGACATACACAGCTTGGGAGACCTGGTCCAGAGGATTGCTCAACGAGGGCAAAGCTGATGATTTTATGTGGCATAAAAATCCTGCCATACACAGTGGTGAGCCACTGATAGCCACAGAGGGCTCCCAGAGGTCACAGAGACAGGTTTCATGGGATGGAAATCTTATTTTCTTGATTCTGAAACCACAGAAAAAACATCTACTTTTTCTGCAAATGTTACCTGCTTATGTTCATTTGCTGCTGCAACAATTCTGCATTCTTCTTCAGCCACTGCACTGATCAGCAGCCCCTCCCAACATATGAGGTGGAAAGCCAACGACAAAATTAAAACAAGTTGGCAAATGTACCTATATATACATATTTCATGTTAGCACAGTTATGCTTCAGAAATTATGGCAACAGCAATAGAATTCTGCTGCTGTGATCATGGATAATCAAAGCAAGTGAAAAAAAAAAGCCAGTGCTGAAATATTTTCAAAGGTATGAAAGTCTTTACTGTTGTGTAATTTAAATTTACTTGCCATCACTTGAAATTTCCTTTCGTCTGCGTGATTAGAATTTAAATGCTCCCAAAGTACATTAACAAATATAATTCCTGTTATATTGCAGATATACTGCAGTAACCTCCTCTTAATGCTGAAAACTAGGCTCCTTAATTCAAATTTCACAGAAAATACAAAGCACAATTAGTTAAAATGTTTTCAAATTAAGTCTTACATAGGAATGTCCCACAAGATGAACTAACACAGCTCTTTCTACTTTCCTTACACATACACACATACACCCACACATCACAAAGCTGTAGCAGTATTTTATACAACTGTAAAGATGGGATGTTTGCATTTTAGAGAGAGTATTTTTAACGTAACAGTTTTCAGTTTGAGGCCAAATTTTGCCAACATTGCATACCACGGTAATGCAGTGTTTATTTTTGATACAATCCTAGCAGTTCCCCTGAAATTACTTGGGGCACGATGGATTGAGGAAACATGAATTGAACTGTAAATCTGAGCTGCTCACTCCAAATTTATACCTGACAACAGTAACAGAAGGACAGACATTACAAACCTTCTCATCCATTATCGCATGATAAATTTGTCTAAAAGTCGCCATCCCAAAGTCTTTAATTTTCAAATTTAAGATGTTTTAGATGAATAGAAATTACTGTTTCCTGAAGATGGAGTTCCAGAGCACATTAGTGTCACATCGAAGATTTTATGCAGCCTGAGTAAATTGGGTCTTAATTGGAAAGTAGTTGACAGAGTCAACCTGAAAGCCAGGTAAACATGAAGCTGCAATTCCCTGCTGAAACATCACTCTTCATTGTAGCATTGGTCAAGTTTAGTGTACCCTTCACAAGCAGCTTTAATTTTTCCCCACCATACTGATTTTATCAGATTTGACAGGCAGAATCCTGTAAGTAGCACAAATCTATAAAAATTACCTTTTACAGAACTGAATTGCACAGAGCAGGGTTTCGTTTGTTAAGTCATGCTTACCTTTTCTTTACTCGTTGTCCATTCTTCTCCAATTGATTTGGTGGAAGGAGAAAATGAAAATTTTAAAAAATCAAATTCTGTATGTCTGTACAGGTTAGAGTTATTGGTACCTATCTGATTAGGCAATTTATTTTGCTACTAAAATTGCTAGTATGTTAACAGATAAATATTAAGGAAGAAAGCAGATTTGTCTTTTAAATTGTATTGGTTCACTACAAAATGAAACAATAATAACTCATGTTATGGTATGCAAAGCCATAAATGTATTAAAATGGCAATGAAACTCTGAAAAACTTTGGGGCTTAATTCCCAATTCCCACAGTAACCCAGTCCCCTGTGTAATACACCATGCCCTGTTGACCATTTAATGTAGAACCTTTAAACTTTCCCATTTCCTAAATAAGCTTCCTTACCACAGATTTCTACATTTTATTCTAATACATATGGTTTGCTGCCTATTAGTTTGTGTAATGTTCCCACTATTACAAAAGAAGGAAAAAACTCCAGCAATCCAGGAGACAAATTCTCATTTTATCTTACACTTGTCAAATATTAAGATTCTCCTAGTCTGTCAGATTTCTAAGCTTGTCCAATGTTTTTCATTTGTATCCAAAATTAATAAAGTCTCTCCATGCTGTATGATTTTCCAGTTGCTCTGATTCCGATTATGCACAATAATTTGTAATTTAAATTCACAGAGAATGTGCCAATGTAGTGTATTTATGTTGTCAGTTTTAAAGGCTTGGCCTTTTTGACTCTGATACCAAAGCCCTGTTCTTTCCACCTGCTATAAAGTTCCAGTAATGCTTGGACTGACCAATTACTGCTGGTAATTTGATTATATACCCTCTTTTTTTTATTATTTACCCATTTAACTGAGGATTGATCAGAACAAAGAGATAATTAAATATACTGCAATAAAACCAGTATGAATAACAAGAGTAGGAACTGAAGATAAACCAGCAGTAGTTCAGAAACACAGAGATAAGACTGAAATCCTGTTTTTAACTACTCCCATTGTGTTTGGATGCGTTAGGGCTGCAAAGAAAAGGATATTAATTTTACATTCAATAATTCAGAGAGCTCTATTTGCAAGCAAGGACGAGGGACAAAAGATAAAATCTGTGTCATGGCAAAATAAGTAACATTTGGCTCCTTACTTCCACCTTGACAATTTCTTGATTTCTCAAACAAAACATGATTATTAAACAGAAATTAATGGTTCAGTGCACAGTTCCATGCATGCAGTATTGATAGACTCAAGGGGTCATTCTCAAACTGAGAGAAACATAATGACATTTTTAGAAATTCCACTGGAGGGCAACCCAGTGGACCAATGGTAGGATTATTTTAAAAAATAAATGCAAAAAAAAAAAAGCCACACCAAAAAAACAACCATCCATCCCCTCCCCTCCTCTGCCCCCTAGAAAGTCAACAACCTAGGCTCTAGTCCTCACTTTCTTTTAATCTAGACCTGCCAGGACAACAGTAATACTAAAAAACTATTGAAAATTGTTGATTTTGAGAGTAAAATTTTTCAATACTTCATTGGAAATCAGATCATTACTGGCAATTCAACATTTCTCCAAGTGTAAATCTTCAAGTACATTCTAACTCCTGAGGAATACAAAAAGCTGGCCCAATATCTTTCTTAGAACAAAAGGAAATCATTAAGATCCTAAATGTACAGCAGATAGAGACAAAAATGATAAACGGGCACCATGAATACAGAATGAATGCTGAGAAAAATGCTGAGAGAATGTAAAGCAGATATTCAAAGCAGAATAATCTCTAAGGAACATCTCTGCACTCTTCCATTTTGTTATACAAGAGTACTGTATGCACTGGTTGCAATGTATTGCAATCTTTTCACAGCACACAACATCCAGTAAATCTAGAAACAGACCTGAATTCCAGCCTGTTAACGCCTGAAACTTGTCCACAGCCTTCAGCAATGCAAAATTCAGGATGTCTCAAGCACAGGATGTTCTCACAACTTTGGGACCATATTTGGATGGCCTTCCTAATAAATGAAGCATGCAACATTCATCTTTATCATTTACAATTTATGCCATTTCCTTAGATTGCATTCACAATCCAAATTTGATATGCACAGTCAAAATAAATGACAGTGCAAGTGCACAGGAGATAGTTTTCCTTGCCTAGAGTTATTTGAATAGAACAGAAATAACACATCAAGCACAGGAATTCTAATACTAAGAAAATAGTCATATGTGCATCAGCATGTAATTCAGGCTGAATGTCCTGTTCTGTGGGAGTAGCAGCAATATTTTCTGCAATATGTATTTACAATATTGTGGGATTCTTGTAGAACCAACCAAAAAGTCAGAAGGACCACTTGTCATGAAAGAGGAAAGCTGAATGTTGAGGTATTTCAGCTGAAAACATCTGTGTTTGTTTAGGTTTAATCCTGGACACAGCAACCATCTGCAAGGCAACTCTGCAGAACCTACATTGGCTCTGGCATAGGCTTTGCAGTCAGAAGACAAAATATGAGGATGAAATCAGCAAAAAAAGAAAAAAATAGGTGAACACTCACCACATAAGCATCTTAGGCTCAGCCAAAGAGTCTGCCCACTTTAACAAGTAGGAAAAAGCAAACACAAGTATAAACAATTAAGTATTTCTTCTCTTTGCTTTAAGGTGGTCAAGAGGAGATTAAGGATGAGTTTACTACCAAATTTTCAACAGTGCCTGTAGAAAGTCAAACCAAAAAATACTTGAGGTAACACTCTCAACTGTGAAGAACACCAAAAGGCTGCTGTGTTTTCAAGCCTGCCCTGAGGAGATCCAGTGTATTTTATCTATTAGATGGTCTCTGAGTGCTCAAAACACACAGTGCAGTCTCAGCTTCCACAAAACACAGCAGATTTGTGGAGACTCAGGAAGCACAAGGCCAGCTAAGGCTGATGGAAGTGGCAGATGGGAGCCTATTTCCCAAACCAGAAGAGGAGACAGCCAGGCTCAGAGGGCTGGAGCTGGTGGGAGCTGGCCATCAGCCCACACTGAAGAAGGGATTGGAAGGACAGAATTTCCACCCTGCTCTGTTGCTAGCAGCCTGCAAATGACTCCTGCCTTGGGACCAAATGGTGAAGGAAACTCTGCAGACAGGAGAGAAAGGGGCCAGAACCAAGTGCCTGCACTGCCACATCTGGGCTACCTCAGCCTGATCTCTCTGGATGCCCACCAGGCGCAGGGGAAGGAGGGCATGCAGAGCACACTGCACCCAAGTATGTCCATGGCTCTCCTTCCAGTACCACTTGGCAGCTTATTCCCATACTTCTGGGCCTTACAGTATTGTTGTAGTGCATTCAGACTCTTGTGAAAGAATCAAACATTATGCTTTGCATAAACTCTATCCCTTTGCCAAATGTTTTCCTCATTTAAGTCCTAATAAAAACAGTTTGAATTATTACACTGAACCTAAACCGTGCTGAAGTCTTCCAAAAGTTCAGCAAGCTACAAAGAACAAATAATACAAATGCTGAGGAAAACAGTTGTTTTGTTAATATTCTATTTACACAGCTGGATTCTTAGGAATTTTATCCATCTGTATATTTAGTAAGCAAGGCAAATTAATGCTTAGAATTGCCATTTCCTCAGTGAAAAACAAACCAGTAAAATGAAAGGCTCCCCCACAATCTGTCTCTCTCTGCCCCATTCCAGATAGACACGCACACCTCCCCCGTAGCCACGAAGTAACTGGAGAGGATTCTTCACAGACAGATGTAATTTATAACAAAGGCAGGAAAAGGCAACCCTAACACAGAGCTTGCTGCCCTTCCTATAAAGTTCACCTCCTTACGTAGAAAAAGCAGAGAATAATTTGTTTGGTTTCTGTACTCAACTCCTTTTTCTTTTATTGTGAAAAGTTTCCATTGTCCTTTTATGTTTTGATTATTGAGTAAGTTTAGAGACTTGCCAAATAGCCCTAGATTGTTAACAGACCACCACTATTTAACTTTGAATGCTTTAACAAAATAAAGGCACAGTTCACATTAATATTCAATGCCCTCATTTTATTTATTATCTTTCCTTTGAAATTTAAACAATTTTCTTAGCTAAGATTTATTAAATGTAAACCTTAGTAGCAATGTAAGTTACCTCACATACCAACCAGACATCCTATAAAACTTAGCTTTCTAATGAGTAACACCACATTTTGCTGAGCTTAGCATATTTATAAGAAATCAAAATGATGTTTTATGAATTAAATATTTAAATACATCAGATTCAATGTTCAGTAAAAATGCTTTATGTTGTATCTTATGACAAGCTGTAAAATTCCAGGTGGAATTAGAAGACATACAAACTTTCTCGTGCATTTTAAGAAGGAACTTTAAGGACTGTAAAACTTGGATTACATTTGTCCTCATAACATCAACTAAACTGATGAAAATTTATTAAAATGTATATTGATTATAAATCATCATGGTAAAGCAATGTCATGCTATTTATTTATACGAATAAGGTCAATATGTAATTCATAAGGTCACAAGATGTATGAATTTGATACATAAATTTTCACCCATAGGAATACATTCCCATGAAGTATCACATCACTTGCCCATTCCAAAGATACTTTTATGAACATAATTTAATTTTCAAGATGATGAAAAGCTGCTGATAAGGGTAATGGGTACAAAACAGTTGTGAATTGTAGTATAAGGTCATGGATCTCTGTCTGCCAATTACCAAAAATTATGCAGGAAATCTTGGACATAGGGCAGCTACTCTGGAAAACCTGTCTCCATTAAGTCAAATAGTAACAAAATGGTACCTGGCAAACAACTTTTTAAAAGGGCAGCTAAATTTGAACCAGCAAAATGTACACAAAATGTGGCACATTCTTGAATAACTGCTTGATCCCTGCTACATTACATGGAAGAGTTTAACACTGAAAATAGCAGTGTACTGCAGCAGACATAATGCATTGGGCTCAAAACAAAATGTGTCTCTATTTTATTTTTGGCAGATTTCTTTCAAGTTATGTTCTTTGAACTTCTTAAAGTTGAGTTATTGTGCAAATAACTTTCTGCCAATGTGCTAATAGCAACCTACCTGGCTCTCACCAGCTTATGTACAACGCCCTTGCCATGGTTTGCCACATTGGCTGATAAAGAATCCTGTTTTCTAGATTCCTGTCTCCCCAGCAACATGCCCTATGGCAAGCTGAAAATCACTAGATCATGTGGGTCTTTGTGCAGCAGAGCCAACTATGCTGTATGGCACCAGGATGGAGCTGGGGCTCTGAGATGATTTTCCAAAGCACTACTTCTAGGGCAGTCAGGGGGTTGAAACACAGGCAAGTAAGAATAGCAATTCTGTTAAGTGTTTATTTTTTTGTGTGTTAAACTGGAATTAAATAAAACTGCAACATTCTCAGATTCTTCTATGAAACAAAATTCTGATCTTTCCTTAGCTCCAAGTACTTTATTCATGGCTGGTCAAAGTTAAACAAGCAGAATTCCAAAGGGCCTCAAGAGAGTGAGCTGTTCTGGAATACTAGAATTGTAAAAAAAAAAAAAATCATATCCTAATAGTCTGCCTTCAGTTACTTTGCTTAACCACTTAAAAATGTCTCCAAGTCTATACATTTCTGTCAATCTCAACATCTTGTATTAAAATTTACATCTTGATTGATAACCATTTTTAAACATGCTGTAGTCTTCTGATAGAGCACTTCATCATTTGGGTCATAGAACATTCTGATGAATAGCAGAACAGGCTGTCATTAATGTACTGACTATCCTTCCAGTCAAAGCCTCCCATTCCTCACTGACCTGCACTCCAGCAAATAAACAAGCTATTACTGCTCTTACCACAACTATGCATGTTTACATATATACAAACACACACACATAGAAAGTGGAAATCAAGCCACTTTCTAAAGAAATAATTAAAAAGCTCATATAGCACATCTGTGTATATATTAATTCCTGAATAGTTCCAGAAATCTTTTTCTGCCAAGAATTCAAGTTTTTTTCCCTCTCTCTCTCTAATATCATACAGTCAAAAAACGTGATGCTTTGTCAACTGTACAACTGAACTAAGAAGTGATAATGAGCCTCAATTTTTTCTCTAGTATCTTTAGCTTTTCATCCTCCTGGGTGCTGAACAATGTGACCCCAGTCATTTCTCAGTTTAATTCTGTGTATGTGAATAGGTGCATTGAAATTAAAGCTCCCAATTTGTTAAAAAGAGGCGCTTGTTGAAACACTGAGTGGGTCAGAACCGTGGTGCTCAGCACACTGAAAGCACAGCCCATGTCAGCTATTTGGCACTTGTCCTGCCTGAATTCTTTTCTTTCATGACTTCACGCATGTTACTGAGTTAAAAAGCAGGCTTGTTTTGTATTTGATGTTTCCTAAGAAAATAATTTAAAAAACGTTTTGTTAATCATTCTCTAAAGCATTGTAAAAGTACTCAGCACTGGCTTATGAATTCCACCAGCTCTCTGGAGCTCTCACCAGCTTTTAGGGCAGAGCAGTTCAGCTACCAAAACTCAGGAATGTTCAAATTGCTTTAGAAGACCATCAGCATGTGACCTGCATGGAAATGTAACTGCTAAAGGTCAGTGTAGCTCCCCTACTGACAAATGAGTATACCAACACAATCTTTGGAAAACAAAGGTTGTTTCTACCAGACAACAGATGCTTAAATATTTGAAGTAGCACTGCATACAATTCCAACAGACTCCGCTTTTCATTCAGACTAATCAAAAGTCCTTCAAGATCTCTGGTTACAGCCATAGCAAGCCCCAAGATCAAAGGGCTGGATATCTGTGAATTTTGTCAAAAACCCACTGGCTCTCCAGCTGCTTACTTCAGTAATCTGGATTTGGGTACGGCACACTTCTGCAACGGACATCAAAAATTTCCCCTCAGACATCAAAAGACCAAGTACCAGTTTTAAACATCCATAATCAGAAAATAATGAACCTACTCCTGAAGCTGTAGTTTTGATCTTCATAGCAGTAAAGGCTTGAGGAACATGTTTTGAAGGAAAAAAATAAATAAGAGCATGGAAATGAAAGAGAAACGGAATGTAACACAACATCAGTTTATCAAAGATACATGACGCCAGACTAATAGCATAGTTTATTAAAGAAATAATTTTCTAGACAAAAGCAATGTGAGAGACATGATCAATTTATGAGTGGGCAGGAATACTACACAGATGGGACTGGACGCCCTTGAAGTCTATTCACTCTTGCATTCAATGACAAATTGGGAGGTGACATTGTGGGGACAGCTTTTTTTTTAAAGCCTACAGTGCACTGGGAGCAGCTCAGCTAGAATATACAGTAACAAAGGAGAACTAGAATAGCAGATGTACGATGAGATAGCTACATGATACAGGTATAAAATGTGCTTTTAGGACCTATCATGTAGGCTATTCCCAGCAGAGGAAAAGAAAGCACAATTGATATTTTACAAGGCCTTGCTTTTATCTCAGCAACAATATTATGACAGTTTGGTCATTTATGTTCTTACAAAACTGATTTAAAGTGGAACAATTACAGAAGAGGGCCAACAGGATGACAAGAGGCTGGTAGGGATGTAAGCACACATGTATCAAAGTCTACCTTTCAAGCAAAGATTAGAGAAGGCTTTTCTAGTCTGGCTGAATGAAGGCTGACAATAAGATTGCTGTCTCTTTATGCACTAGAAAAATAAACACTGGGGATGGAACGAGAGCTAAAGGTCAATCCTGGCACAAACTGGCACAAGGACAAATGCACACAATCTTTCATGAATACACTCAGACCAGAAACTGAAGTTTTATAACAATTACAGAACACAGGAATCAGGGCACTTCCTAACTGAAGGAGCAAAGACAAAAAAAGTTAACTTTTTAAACTGGAGTTTGACAGATTTCTGAGAAGGACTATGAATGTTTCCCTACGAGAAAGCAGCACGAGAGCTGACAAGTGAAGAAGTGAAGACATCTCTTCCAGTCCTATGCTCTTCTTGATGTCTTTGCCATGGTGATATTTAGAAAACAAAGCTACAAAAAATCAACTCACTGGTTTTTAGGCACTAAAAATATCTGAAACCTCCAGGCTTTGAAAAGCACTCCATTAACTGAGGAATGAGTTTCTGTAGCGTGAACTGACATGCTTATGGAAATGTTCTGGTTTCATATACCTCTAAAATGCAGTCCTCAAGAAATCATGGAGCAAATTTGTTTAAACAATGATTGATTAACCAAACCAAATATGCAACACTTAATGAGGATTAAGTATCAAAGTCCCAGACTTCAGCATTTTTGCCATCAGAAGGAAAAAAAGCTTTATTAGCTTTCAAAAAGCATATTCTTCCTATCCACCTCCTTAAATTCAAACAAAGAAGGGATTTTGTTCAAACTGAAAAAAAAAAAACCCAACCCAACCCATAACTGGATAAGGACCAGACACAGTCCAAAAGCTTAATCCTTCAGAAAGTAAGGAGTACATAAAATGAAAGCATTAATGGAAACTAGTTTGGAACTCTAAGTATAGAGGATGATATCTAGTGACTGCTATAATACTGAATCTGCACTGCCATTAAATTTAATCTTTGATATTTTTATTGCAACATGACCCACTATGACATCTCTAAAGAAAATTACATTGTACACTATTTCAAGAAGTCAAACTTAGCGAGTCATCTGGGCCATAAAATAGCAGATTAGTCCATCAGGCTGGCTAAAGCAACCAGGAATAACACTAGATTTACCAACCCCATTATTTTTATTAGGAAGTGTTTCAAAGCAGACATAATCCCCAAAGACCTTAGCCTCATCCAAAAATACACAACAGAGAGCAGCAAAAAACATGAACTGCAGTAGAAGGTACCATTTGTAAATGAGAGAAAAAAATTGCAAGATATGCTGTAATATATCATCCTATCAAAGCAAAATAAATTAACTAAATGTAGAAATAGAAAAGAATAAAAACTTCTACACAATTCATGTATTAACAATTGAAACCTTTGTTATAAGATCTGACATGTTAATAGGAATTGCTCCACTGAATCCCTGAACATCAGTATTTAGTCTGTACTCCTTTTGCTTTCCTTGAAATTGCGAGCTAATATAGGTGTACTAAATCACAGCTAGAGAGCAAAATGTCCAGAACAGGCAGAAGGATAAAACCAGTATCTTTAACAGCAATATTCCTGAAGAACTCTGGTATGGTAGCACTACTTGCATTTTATTTTGGCTCATAGCCACAGAACAGCTAAAGCACAGCTTCTTCTGTAATCATTCTAAATGGGGGGAACTGCTCATAATAGTAACAGGAAAAAAAAGCAATGAATTTACTTGGCAATCTTAACACTCCTCAGCAATGCCTTGTACCGTCATGTTTCCTAACAGGTATTCATGCATACATAATATAGGTCTTTGTAGATCTGGAATGAAGGAGAAGTAAGGGATTTGATAGCTAGAAAAGCAAGTTTTCAATTTTAAAAACTGTCAAAGTAGGTTAGAAGTGTGATGTGTGTTTTATCATCTAACCAAGCATTCACGTCTTTCTGTTTCAACCTTCTTTTTCCTAGGCAATATGATCACCTCAGGCAGTTTGAAGTTTAAAGGCTTTAGCCAAAGCAAAAAAAAAAAAAAAAAGTATTTAAATTAGCCTGGCATTTGTTACCTTTTATTTAAGACTTGAACACTGTCTGTGTGTTTTACAGAGGTGGCTTTATTATGCTAGCTGCATCAAATGCAGAATATTAATCAGACTGTGAAGCTCCACTAATTATGTGCTACATTTAAATAACTTAGATTTTGTTAAGTGGCACGACCACAGATATTGTATGCATAATCTGAGTTTTGAGTCATTTCCCTTTTCTTGTCTGATTTTATTCTACACAGGAAATGACAGGGTCATTTGGAAATAACTGCAGCGAAAGATCAAAAAGGAAACTTGATTGAGAACACTGTATAATTGCCTGTGCTAGAGAAAAAAAAATAAATTCCAGTGACTTTACAACCCATCGCTCTAAGATTTCTCTGGAAAACACACACTGTGGTTTCCCTAAAAGGATATCCATTACAACACTGAGTACAGCTTTTATTTGTTGTAGCTGCATCTCTTTTAAAGAAGCAGATCTTCTCCTGAGGCTGTTGGGCTTTTATTCCGTAGGTAATTCTTTTGGCACACATACTCGCTGAGCTAAAACCATTTCAGTGGAAGCAAATCAATTCTGTTGAAGCAAGTAATTTCACTGACTCGTCTCAAAGTGTTCATTTGCAAAAGGAGATAATGCTGTAATTAAGCTCTTGGAACACCGTGGTTCTTGTTATTTGGGCAAATGTGGCCATTACAGTTTAGAGTGTCCTGTTCCAAAAGAACAGGCTTTTATTGCTGGAGCTAAAGGAAAACTTTTTAGACATTAGTTGCAACTCAGCTTAGAGTCAATATCACATCCAGCTTTGGGCTGTGGTGTGTCTGCAGTGCCCTTTTTATTTTTTGGTAAGACATGTGTCTACATAACAGGACAGCAGGCAAGCTTTCAGCACAGTTTTACTATCTGCTTTCAGTACTGCATTTCCCAGTCGATCTCCTGTTCCCTGAGCAGATGCACTGCAGAGCAAGTGACCCCAGGTATGCCACAGCCCCACACACCAAACCATGGCAGCCCAAAAAAATCTGCTCATCCAAGGGAGTGCAAAATAGAAGTGATGATCTATTTTTTGCATAAGAATTACTAAATAAAACAAAGTTACAGCAAAAGAACTTGAAGTCTATGCTAAGTTCACCTCTCCTCACATTTTAGCACATAAAGTAAGTGCAAAAAATGGCATAAATTTGTATGTGCAGCTTCAATACCTTAAACTTTTACTTACTGAAGAACAATGCATCACCCTATCAAAATGAACTCCAACAGAATATAAGTATTGATTTTCTTGGGTGTTGGAGTGTACTTGGACAAATTAAAAGCTCTCTGCCATGGAGCTCAGAATATAAAACAGATGGATTAAAGTGAAGTGGTACCATAGGTAAGAAAAGGACGTAAAGGAGTTACAGCTAAAGATTGTCATGTAGGGTTGTGTGACAGTTGTAGCTGCAGATGGCACATGTTGCTTGGATGGATCATCACCAAAGTCATTCCCTGAAATGCATTCCTCCCATTGCCCAGAGGCGCTGGTACCCTCAGCAGAGGGACAGCAAACCCTGCTTGCAGCTGGGACAGTGCACGATGATCTCACCCACCAGAAATGAGTCTTCAGGAAACACAAAGACATTTCTTTTAAGGTAGTCTAAAACCTTCTCAGAGTCATGATTCAAGTTTACACAAGAATTACTTAATCAAAGCCTCATTAAAATAAATTTTACCCATTAAGAAGTACTAACCACCCACTGATCTGATTACCTAATATAAAACCCCCACCCTAACACAGTAATGCTGAAGTTCTGCCCTGTATTGAAGTTCTGCCCTACCTTTGTATTGAAAGTTTTGTCACCAATTTCATCACAGTTGGAATTTTAATCCACCTTGCAAATAACAAGAATAATTTCCAAATATTTGCATCCGTGTCATGAAAAGTCCTTTTTTATTATATGGCTACTTAAAAGCAACATGGAAAGCAATAATCCCACATCACCAGAGCTAAAATACCAGGTGAAGTGTAAAGGAATTTTTCCAGTGCACTAATTTTAACTTCATTGTGTACTGATAAGCTAAAATATAAGTACCATCAAAAATATTACACTACTGTGCCTGTCTGGGCAGTCAGTTGGCTCCTAATACAAATTTAAAATGCAAATATTTTTTAATGTATGATAACATATATTCTCAAAAAGCACAGCCAGGATAAAGGAAGGTTTATTTGATTAATTGAACCTGTCCATTTGATTAAAGGCCACATTCTGTATCAACACATTTTCTCATGTGTTTTTTCACATGTAAGTTAGAACACATGACAAAGCTCACTGTGAAGCCAACTCACTATTGTTAACTGAATGATTTCAAAATGCTCCGTTTCTAGCGAGCTTCTCTTTATAGTCAGTATAATTAACTCTTTGTGGCTACAGTAGAAACAGAACTCTGTAAGTGCACATGCATACATCCCTGTTAGGGCTGTGGTCAGACCAGGCATGGCACACAATATTTTCTGATGTTGATTGCTAATTTTAAAGCAGAGTGAGACTCACGCTGCTAATTCAAATTACATGCATCAACTTACAAATACCTACACAAAAGTGTTCCTGATTTGACACAACTAATGACTTAACCAAGCGATGCATTTACACTTTTTTGAAATCCCAAATTAATTTTGAATATGAGGATCAAAACATCCTAACTTGCTCTCTTTAATCAGCCGTTTTACGTTAGCAATGCTGGGATGTTGACATGAAGTTGCTTTGAGCAATATAAAACATATGCCATGATGCACTCATTAAGTAACTCTGCATAATGAGTTCCATCTATATAAATGACTCACCTCATTACTTATCACAGGCTCTTCTCTACGACCGTGGAAGAGGTATTCATATGCTTTATAGTGTTTAAATAAGCTGGAAAACAACATAATATAGACTATCAGAGCTGTAAGCTTTTGGAAAGGTAACAATACTGTAAGTTTTGTTAAACTAAGAGTTACCCTCCAGCATGGCAACAGTCCAAATTTTAAAAAGAAACAGTTGTTTAACTTCAGATACAACAAGCAGCATATTTAGTTGGCAGGATATATTATCAGATTGCCACAGAAAATACAGTGTGATACTTAAAAATACGTCCACTTAGTCCTCATGAAATTGAACTCCGAGAAGACAAAGTTCTACTCTGAAAAAAGTAATTCCTGAAACACTTATCACCAGGACACTTATGCCTTTATTATCAGCAATAGCAGACAAGAAGGAAACAAAGCCAAATCAGCTTTCAGATTCTGGGATGGGCTGCCAGTACGGGGAGAAAGTCCGATCTTGGAACACCAAAACAATGAAGAACAGAAGCATTTATTCTCTGAAGGTCACTTTGCAAAATCAGTGTAGTATTTCCTCAAAGGAAAACTAAAAAAAACTACATTAACACACAGCAGTTTTCTGTATGACAACAAAATTAACTTCAAATAGACTTTGTCAATGGATGAAAATATTTTGCTTCCTTAAAACACGTATGGCTTTCCATTTCATGTGTTTTAAATTAATAGTTTTCCTTGTTTCCTTTTCTAATGATCAATGACAGAGCCTTAGTTTAACCAAGAGTTTTGTCCCAGCCCGTTACAATTTGTTCTTCTCTTACAATCATGATACAGAACTCCTGCACTCTGTCCTGTCATTTTGACAGAGGATTTAAAACACTGCTCGGTGATTCCACAGCAAGGCCGGGGAGAAGAATGATTCCAAGAATTTATCGCCGTGCTGCCTGCTGTGTCTGTGAAAGGTGCAGCAATATTTGCAGGGACCATCTGTAACTGGTTCCTGTGCTTTGTGGCCAGGGCCAGGGCACAGGCTCTTTTCTTGGGAGCCCCATCAGCTGGGTCAGCAACACCTTTGGCTTGGTTCTAGCAAGGCCCACGTAAGAAGTCCAGCAGCCATCAGTGAGAGGCTGCCTTTCCCCAAACCCAAAGCACACAGGCAATTCATTAAGTTCTTACAGTATTTGCAATTTCATTTGAGTACATTTTTATTGCAGCACTTCACTGAATTCCTGACATGTTTCAGTGGAGACACAGAAATTATGTTTAAAGAGAGTTCAGGACTTAACCTGGAAATTACTCACACTATGTCCCCTTTCATACACATCTGTAACCTGGTAAAATTCTAACAGGAATTATTTGAAAAAAGACAAAAAATATTTTATGAACATCCCAGACACACAGGAAATAAGACATATATCCTTCCAATTGGATTGTCAGAAATTAATATTTCAAATTTGTTCTCTTACCCTAGTGCTTTGGAAATAAGCCAGATTTACAGCACTTACAAGTCAAGTCTTTTCCTTCCCCTTCCCCTCCAAATGTGTTATGATATTCTTTACGTTACAGGTATGTATAATTTAAAATATATACCCCAAAAGATAAGTAATTATTTTCAGCATTTCTGAATTCTATGTCTTCATTTTAAAACAGATCTCTGTTCAACCTGGCACCCCTAATGCTCTATGAAGAAACATATTCCTCCATTTAATGCTCTTTTAATCAAATTATATGAATTAGACATCAGCATTTATTTAGAAAAAACAGTGTCATTTTCTTTCTTCTAGCAGGCATTATACAAAATGCCTCTTTTTGTTTCTATTTGTTGTGAACAATTAAAAAACTCCCTATCAGTGTTTCTAGCAATCACACATTAATAATTTTACTTGTGTAAGCAATACTGTTAAGAGTAGGCCCTCTTATGATGTCATCTGAGAATCTGAAGGTGATTAACAATGACATATTTCCCCAGCTCCACTGCTTCCTGAAAAGGAAATGTCAGGAGCTATGTTGATGTGTGTTTGCCCAAGGAGACAAGATAAAAAGATGATAACTGTCAACTTCCACCAAACCTGAAGGTGTCATTATAGTTTCTGCACAGTTTGTGCCAATGTGGTTAAGCATTTGTCCCTGTTTCCATTATAAATCCCGTGGGTTTACAGCTCATGTGCAAAAATGTGATCTGAACTACAACATGTCATACTGTCTTGAGTGGAAAAAAAGCTACAGGCTTATCATTTAAAATTAAATAAGAAAAAAAAAATGTATTGAACTAATACACTAATTCGAATTGCAATAAAACATATTTCTGAGTTTATAAAGTTTAAAGTACACATATTTAAGCATGTCAATTCCATTCTTCTTTAGAAAAGAATATTCCAGTGACTGAAATAATGGATTGCATAACCTGGACACACATGATACATTTCAGTGTATGTGTGTACATCCACGATGTTGCCACAGCACACATTTGTAATAAATTGAGCAGTTTGGACATACAACCACATATTTGGTGGCCAAAATACCATTCTGCTGCAAAAATGTTGCAGCTTCATTGTGTTTCTGCCCAGCTAATACTTTGGTGCAAGCAGGATGGAGCACCTAATCTCTTGGATGAAATTCTTCTGACTGTGAAGGAATTACTTCATGGACAAGATATCTCTCAATGGATAATTTACACAAGAGCTATAGATATGCTATTTGGAAAGAACATTTGTTCCATATAAATATACAAAAGACAGACAGGAAGACAGAAGTAAAAGAAGCTGAGACATCTTAAATGCCAAGTTTCCTTTTAGTTTAGGGCTAGTACTTGGCAGGACATTAGTTTGCCTTGACTACAGAAATTTGACATTTAAAGAGATGTTCCCTTTTCTTATGGGAAGAACCTTAAGTGTTTTATATATTCCATGAAAAAGAAACAAAAGAAAAAAAAATCAGAGAGCAGGAGAAAGACATATTTTATAGCCCAGTCATTAGAGAAACTGCCTGCAATGGGTTTAAATCCTCAACTGAATCCAAGTACTCTAAACTGGAAGGCTAATAGCTACTCTAGTATTTTACCTTTCTTCAAGAGAAAATACTTTTCTGCATTCAGAAAACACTAAAAACCCCCTCTTTGCTGTGTCAAACTTTCCCTAAAGAACAGTCAGAAAACTCCCAACAAATCCGCATATCAATCAGTCATGATCTTACTCAATTTTTATGCCCATCTGCCACAAATCCCCTCAGCCCCCTGATTTGGGTCAGAAACTGGGCTGAAGGGCTACAGCTGCAGTACAGTGGATGAGCATACACCACAGGAGTAACCTATGAATTTTCCATCTCCTTGCCCCTGACATTCATGGATGGTTAAACAGCTTGAGAACCATTCTGTCCATCATGTACTGCAAACAGGAGTATGTCAGTCCAGCCACTGCCTCAACCACAGCATTCCAGGGGAAGGAGGTGTGTTACTACACAGTAACAACTTCATACAGGGGCATTACTGTTGCTATCAGACTCAATATTTTTCTCAAATAAATAACAAATTTACTGCTGTTTGCACCTCTTTCTGGGTCTCTGTTTAAAAGCTGAGACCTGTCACAAAACCTTTTCACACACATACTGGACTTTTGCTGAAATGCAACGTTTTTATCACTCCTATATGATCAGAACCTTAATTCTGTAAGTACAAAACTTTAAATCACTTCAGTCCACTATAACTGTCAAAGCCATACAAATACCTAGAGTAGCAGACTCTAGAAAAGAACTAAATAAGATAAATAAGATCTACAATTTTATTCAGATGGAATCTAAAAGAAGCTTTTAAAGCAAAACCAGAATATTGTCCATTCACCACTCTGTTTTCTTTAATAACTTGAAACAAATTCCAAAAGGAATATTTTCAGCATAATCTTACATTTTGATAAACTTCCAGTCTAAATTTATTTTCTGGGCGTTGACATCTGAGGCCAGATCTTTACTGCTCCTTGCATATTCTCTCTTCTTTTTTATCATTGAAAGTTTGTTTACAGTATGTTGGCACAGTAGGAAGGTATCCAGTAAAATAACAGCAAAATACTAGTAATAGTAGTAGTGTAATAATAATAATAATAATAATAATAAAGTTGTTGATGCTGTTCTTGTTGTAGCTGTTATTTTATCAGTCATTTCCCCACTATATTAGATTACTGAAATAAGAGCAGGTTCTGTAGAAATAAATACCTGGTAACCAAGTAATCAATGATGGCTTTGGCTTGCTCAATGCTGAATAAATTCAGGTCACCTCTTTCTTCTGACTCAGTTTTTCCTATTCCAGCCATAGCTCTTTCAAGTTCTTTTAAATTATCTCCCAAAGACATATGTTTGCCTGCAAAGGAATCCCAAAGAACAAAACTCATGTATAATCATGACAAGGTGGGATGGAGGTTTTTGGCCCATTTTAATTAGAAGACTTCTTGAAGTTTTAGTTAAGACCCACCACTTAAAACCCAACAGCTGTCAAGTGCTTCTACTGCCATTATTCTCATCACTAAGGTGTCCATTAGAATTCCACCACAAAACCCCCACTGTGCACCCACAATGGAAGGCTCACAACAATGGGTGCTCGAGGCACTACAGCTCCACCTCTCACCTATGCTGAGAGAACCACAGGCAGAACAACACCCAAATCTGGGAGGCAGAGTATGTTTTTCTTTAAAATAGCCTACTGCTCATGAATTTTAAAAGATTATTCTTCTGACCGTGCCCCTTGCAACATAAGCCATTAATACAGGAACAGAGATATTAAAAAGGAAGAATATTTTAAAGTGCTTATAATAGAATAAACATGAATATGCATATGCATAAGATGCTGCATGTATCATCAAACTTGGAGACATTTTTGCATCCTTCCAAACCAGGTAACTACTTCACATTTTTACCCTGGAAATCAAACCCAAATGCCAAACAGGTTGGAGTTAGAATTTAAATTCTGTCCTGACAAAGAGGACAATCTGAAATGTATCAGTGCTTGCTGAACCTATAAAAAGAAAGGATTAATCTTTCTGATTTGCACACAGTGCCTGCCATCACTAGAACCATGGGAAGTTAAAAAAAAAAAAGCTTCAAATACATTTTTTTTCCCTTTTATGTCTAAAAAAAATCTACAGAAAAAAAATGGAGAAATATCCACCAGTGGTTAAATAGATTTATCTTCCTCATTGTTTTATGCCTCCACAGATATACTCCTTGGGGTTTTTTGTACAGAAAACAAATTAAAATACTAAGAAGACTTCTGTTCTTTTATAGTTTTGCCCTTTAGTGGGCACAGTAATCAAGGGCTTGAAAATTTTACCTCACTTTTCAGTAAGAGAGGCAGCACAATATAAATAACCATATGGAAAGGGACAAGAAAGAAACACAGAGGATGCAGAGGAAACAGAAGCCACAGGAAATGAGGAAAAGCAACAGAACCAGAAACACCTCCCTTTGTAGGGAAGTGAAGGCACATAACAGGATCATCCAGGCCCTGAGTCTGTTGCCAACTCAGCCAAATTTTCTCTTTCCTCTGCACACCTGATTTTCAGCCCCAACCACCTGTTTCAGGAAGACTCCTGCAGCACTTCTGTGAGGTGAGCAGCACTTTACCCTCAATGGACAGGAGAGAATCGAGTCACATAGCTCATTCTGACTCCCCATCAAGCAAGGCCTCCAGTTTTCCTTGCTGTTTTACCAGCCTTAAATGCATTTCCACTACCCTCCTTCTCTAAATCCATTCTTCCTGCTTGATGCTAGTCTTGCTATTATGGCCAAGCCAGCTTAACTCTCCAGGCTCACTGGGTCCAGTGCAGGGAAGGGAAAAGAAAGGGTCATTAATATGGAAGACATTAGAACTTTGCTTTTAGTTGAAACGTTAGGTAATTACAACAAAATGCATCTCAGCCCTGGGCTGTGAAGCAAATATAAGAAGTTTCCTGCAAGCATTTAAAAACTAAATTTTCTTTCTCTAAAAACCATGTATATCTTAGCCAAATCTAAATGGATTTTCACAGGACAACAAAAAGCAAATTCACAACATTTGCTTGCCAAACCTTTACTTCAAAGCACTGGGGCATTAGACATGTTAAAAAAAAAAAAAAAAAGTCACAAAAGAGGTTCTTTTTCCCACAGCCTCTGTCTGCAAGTCCACTGAACTGGTTCAGTTGCAATTTTATACATAAAAATTCATCAAAAAGCACACAGGGCCACAGAAAATTTCAGGTTAAAGAGTTAAAAGTTTGGCAAAGCTTGATGCAACTAAGATGACATTCCTGAAGAACACCAGTCAGCTTTAATAACTGGTTGTGCTACCAGCCTGTGGTGTACACATGTATCACAGGGTCTCATAAAACCAATTTCTGACATGTTTCCATTCTGCTCCATTGTTATAGTAATACAGTTAGCATATGTTAAGATACTTTCCCACTGGAGACAGGAAGGACAACTGAAATTCCAATGATCATAAAGCACGTAGCTATTCTGTCAAAATTCCAAGTCAGAAAGGCCCTTGAACTAAATATCAATGGAAGAGTATAATGACTATTATGAGCTTGATTTTAAATATTTGCCTTCTCTTTTGAATGAAACTGCTGAGTCCTTTCCCCCCCTCCTCTGGGATGGACTTTTCTCAATGTAATCACCTTCAAAGTGAATGTTAAGCAAGCATTAGAATCTCTGACAAAGAAGGTTTTAGAGGACAGTGCTATCATTTTTTTCTGGCTATTTCATTCCCACTAGACCAAGCTTCGTGCTTTGTGGCAAATTTCCTTGTAGCCACAGGAGCTACAATCCTTTCATTGTCATTTTTCATCTTCAGCAGCAATGCCAGCTTACTTCCCTCACCAGTCCTTAGTTAAGGTATATTCTGGGCTAGAAGTGCAGCATTTGCCATTTAGAAAGCTGAGAGTTGACCTCCAAGGATAAAAAAATGTAATTCACCTGCTGCAATGCTACAGGATGTAGTGAATATCTCAAACAGCAGAGAAACGTGCCCAAGGCTACAGTGAGTCAGTCACTGAGAAAGCTGGAATTGGAATTTAGGAGCTCCTTGCACTCACTCTACTGTAATTATTATTTATTTTACCATAGGAAAGAAAATGTCTCTTCAGGACCTGGCCCACTTGAACCACATATTGTACAAAGAAAGAATGAAGATTATTCTACTCAAAAGACTCGAGATCTGCCAGTAAGAATTATTTTCAGGGTCTAACATACCAACATTGGAGAGGAAAATAAATAATTTCACAATTACTTGTAATTAAATATCACTTTATTAAAATGACTGGGAAACATTCTTGCTTTCCACTTCAGATATTTATTTTACAATTCTTAATTATACTTACTGCTGAGGTTCTCCAAGGCAAAATTTAATAGATCCATGAATCCTGAGAGCTGGATAAGACTGAAGTTCATTTCTTTAGCCCACCAAAATCCTGCAGTATAATAATCTAGTAAAATAGCTTCTTTCAATGATGTCTTTAGTTGTGCAAGATTCAGAAATTCTTCCATCTTCCTAAAAAAAATTGCAGAGTAAAAGAATGAAATTAAAAAATAAATTACAGATTCCAAAGTCTTACTTGGTCTGCATGCAATTATACCTGTAACATTTGTTTAGTTGCTATATTATTCATATGTGCATAATTTCTTGAATTTAGCTACACCAATTCCTAGATTACATTTATGATCAGAGGACATATCAAAAAGCAAACAATTACCTGCAAGTTTCAGCAGACACTACTGAAGTGTTAAGGTATGACTAACAAAAGAACAAAAATTAGAGCATTACAAAACCAAAGAGAAATACATTGAAAATGTATTCACTCTGATTCAGACAATTTTATAGTAGTAATAACATCTTGTTTCCATTTTAAGATTATTTTTCATGTGGTCTCTGACGAAAAATTACATTTGAAAATGAATGTAAATAATATAATATATAATTACTGATAGTAGCTAAAATGTTTAGAAGTTTAAATTGCACTTCCATAACGGTCAAAACATTTAAAAACAGCCTTATCCCATTTTACTGGCACACGATGAACATTTTTCCACTTAATTTAACTTGCAAAATTTATGAAAAAATACACTCCCTTGTAGGAGTCCATACTGTTGCTGACACATTTACGTCTACTCTATCCAAACACGGAATTACTTATGCCTTTTATAACAACTCTGTGCTTTTTTCCACATGAAGAGACGGGACTGGGGCTGGGACTTTCAATTGTTCCAGTGTAACTCTGGCCAAGGCTCAGGTAGTTAAGTTTTACATTAAAGCAATCCTTGGCTTCTTAACAACAGCTGAGGACACAGGTGCCAGTGATCACAGTTTCTAATCCCCTGGAAAAAAGCAAGGTCTTCCCAAGCCCTGCTGCCTTCCTATTCCTTCTTAAGAAGGACATTAATCCCAGACCTACTGATAGCAGCCATTAGATTTTCAGGGGTTTCACCAACACAGTATGGGTATGCTGTCAAATGAGATGAGTTTCTTTCTTTAATTAAAGCCTCAATAGCTAACAGAGTAAAGCATATAATCCAATCAGTTTTGTTTAAAACATGTATTCCTTTGTTCTGCATGACAAATTTGTATGGCTGCACACATGCAAGTTTGTTAAAAACACTTAACTGTGTCCTGGAATAGAAGTGGAACATGGCCAGCTGAACTTTCCAAGGTTTGAAACAGTCCATATCCTCTCTCTCTGAAGCTTCTGCCAACTCTGTGTTTTTATAATCAGAGCTTCTCAGGGATTTAGATTTTCTCTGATTCTGCTAACAATGCCAGTGCTCATCTTTCCAATATTCTGTAAGGCATGTCACTGACAACAGTATCTGTACATGATTGCAAAATGATGGGGCAGTTAGATCCTCCCTGCTTTTTCTTTCCTCATAGGGCTCAAGTCTTACAAAGATGGACAGCAGTACAAAACTTCCTGATAGATGAGAATGCAGGACATCAAAACCCTCATACTCAATCAGATCTACTCTGATTTTCTAACCTTAGCTGTGGCCTTCAAGCTGCTTTTGTAAATAGACACACAGCACTGTGGTAAACAAAATTGTAATGCTGCTGCTAAACTGCTTGGTGTGCATAAAATACCCTGTAACTATGCTCCCTCCAGTCAGATGCAGTGTATACTTTACATTCCCCTTGTACAGCAGCTATATATAAATACATATGTGATCAGCTGAGAAGAAAAGAGCATATGATCTTTCAGTGCTTTTCTTCTTCATCTTTCCAATATAAATCTGGAGGCTCAGGTTGAACTTGTGGCCTCCTAAATTTAGCTGCCAATAAACACTAATAACAAGGGAGAGTTGGTACAGGAAAGACAAAGACAGGCTGACATCAGAAGTCTTTGGCTGCCTCCCATTTCCCCAGTGCACCATAATGGCAACCTACTAATGCCTTCTTAAGCTTTTAAGACCTTTTTCATTTTTTTGGTAACTCATGTTACAGTAAAGAATCTTGAATGTCTTAGCAAAAAAAGTTATCCAGTGAGATATTAAAAAAAAAAAATCTCAATATTGGCCTGTTCTTATTTACATCTTAGGATTTTGTTTACAGTGTATTTAAAGCTATGGTTAATTCAGAAACCACAACAAGGTGAAATACAAGGGGAACAAAAGAAGTCTGAGCAAAATCAAGAGATATAGGAAAAACAGTAAACCAGACTGGATCTGAGATCAAAAGTATTTCTTCTATCTTTTGTAAATAATATTAAATATCAATTATTTCACTGAACAATTAAAGACTAATGACATAACTGTCACAAAAGAAATCTAACAAATAGTCAGCAATTTTTATTTCATTATTATATGGGTTCCAGCTTTGTTATCATTGCTACTTACTTTTCAACTCCTTCCAGATTTTCCTCTGACAAGGCAGTAATTTGGGAAAGAGAAAGAAATGTCCTATTAATAATATTTCCACCTACATCATCCTGATCTCGGACTTCATCCTGATCTTGGACTTCATCCTGCATACATGTATATAGGAATGAAATTTTTAAAATGCTTATCATGTCAGTAACTTATCTAAGTAACATTTTTATATTGAGGAGGTATGCAAGGGATTAATTCAACAAATGCTAAAAATGTGAGACAGCTGTAATTATACTGCAGTAATACAATACCTTAACACATTCTCACTAGAGAAAAGCTGGGCAGATACAGGAACACAGTATTTTTATCACAAATTCATATGGGAACACATTGACATATTATATGCTGCACAAGATTAAGTTAACTTGCAAGTAAAACCAACAGATTTTAAGGTGCAAAAGAATCCATGAATCTAAATTTGACCAACATGATACTGCATTGCACAGTAATTAAATTTTAAGATTAACTTTCTCCTAAACATATTATAAGAATACACACATATTACTATGTTATTTGTTCTCCACCATATACTTGATTGCATTTTCAAATTTACTGTCTACACTCTCTCCTCCTCCTAGCCAAACAAAAGTCCAAGATGCTTGTTGCAACAGAATGATACACAAGGATCTGACACTACTGTTCCTAGGAAGGCTGTACCTGTTTTAGGGGATAACAAACTGACCATGAACTAACAGTGCAATGGTCTTAGAAAAAATAGGACTATTTGATGGTATTTTATTTTGTGTTGTCATTGACAAAAAAGGATGTTCAGTAAGAAATCTATGAAATGAAAAGAACAGTAGGAAAAAATGCCCTAAAACTGTTTTACAATAGAATATGTAGATGACAAAGTGAGGTGTGAGATGAGGCAGCCCCTTCAGAGAGGCACACAGCAGGGGAACAAGGGACAGTGGTCATGGGACAGTGCTCCAGTTGAAAGGGATCCACAGTGGGGCAGCATGAGGAATATTTCACTATGAAAATATTTAAGCATTGGAACAGATAACCCAGAGAGGCAGAGGAATCTCCATCCTTGCAGACTTTCAAGACCAAACTGGACAAAGCCCTGCTGGGCACTGGGTGCTGCCCCAGCTCTGCTCAAGCAGCTGAACCAGTCCCCAAATCCAAAATGCCCTCCAGCCTCCTGCTGGGAGTCTGCCTGGCCTGACCACACAAACACTTGTCACAATTTGCTTGTAGCAGGTATGCTTGCACATCTGCAGGACCTGGGGTTTAGAGAAGTGCAGCAAGGCACAGCTTGCAGAATCCTTCCAGCTCACACAGGGAAAGTGAAGCAGGATTCCTGACACACACTGAATTTTGAGCTGGACCAGCACTGCTCTGAGCTGATACCAGCTCACTCTGGCGACGGCCAAGGAGAGCCCCCAGATAAAGCTACACTACTCCCCCTGCTGCTGCCAAGCTACAAGATGTGCTGAAATCCTGGGACTGGCTGAAGAACCACAGTCAGGAGGGACAAAGCAAAACTGAGAGCAACAAAGAACATTCCTTCAGTGGACAGACTATTCTTCCCCTCTCTAATTGAGTACTAGAGTAATTTCACATGTACTTCAATGAGAAAAATTATTGTTCCCAACTGTAAACAAGTCAGTCTCAGATACAATGTCTCATCAGAGCAGGATGGAATAAATGAAGGCTTCCTTCACGTAGCTAAAAGCAAGATGTCAGTTTGCTTTTATTAGCAGTAATTTACACAGTATAGAAAAAATACTCCTACAGTCAGTAATGCTCATGTAATTGAAGCTGCAGGGAAAAAACAATAGCACTACCTGCCAATATACAATTATTGAAAGATACTTAATTACAATATTTCAATAAGTAGAAAAAATATAAATGCATTCCTGAAGTGGTGTTAGAAACCTGTTGAACATGAGATTCTTTAGAAGCTGTGGGAGCTTAATTAAATGAATAACTGTTATTGATGATTTGGAAACTGAATTAATGCTGCTCCCTCACTTTCTCTTAGGATGTTCAATATATAGAATACTTTGGTATTTATAGTGACCATCACTATATAAATTACATATTACTGGTCAGTCAGTCAGTATCTTACTGGGCATAATTGTCAATAAGGCAAAATGCTAATATTTCACAAGTTACAGTTTAAACTGAAGAGACAGGCAGCTGCTGTAACTCAGGGCTGCAGATAAGGCTCTGTAATCTGCACATCAAACCACAACAGTTTACAGGGCAAGGTGAATGCTTCCCAAGAACCATTTCATCCTCTAGAGCCTGGATAACATTCCCAGCAGCAACATTCCCACCAATGTATTACTGGTTTTGTTAATGCTTATGATAAGGATGGGGTTGGGGCACCACTGTCCACTATAACAAGCACAGGTATCAGATAAGAAGAAATACTGTTACAAATGACAGATGAGGAGCTATGGGAGAGAAAGCACACGATTTCAGGTTTCTTAAAAATCAGCAATGTTTCTGTAATTTAAGGAAGTATTGAAGGTCCATAAATCATTTAAACAGTCCTGTGTTTATGGAGTTTCTGTTTGGGCTGAACCTCCACACACCTGACTAAAAGCTTACAATTATTCTGATTCATTACTTTTGTCCCTTGATTGCTGACTTTAACCACTACTGAAAACACCAGGAGATTATTTTTTATATGTGTTTACTGGTGTCAAAGAATGTACTGTTCATTTTGGTGTTAACTGCAGTGACTGACTGAGGTAATCCAAGGTGAGTTCATTCTAGTAACGCTGTCTTAATGTGTCAGGAAAAATCTCCTGAAACCAATCCTACCAATGCCCACTCCCAGCAGTAGACAGCCTATTTAAATACAGGCTGCTACTAGAGAATTATTTGTCACTATTTTATTTTCCTTTGAAGGATTTTTAGCTGCTCTGAACGCATAATACATTTCTGGCTGTTCAATACATTGCTCCAAATTCTGTGGGCATCGCTTGTTAACAGCATCAAATCAAAATACCAAACCAGACATCCTAAAACAAGAGTAAGATCTTCCTAAATCTCTCAGCCAATGTTCACAAAGCACCATGAAGCAGGAAATAGCAGCAGCAGAGTGATATAATTAAACAGCAAATTGCAAAAAACCTCTGTTTTTACAGGGATGGGGAAGAACTCTCAAAACCCCAAACCCGTATTGAGTCACTCCTGGCTAGGAAAAACACTCCACTACCTGCAGTTTTGGTGAGGGCCTTCCCAGAGTGGCCAAACCTTGAAACACAGCAATTGAAACAAGCACCAGCATTCCTGGAGAAGAACAAGCTTGTCCTTTGGGATGAGCCCTCTGCAGTGGTTGAAGATAATATCTGCATTTGTTTGACAATACACCACTACACTTTGCAAAATCATGGCTTCCAAAAATACACACACAAAGGAACAGCTTACCAAATCTTGTCAACTGTAGCAAACACTCAAAGCGTAAGGAACCCAACATCCTGCTGTCCTCACCCTACCAGGGAAACCAGACTGGACTCAACTTTCCAGCAGCTCATGTAAAGCAAGCTCAGCTACTCTGCCTGGGCTGACAGCAGAGCAGATGTACCCTGGAAGAGTGTTGTATATCAGTTACAACTTTAATCAAAGTGGGAATGAAAAAAACCCAACCAAACTACACCAGCAACACAGGCTGTTATTTGTATTATTATACACATTTTGTTATCAAGCTGTCAAATGCTTCAGTAGCGGCAGAAAATCCTGAAGCTTTCTACATAAATAGTTCAGGCAGAAACAGAAACACATCCACTGTCACTGTTTGTTTTTAAAAGGCCCCACTTGTCCGCTCCCACAATGGGAAGTTAAGCTCAATAGTTGCTATTTTTAGTCATAAACATTTCTTTTGTCATCAAACAAATGAGGAAACAAAAATAGCAGCACTAGTTTCAACTACCTTCAGAAGGGAAATATGCAGATGTGTAAAATGCAAAAGACAAAAACTATAGGCAAAGAAAGCTTTCAAGGGCCATTACAAATATGATAGTGTCCTTTTCATAACAAAATATGTCTCAAAAATTTCACAGTCTAAATATCAAGATTTATGGTTGATCAAATGTATGATGACATTAAATTTTACTGATGTTTTCACAGCTGCAGACCACTTATAAGAAAAAATGTGGTTAAAAACAAAGCAGCAACAAGACTTGCTAAAGATCAGTATTCAGATTTTCTCATAGACCTTCTGCTGAAAGTCATTACAGGCTGGAACTATTATAAAAATATTCAATTTAAATCAAAAGGAATTGTCTCAAAATATAAGAAATTACATTAAAAAACAGTGCCAGAATAGTGTTTCCTACCTTACATATGGATCATGCTAAGCTACCTTCAGCCAGAACTAGAGACTATAGAATGTGATTCATAAAAACACACAATTCCACAGGGTTTCCAATAAAAATAGACCATAAAGGATAGGCAGAAATATCACACAGGTAAGCTACTGTGTGTGGAACAAACTTCAATGCATAAGGAACAGAAAACACATGAAAAAAAAACGTTCACTGAATTCCTCTTAAGATTCTTTTTATAAAGCCATGAAGTAAAAAAAACTACAAAAATTTCCGTGGTACATTTCAAGCAGATGTACACTATATTTCTGACAGCCTGTCGTTTCCCATAGAGCACACCCTGTATCCTTTTGCTGTGATCTGACTGCGTTACCCCAGCGTTACACAGCTCCAAGTGCCAAAATGTTTGGGGAGAGCCCTGACGGAGCACACCGTGAAAGATGCAGATATTTTTCATAAAGCATTTGGAATACTCAATAATGCATTTCACATGCAAGAGGGTTTATTTATTTAAGGGAAGCTAAATGGTAAGCTTTTGTACTGACACAGACACAATCATGACACTGGCTGAAGGTGCCTAATCACTCCCACAACAGGCACAGCAACTTCTCAGCCACTGGAGACAACAAGGCAGTTCGACCAGAAGAAAATTATCTTGTAGTAGCTACAACTACATAGGCAGGCTTGAGGGAGAAAATCAGAGTTGATGCAACACCTCATACATTCTTGGGAGGAATAAATTTTATTCTTATACCTCTTGACAGGCAGCATGAGATGAGTTGCCTGTCAGAAACCACACCTCTGTCAACCAAGTCAAAAAAAGGAAACAGGAAAGAAGCAGGGAGGAGGCCAAAGACAAGGAAATAAATATTAATCCAAGCACTGTGGATTTGTAAAATCCTCCAGAGCACTTCAGCTACCTAAAGCAATGAAAGGTGAGAAATACAACTGTGATATTGCTGGAAGGAAAGTGTAAGCTTGCTCCCACTCCCCCGGTGCTCTTTAAAAAGAAACCACAAGCTTTTCCCTGAACAATCAAAAATTAGGAGACTCCTACCACCACAAAAAAGCCAACTATGGTGGTTTGACCCTGGATGCCAGGAACTGAGCACGGCCTCTCTGTCAGCCCCTTCCTCAGCTGAACAGGGAAAAGGAAACATAACAAAAGGCTTGTGGGGAAAGATGAGGACAGGGAAAGGTCACTGACCAATTACTGCCATGAGCAAAAGAGTCTCTGCTCAGGCAGAAAAATAATTCATTACCAATGAAATCAGAGTAGAATAATGCAAAATAAAAACTACATTTCAAAACACCTTTTCCCCACCCTTCCTCTCTTCCCAGGCTCAAATTCATTCCCAATTTTCTCTGCCTCCTCCTCCCAGGAGCACAGGGGAATGGGGTAGAGTGCCTGCAGACATTTTGTCACATGTTTTGTCTGACCTCCTCATAGGGAAGCCTCCTCACACTTTAACCCTGCTCCAGCGCGGAGTCCCTCCCATGAGGGAGTTTTCCATGAATGGCTCCAACATGGGTGTCTCCTCCACCATGACCTCCACGGGCCCCAGGAGCACAGCTGTGTCACCACGGGCTGCAGGGCAGGCTGCTCTGGAACCTGGAGCACCTCCTGCCTCTCCTTCTCTGCTGGCCTTGGTGTTTGCAGGACTCTCGCTCCTCTATATTCCCATCCTCCTCTTCCACCTGCTGATGTATGGTTTCCTTCTTCCCCCTCCTAAATCTGTTATCTGCTGAGGTCAGCCTGGGCCGAGGGTCTGTCCTGAAGCTGGCAGACATTGGCTTTAATGAACATGGGAAAAGCTTCCAGCAGTTTCTCACAGAAAGCCGTCCTGTAGCTAACGACTACCAAGGCTTTGCCACACAAACCAAACAAACCAAGAAATAACCAGAGTCCATAGCTGAGTGAAGCCTGGGGAGGCACTGGGAGGTCAGAGGCGGACGGGCACTGAGCAGCAGCGGCGCGGGCTGAGGGACAGATCGGGCTGAGGGACAGATCGGGCTGAGGGACAGACCGGGCTGAGGGACAGAGCGGGCTGGGCCGGGCCAGCCCAGGCCCCGCAGCCTGTGCCGGAGGAGCTGCCTCAGCAGGGCAGGAGTGTCCGAGCTGCCCGGGGCGACGGCGGTGAGTGACACAGCTGTGGGTGTGTGTATATATATATATAAATGTATATACAGACTGCATTTGTAACACCACACCCTTCTCTACACAAAATCACAGAATGGTTAGGGTTGGCAAGGACCTTTGGAGGTAATACAGTCCATCCTCCAGCCGGGACAGGGTCACTCAGAGCAGGTGACAAAGGAACGTGTCCAGGTGGGTTTGGAGTATCTCCAAATGTCTCTCTCTCCAGAGATGGAGACTCCACAACCTCCTTGGGCAGCCCGTTCCAGCGCTCTGCCACCCTCAACATGAAGAAGTTCTTCCTTATACTGAGGTGGGAATTCCTCTGTTGTGGTTTATGACCATAGCTCCTCGTCCTGTCACCGGGCACTACTGATAAGAGACTGGCACCATCCTCCTGACCTTTGAGACATCTGATGAGATCCCCTCTCAATCTCCTCCAGACTAAACAAGCCCA
>VYXF01008189.1:0-26073 GCA_013397295.1 Polioptila caerulea
GTCAGACTGGGAAGTTTCCTTAGCATGCTTATATTTTTTGTGAGCAGCAAATTATATTAATTTCTGTGTTTACATTATTTATGTGGCTATTATGAGTTCCTTTCATTAGTCTTGGATAGGGACAGTAAACTTCTAGCCATATGGTGTAACTGCAATGTAAAGCTGGCAGCCTCTTTCTCACCTGCTACAAGTCAGAGTGAAGAATTGGCTCTGCTTCATCACCTTCGAGCCTGAAAGCCAGCAAGTGGGTTTGATCCTCCTGCACCTCTTTCTGAGGAAAGAGCAGACAGGAGCAGCTCTCTCTTCCCTGCCTGCAGAACTGAGAGCCTGGGGGTACTACTGCTGGCTTTAAAATTGTATGTGGTAAGCCAGTTACGCTCCATGACTTCGGCTGAGCTGGATCGTGCCAAGCTAACCTTCCTGTACATTCAAACAATGTCAGAACTGAAAACAGTTGCTTTGGCAGTGCTGTGTGCATTTATTTATATTTGTATGATATGACCTCCTTCTTGACGTCTTGGTAATGCTGGTAGACAATATGGGAAGTTCTCATCCACATAAAACTTCGAACCAGAAGCATCAAGTCACCAGCACCAGTCCAAGAGTGTACGTGGCCACAGACTGAATGGGATTTGCATGTTTTGTCTCCTCTTGATGGCCAGGCATTCCCTAGGGGTGCTTTGTGGCTCTTGGGGCTGAGATGCCCTGTGTCTGAGCTCCTGAGCCTGTCAGCTGTCTGACAAAATTGTCACCAATTTGCTGCCCTCTCTCACTTCCAAGGTCAGGACCTTAGTCCATATTCACTTTCTCTTCAGGCTATCCTCCTGCCCAGCTCTGTGTTTCTCATTTCTTAAGACTGTTTGGAAATGTCAGCCAGAAGGTGCAGATCCTTAACTGTCTGAATGTCTTTGCCAGATATGTGGTGGAGGTGGTCCTGTAGAAAACAGGGTGTGTTGCTATGTGGATCAGGGGTTACCAACATCTGTCTACTTTATTCTGTATTAGCCTGAGCCTCTTACCCTAGGGGCTCGAGGAAAAATCCAGAAGGTAAGGAGGCTTCTGTAAATCCAGCTAGTGGAAGAGTTAGTGGCTGATGCATGGATGCCAGCATTCATCTTTGCCCTCTTATAATGATTTAATTCCTGAAGCTGTAAACATTTGGAATGAAACCAGACGGGTTTGTTTGGTTGGGTTTTTTTATTATGTAATTGCTTAGTGCTAATTGAACTGGTTGCTTTGTTGTTGCCGTGATATTTTTAAGGGTAAAATATAGAAATTCTGGCATAAACTTCTTACTTTTGTGCACAGAAATATTCCAAACATTGTGTTTTAACATGTATGTTTGCTTGCTCTGTCAGTCAGTGTGGTTTTTTGGTTTTGTTTTGTTTTTTTTAATGTGACTGCTCCACCCAAAATTCCTCAAATCTGATCAGGGAGAGGGGTGTAAAGCCTGCAAGTAAAAAGTTTCCTGGTGTCCTAGAGAGAGGAATACTAATGCAGCCCTTTTTATCATTTTGATAGATGCAAATGAATTCCCCAAAGTTGCATCAAATTCACGTCAAAGGATAAGGAAGCCTGGCCCAATTATTTCCATTCAGCAAACATTAATTTCTAAAAGGTGTTAAACAGTTTTAAATGTTTATGGTACCAGGAACTGCCATCTATGTTATTTTTCATGCTATAATTATTTTGAAAAAATCATCTGCCAAAATACTCTTCCAGTTACACCTTCTTGGAACAGCTGTTATTTTGCAAAATGATATTTTATTGGATGTTTTTTGTTGTGTACCCCCAGATGACCTTAACATGTACCTTAAACATTATAATTACTGCTCAGGAGCTTTGAGTTTATCTAATGGCTGCCTTCATGAGATTGATGAGGAATTGCCTAGAGGTCAAAAATTTTGAAAAACTTGCCAACATTCTATATTGCTTTTCGTGTTTCATGTTTGCTTTCCAGTGTGTTCTTGGAGCCTACACTGTTAGCCCTACATGTAATTCCCGTGAATTTGAATAGTTTAGGATTCAGCTATACCTTTACATCTCATGGTCTCTAATAGAACTTGTGGAATATTTTCTTGTGTCTCCTCCAGGCTGAATGACTGCGTAGTTTTGATGCACATCTCTTATTTATGGAATTCACTTCTGTTTGTAGAACCACAGAATTGTTAGGGTTGGAAGAGACCTCTCAGATCACCCCCATGTTCTCCATTAAATCATGTCTTGAAGTGTCATATCCATGTTTTACTGTGTGTAAGACATTGGAGCACCATAAGAATTAGCAATATTGTGTTTTTAAATAATAATCTCTGGAATATTACTTGTGGTAGTGATATTTCTTAGTTTCATAGATGTTGTGTTTTACTGCATTAGCTTGATCAGCAAAGAGAGGGGTTAGAAAGATGAGGCAGAAACAAAGGGTTTATTTGGGTTTTTTTAATATGTGCAATCTGAAAAATATGCTGTGCTAAATAAATGAAATTATTGCAGTGTGCATTTTCTCCCCATCTAATCTGTTGCTACACATCTAGTACATGACCATCTCCATCACTTTTTCTTTTTCTTTTTTTTTTTCCCTAGGAATGAAATAGGAATAAATATCATGTTAAGCTTTAAGTCTAGTTTGTAGCTTCTTAAGAATTTTTTTTTTCTCCCTTGCTTTTAGTTGAAGCATCTTGTCACAATGGAGATGAAACAATGGAAACGATTGAGGCTGCTGAAGCACTTCTTAATATGGACTCACCTGATCCTATGTTGGATGAAAAAAGAATGAGTAAGTTTTTTTATGAAAATCCAATCTGTATTTGCCGGGTTTATTTGCGAAAGGAGGAGGGATTCACTGCAGCATGGTTGCATGGAATTGGTAGGGTTTTTTGCTAATTTCCAGGTGGCCTTTACATAGTTTGGTGATCAGAAATCTAGTGTTGTAGGCAATGAAGGCTTTCCTTGCCATACCAGAACAGGAAAGGAAAGAGTTACAAATTACAGAGGGAAAGTGTGAATGAGGTTGGATGGTTTAGATTGCAGTGTTTTGTTCGGTTGATGTTTATGTTGTCAGGATAAAAGAATATACACTTGGATTTACAGATCGCCTTAATATGAATGTGTGATCAGCAGATAATTGTGCTTTTTGTGGAGTGAGTTCTGTCGTTAAATTGTTCTGTTTTAGTAGTGTGTTGTGTTCTGCTTGTGTTTGTTGCCACATATATTAAATTATAAACTAGTCTTCTCTCACTTGAAATAATTGTCATAGTTGAATTTGATTCTATGTTTGAATTTTTGCTCTAAAGCCAGCTTTTTAAAGTCCTTATGGCTGTGTGAAAATACTCCTTTTGTCCCTTTCCCTTAGCAACTATGTTTGGTGCAACTGAAGAGGAAGAAATGGTGCCTCCTATCACACACGTGTCAGTCACACTCGATGGGATCCCTGAGGTGGTGGAAGTTCACCAAGCCCCAGACCCTTATGCTGAATCACCAGAGACTCCAGAATTTGAGCAACCAAAGAAGAAAAAAGGTAAGATGCTGCCAGAGAACAGCATTGTGGAGCCAGAGAGTAGTGGGTGGCATGGTTCTTCCTTGTGGGTATCTGGAACCATTCTGGGTGTCAGGCCAAAATAACTGAGTGGGCTCAGCCAGAAATGCAGGAAAAGCATTTTCTTCCTGGGTAGTGTGAGCACATACACAGGTGCTTGGACTAATGGTGTTGTAGAGATAACAATGATGGCTTATCCTACAGGAATCTGCTTGTTCCTATTTATAGTTTTCTCTTCAGAGCAGAATTGCAATACAACCATAGAGCTTTTGCTGCTGTGAATCTGGAAGTACTTTCATTAGCTCTTACTTAATTTCAACTGAAGATACTTGATCAGTTCAGAATAGGGGATGAGAATGGGGAGGGATTTTTAGCTTTTCTTAGATATTACTGATTTTTAAATTATTATTAATGGCTGCATGCTATAGTAAGAGTTAGTCCCATTTGTAGTAGATTACATTGACATAGTGTAGTGATGTTCCACTGCAGTCAGTGCTCTGTGCCAAAGACATGGTGTTGGCCAGACTGTTCCTGTTTTCCCACCCTGCTTCAGCGTAGACCCCATTAGAGGCTCTGAAGTTGGTGTCTGCAGGAAAAGAGACTCATGCTGTACATATAGATGTTTTAATGCTCTTGCAACAAATGAATATAAAAACGAAAATAAACAAAGGAGGTTATGTTTCTGGAACTAATCCTAGGGCTCATCCTAGAATATGAGGACTTTACCAGGTTCCCCTGTGTAACAGCCTTCCAGAATAAGGCTCCTACTACCCAGCCAAACTCCTGTGGAATAGGAGTGCATTTTTGCTGCTACTTTTGCCACTGATTCAAAATGTTGGGAATTGTTATGCGTGTGAGAGACTATATTGGCCTGTGAAGATCTTGGGGAAGCCTCCTGAGCCCTGTGTGTGTCACAAGGTCTCATAGGGGTGGGTGTGGGTCAGGAAGTCTCTGATTCCCCTAAGAAAGCTGAACTGAAACTGCTGTAGAAGGGAGCTTTACCAGCAACTGTCCCAGAAGTGCTGCTGGGGAAGCTACTGTGGCTGTGCACACTACTGTGAGATAACCAACTGTAAGGGGATTTTAGATTGAGGGTTTTTTGTTTGTTCTTTTCTTCCCTTCTTCTTTTCTAATGTTGACTGCTGTGTGGGTCAAAACAAGGAGCTGCTGTCTGCAGACATTTAACCTCTTTGGTTTGATGCTTTCATACTCTTTCTTGTTGTGCTTCTGCTTACTCCCACTCCTTCCTCCTCCCTGTAGCTGTAGCTGTAGGTTAGAAAACCAGTTGCTTCACAGAAAATGTGTATTTGTTTTAGAAAAAAAAAAATGCTAGAAAAGATGCATCAGCTTAAGAGTTTCATTAAGTACTAGTTCTCTGTGAACTTGAGGCTTTGTAGATGGTATGGTCTGAGTGATGTTTAGAAGTGTTACTTCAAAATGTCTGGGGATTTGTAAGGCATTCATGTACAAGATTGCTGCGAAATGTTACTAAGTTTGTAGTGCACTTCAGGATAATGTGCAGTGTGTGGGTGAGATTCTTTTGGGGTTTTGTTTGTTTTTAGGGTATTTTTTTTTAAGTATACTCTGTTTCCCTTCCTTCGGTCAGTTTTGAAGCATGGCAAAGGATGGTGATAATTTTGCCCTGTCTGTATCACTCATGATTTTATAGGGCTTTTATAGATCTTATAGATCTTATAGGATACTTAAGCCATCAGCTACACCTAGGGGGATTCACTGTCCAAAGCACTGCCAGCTGACTGGGCCAGAATGGCACTGCCAAGTAAAGCTCCTCCAAGAGAATGTTCACCAGGAGCAGGGTCGTGGTTTCACTTCCTTTCCTTTTGGCCTTATTGCTGCAGCAGGAGAGCTGTACCCACCCATCTGCTCAACTCTGAACCCGTGTTCAGCATGATGTTTTTACTCCTGAATGTCTGAGCGCTGAGCTGCTCAGCTAGGGATCAGAAAGACAGGAAAAACAAAGGGATGTCAGACAAAGAAATCTGGAAATTTGCTATATTAATACCTTCAGTTCTGTGCTTGCTGTGGAGAATATCTGGCAGAAAGTGGTCACATAAATTATACACCTCATATTTTGGATATATGTAATTAATTTTTGTTTGTACATACATTATTTTTTAACAAAACTCACTGAAAATAGTGCAAGACAATGGATTTTTCATTTTCTGATGTGGTATAAAATATTTAGTCAGAATGAACATTTCATTGCCTAATGTCACCTTAATTTGTAGCATGAATTTCTAATCTGAAGTGTTTTAAAGCCATGGAAATAGGAAAGTGAAAATACCATTTGTAAATCCTATTAGCTATCCAAAATTATGGTAGGCCCACATAAGGCTTAGCTCTTGCATACTTTTTATCCTTCCTCTTGTAAAATTCTCTCCTAAAAAGGAATTTAGTGATGTACTCTGAAAAATAACAAATTCATCCTCTATTGAAGCAAAGGAGGAAACATGCTAGTGCCTAATGTGCTTTTAAAAAATATCTTATTTTAAACAAAGGAAACATATCTGATGTGTCTCTGTTAACTGTTTTTTTGATGATATCAGTCACTGCCTGGAAATTATAGCTCACAGTGTCATATTAAACTATCCAAATAAAGTATCTCTAGCCTAGATATACAGCAGTAACAGCAATACGTTTCTGTAAAAAAATTTCACGTCCTTCACTGGTTTTTAATTTTGGATGGGCTTCTTAGAGAGTCCTGAAGTAGTTCAGGCTGAAGAAAGAGAGCCTAGAACTGCTCTTGCAGTCGTATTCATATGTAGTAGCCTAGGTTATCTCTAATCAGAAGTGCATAAATTAAATGGGATCAGTACTTAAGTTTCCTGAAGCTGCCTAGGAGTAGTTCAGTCCTGACCTAATTGAGCTCTCATCCACTTCATTTCCTTTTAAGAACTGAACTCATTTAGATGTAATGTCTAAATTAGTGACATCAAAATAACACTCCCTACTCCTTAATAGCTGTATTTACACCTGTTCAGGAGGGGAAATGAGACAACAGAGTCTTCCCACAGCTCTAAAGGGGGAAAGCCCTTAGCCAAATTTACCCTGAGGGACTTCTTGTTTGTTAGAGGCTCATCCATGCGAGCTACTTTGTCTAGGACATTTTAGGTAAAACAGGCATTTCTACAACCTGCAGTGGTGAGTGGAGAAAAGCTGCCAAAAATGTACTCCAATAGCTCTTAATCCTTTCATATCATGATATATGAAAAAAACAATATTGTAAGTTTTCCTCCCTCCTACCTTCTTTCAAATCAAGGATGACATTACTGGCCAAAACAGTGGGTGTAATTTGTGTCCCATTCTCAGTTATGAATCCTGTCTGTATGAAAGCAAGAAAATTAGAGGACTTAAGGTTTAGTTTACTCATCATAGCTCTCTGAACTAGCTATCCCATGCCTCTCCTCCCTCATGGACCATCAAAAAGAAAAAAAAAGGTACAAAGGCGGACTTAGCAAGACTGCTAATGTCAAATAGTGAGTGCTTAAGCCAAAGTTTCTTATGATTTCTCTGTAGATACTGGAAGTTTGAGATGAAGGAAATAGTGCAAGCTGGCCCTGGGCTGGGTTTTTTTTTTTCCAGTGCTAGTGAAAAACCCTCTCTCACTCTGCAGCAGAGCTGTTTCCTTACTAAAACAGCCTCTCAAAACAAAGCCAAAACTGGAAGGTTAGAGTGTATGGGGATTGCACAGACCTTTTTATCTTGCCTCCTTAGAACATCAACTCTTCTGAAATGCAATAAATAGAGGGAAAAAAATTTCCTTTAGATTTTTAACTGTGGCAGTATTCTATCTGAACTAGAAATATGTTTCTCTGAATCTTGTGTATTCTATCTCTCAAAAGGTTATAGGTAATTATATAGGTAATGTAGTGTAGTAGCAATGGGTCACTGCAAAACCTGGTAAGATAAATTCTTATTTCATAAGAAAGTTCGGAAGGTTTCTGATTAATTACAACACCTGTAAAAGCTGCCATTGCAGAGAATGAGAACTAATAAAAGAATAGGTTCAAGGTTTTATATTGAAAAAAGTTTCAGCATGACTTAGCTTTTTTGTTCTCTTCTCTGTCAGCAGTTGATTTCTCAACATTTTCAAATGAATGCTCTTCATTTTTGTAATCAGTTTTAAGCAACTTCTTCCTTTCAGTCTTCCTCACCAGAGAGCCACCATGCTTATGACTTTAAAAACTGGTATTTTTTCAGAGCCTGTTACTGGTTCTTCTGACCTTCATAAATGAATGACTTACCTGCAGCCACTGTAAAAAAGTTGTAAAAAACAATAGAACAAAAAAAAATGTTTGTTTCAGATTACAGTGTAGTTGGCTGCTGTCATTTTACACTTGCAATAGATTAAACAAGGAGACAAGCTTGTTTTATCCCTGGCTTCCATTTTGGCAATGAGTGAACATGATAGTGCTCTATATTTTATCTAGCTTTTCTTGTTTAGGCCCTTACACATAGTTAATAGCTTATTTTTCTCATCTTGCCTGTTTCGATTGCTCTTGAGAGTACCTAAATAGCCACAGAATTTTCCAATGTACATGGACTTCGGGAAAGTGCGTGGTGTATTCTTTTTTTAAGAAGTACAGTAAGAGCATAGGAGGTCTGTCCTGCCATTGAAAAAGAAGTTCAGCGCAGAACTGAGTTCCCAACTTCCTAGAAATTGAATCTTTTTAGAATTGGAGAAACAAATCTCTTCCCTTTTTAGGTCCTTTTTTTTTTCCTTAAGCTGAAGTTGACTTACTGGTGATTTATTTCAGGGAAGAAACCAAAACCATCTCGTTCTGAGTCCCCTACTGCAACTCCAAACATATCTGTGAAAAAGAAAAACAAAGATGGAAAGGGTAAGTCGAAATAGTTGTCACCAAAATTTTTAGAACATTGCTTCTGAGTGATCTGTAAAAAGAAAAAACTCACCAGTTCACTTGTGATGTAAACATAAGGTCTTATGTCCAGGGGTGGTTAACATCTCAAGGCGAGGAAAAGATGAGCACATGAGTTTTCTTGGTGAAATACTCAGTTCCTTGGGAGAATAATGTATTTGTCGCTTTGGTTGCAAGGATTCTTGGAAACTCTTCAACATCCCTGCAGAGTTTGCTGTGTTTTGAGTGAAGTCTTGGGGAGTGCTTTGCATTATATTAATGCTTCTTAGGCTGTGGTTATTTTGACAGATGATCTTTGAAAATGTGTTCCATCTGTCTGTGTTTAATTCTGCATGAGGCTAACCAAGGCTGCCAGTTGGCAGCAGAAAGTACCAAGTCCTGAATTTTGAAAAAAGTTATAGCACAGCTTGAACACTTGGGCAGAAAACTTGGGGATTTGATACTTTCATTCCTCCTGTGTTTAAAAGGTAAATATAAATGCCACATAACTGATACAATAAACAATTTGCTCAGCCTGAAGTGTTCAGCAGTCAGTGCCTGTGAGTTTTGTCAACAGCTGGGTTGCTTTGCTGGGGGGTCCAACACTGCAGCCGTGCCCAGGCTGGTGTTTGAAGGGAAGGCTGATTCCCAGCCCCAGCGAGCTGTGCTACACTCAGTGGGAGCTGGAATTGAGCCTCTCCTGTGTCACAAGTGCCTGCTGGTACACGTGGGGACAGATGTGCTTGCATGCATGCAGTACTTGCCAGGACAGCAGCCTTGCCAGTTCTGGACACTGGTGGCAAAAGAATGTCACACTCTTGAGGTCAGAAAAATGTCTGCACTGACAAATGAGTCTGTTGGGTTTTTTTTTTCTATTGAAGAGGCATTTTCTTCAATAACAGGAAGAAAAGCCAATAAATAATCAATAAATACTTTACATGTTAATTCCATTAATTTTAAATATGCATTGTTGCCTTTTTTTTTAATTGAAACTTGATTTTTACATAAAAATGAAAGACATATCAGAGACACATCCAAGAGATGCTCAAATGAAATCATAGAAAATATGGAAGCAGCTAGCCACAAAATTAAAAGGCAGAAGAGTCTAATAGTCCTGTCGATGATAGCAAGGATACTCCATAATTCACAATTGTCCATTGTTACAAAATTGCTAATTCTGAAGGGAATAAAATGGAGCATGTTGCCGGAAACCACTGCTTGTTATGAAAACCATTTGTTTGTATTTTTAGGAACACAGAATTGAAGTAAAAAACAGAGTAGTGCACCATCCGTGGCAGGGAAGCAGCTGAAACATCACAAGAGCTGCCTGTCTGTTACCTAGGGGGACTTGTATGCCAAAATTACAGGCTCTCCATACAATTACATGATACGATACATAGAGAAACCTGAATTTTCCAAATATTTTTTTTCTGCTGTGACTTAGAGGAGGGTAAATATTCTGCCTGTAAGTAAAGCAAACCTGTTTTTTGCAGCCAGTCCTCTCCACAGTGATTTTTAGTGGCTAAACAGTGACAAATTTTCAGGTTGCCTTGATGCAGTTGAGCATTTTTAGTCTAGACTACAACAAAAGCACCCTGGATTAGGTGGTAAATGGCTGGGAGTGCTCTCACTCCTGTCTGACACCGTGTCTTGCCTGAGCAGTCTGTCTTTGCCTTTGGGGTATCTGAGGGCCAGGAGGCTGGCTTATGTGAGCTGGGAGACATTTGTTGCAAAGGCAATGTTTTTTCTCTCCGAATGCTCATTTCTCAAGCTTCCACCTGCTGAAGGAGCTGCTAACATTTTTATATTGGCAGTGCTGATGACTTTGATGAATATTTGCTTAGTGTATAATACAGTATTATAGGTATTTCAATTTTTAAGAGATCTCTTATTGAAAAAAAGTTCAGACTGATGGTCGTTAAAGTTGAAAATCTGCTGGGCTAAATTGAAGCTGTGAAAAGAGATCCTGTCACCTTCTGATCTGCTGGGCATCATTTTGGTGAAACTTCAGTGCATGCTCTCCTTGTCGTTTATGCACAGCTACTTGTGGGAGGTGATACAAGAAGTTTTTTCTTGCTTTCTCAAACAACTAAGAGGCTTATGTGCAGCTTCTTCTCTTCCCAAAAGAACATCAAACACCAAAAGCCTTTAAAAAAAGCAGGAAAAAGGATCTCATTAATTGTATAAGTTTAGACTTCTTAAATGTGGTTTTGGAAAAAAAATGCAAATTTTGTGCTAGTTTTATGTATTCACAATCTGTGCTTTTAACACTCTTTCTTTATATGTGGTAAACACTGAACAGATGTGACAGATTTCCATGTAGAAGTGTTCATCCCCTCTTGTTTGTAAAATGAAATTTGAATGTTGTCTACTAGCAAGCACAAGCACTTCCTGGATTAAAAATTACCTTTTTCTGTACTTTGTTGCTGGAGGTTTGCCTACCTCAGCACATATCACTGATTTACCCCACATAAATCTCATTGTTGAAGGCAAGGATTTTGTTTAGCCTTTTAAAGGATTATGACACTCACCTCGATTCAGCAACGCATTTAAGCAACAGCCTAATTTCCAGCATTTTGAGGGGATAGAAGTGAACATTTTCCTTTTCAAGGTAAAGCAATAGTGACTGCTTCTGTAACTGGATTAGGCAGGAGGGAAATGGACACATCCTGGGTGACTGATGCTGTCTGATGTTGTTGGTCCGAACGGAGTGGCTGTGGGTTATTTTTCGGCTGGGGTATTCGAACACCTAGATTATCATAACTCACAATATTATAATAACTTCCTTCCCATGCCCTTCCCATCACTATTTCCTAGTCTTGATGATATTTTACAATGTATTTTGTAAAAATACTGGCTTCTTAATTTTAAGATTACTTGCATCATTAATAAAATATGGCCAAGTAACTTATTTTTTCTTTTTTCTTTTTCTTTTTTTTCTTTTTTTTTTTTGTTTTGTTTTCTTTGTTTGTTTGTGTAATTTTTGAAATTCTTTTATTCTAGGAAATACAATTTATCTCTGGGAGTTCTTACTAGCACTGCTCCAGGACAAAGCCACATGTCCTAAATATATCAAATGGACTCAAAGAGAGAAGGGCATTTTCAAACTGGTAGATTCCAAAGCTGTGTCCAGGTTGTGGGGAAAACATAAAAACAAACCTGACATGAATTATGAAACAATGGGTAGAGCCCTCAGGTATGTGCACTTTTATTAGTAGACTGTTTTTGTTGCCTTAGTGTTTGCGTGTATTAAATGCCTCATCTAATTTGAATAACAGAAACATCTAGTATTTTATTATTTTGGGAAATGAAAATGTATTTCAGCAAAATAAATCAGCTGACTAAAAGTAACCCTCACTAATCTCAATTCCAAGTCAGCACAGACATTTTTCAGTACTGCTGCAAAACTGCAACTTCACAGTCGGACACAGACTAAGTCAGAGACTGCAGATTTCAAGTGGGGACAACCTTTTGCATAAAATTTGAATCTCTTTTCAAAAAAAACTTGCCAATGTTCATGTGTTTTCATTAAATTATTTCTACTTGTTGCATATGATTCCCTCTCCAATGGAAAATACTGTTTTAGAATTCAGTTCTGGTTTCACTTCTCTGAACTTGTGTGTAAAGACAGTTATAAAACATAGATTCGTGTGCCACTGCCTGTCAGGGAGTTTTCTCATACATAATAAACTGTGCAAAATAAGTAGACAACCATGGAGCTTCAGTCTCATCAGCTGATTTGATAATTATCCAACTGAGCCATATGCATTTCTTTTCATTTCCCCTCACCTTGGTGTGCGTAATTTCAGGGTGTCTTACTAATTTGTAATTATAACAGAAATAGTGCACTCCTGTCCTGTTCCCTTTGCTTTGTTGTAGCTAAAATGTCTGCCTGTGCTCACTGGTGAATAAACAAGAATTCAGATAATTGAAAGAACTGTAGGAATCCAAAGGAGAATTGAAAGTCTCATGCAGCTTTGTAAAAAGTTTGAGTTGATAGCAGATCTGCCAAGTCACGGAGTTTTTCTCCTCAGAGTTACCTAAGTTTGAAGTCAAAAGGTGGCATGAAATACCAGATTTAAAAAGTTGTTTGAGGGAAAAAGTACACTATTAAATTGGCCACTTTTTATAATGAAGAAACTAGATACATGAAAGTTTTTTGACTTGCTGGTGCTGTGTTAATTTTCAGGGAGTTCTGTTGCTTTGTTTTGTTTCTGGCAAAAAACTTGTGTAACTTGATGTGTGTGCACTTTAAACAGATACTATTACCAAAGAGGAATCCTTGCTAAAGTAGAAGGTCAGCGCCTGGTTTATCAATTTAAAGAAATGCCAAAAGATCTCATCTATATTGATGATGAAGATGCGAGCCCTAGCACTGAATCATCAGATTCAACTCTGCTCTCACCTGCTGTGGCCAACAGAAACCAATCAAGCAGAACTAGAGCGTCTGCAAACGCAGGAACAAAGGGAGGATCGACCTCAGTGGTTAAAACAGGAAACTCAAAGCCTGCTAAGCTGAAGGAGCAAGTAGAAGTTGTACAGCAGCAGGCTCCTGACTTGACTTCAGAAGTTTTGAGGACAATGCAATCTCCACAGCCAGTACATCCCACTCAGCTTTTTCGGACAGTTCATGTAATGCAGCCATTGCAGCCCCTCACAGAAGGACAAGCAGCTGTAACCAGTAATGTTCCAGATGAATCGTTAAATTCCTCAGTTCAGAATATAAGGTAAGAAAATGTACAGAAAATAGTTATTTGAATAATAATAAATTCACTGGATGGTGGCTAGATAGACTTGATTCTTTCTTTTGCTTCCAAGAAATACTAGTCTTCCAGTTGGTTGAAAAGCGAAATGATGTCTTTGTGACACATCCTAGGAATTTAGAGTTACTACAGCATAATATGAACAGGTACACACATAACTGTACTGCCTGTGGTGGAGGGAAGCTCATCTTTTCCATGATGTTAGGCCTGGTGCGTGTCATTTAGAAAGAAAAAATATACAACTGCTCTTTAAAATTGACATTGTCAGTTCTGTCCCACGGCAGAAGCTGTATTTTCATATCTGCTTTTACACTGGTGGCTTTGCTTTTGAATCATACATGATGAGTCTGCATGTTACTTTCAAAATTATTCTCCTTCTTGCTTCTTAATCATGCTTCAATCTTTCAAGAATTTTTTGTCATCTTTTGCATCTTTTGTCTTGTCCCCAGTTACAAGGAAAAGCTCCATAGTACCTCCTCTAGAATTTGCTGCTGTTACAAGAACAAGTTCTTCCGATTGTGGAAACAATTAGAATAATTGTTTGGGAACTGTGCATCTGCAGACATTTGGGAAACAGTCATGCTTCCATTCTTAATTTGTGAGTCAGCTGTCTAGCACTACACAGCATTTAAGCATCATGACTCTTTTGCATCTGCCCCTTAGCAGCAGGATTTCCTTGCAAAAATGGACAAGGGCAATACAGTAAAAGGAAAGCAGTACAGACATAATTGAGGCTATACCAAGCCATGTAAGTCAGCAGAACAATAATACTAAACATGAACGGGGGAAAGTTCAGCAATTTGCAGAGTTAATTAGCTCTAGGCTAGACCTACACTAATTATGGATCACAAACAATATCAGTAGTATAGATGGTATAAGGAATGATAACAACAGAAAATACCCATAAGACTTCAGGCAGGCAAGAGGTCCAGCCTAACATTTGGAAAACTATTCAGTGACATTATGACATCCAATTATTGCATGACAGTATTTCCCCAAGTCAGACCTTGGGTAATAAGATAAGGGAAAAAATAGTAAAGATGATACATGTGTCAAGTTCAAATGAAACAGAAGCCTTAGATCCTTAGAGTTCTGTATTACATTGGTTCACATCCATTGTTTTTAACCAGAACATTATTCCATGAAGTCTCTAAATGTACTTAGCCAAGATGACAAAGTGAAGGATTTAAAAAAGAAGCATCAAACCTTTTCAGAATGGTATAGAAGTACTGCTGATTTAAAAAGTTTATACTAAAGGGTCTGAGCAGTTAGAGTGAAAATGAAAACTACAATCCAGACTTTTTTGGTGTGCTTTTAACCAGGTTGGGACAAGCTGCAAAATAGGTGCTGTTGAGTCCTGTGCAATAGACACTGCCCATTCCAGGCTCTCAAAATACAATTTTTGACAGATATATTTCTGCTCAGCTTCAAAGGGCAAGCTTCAAATTGTTGAGGTAGAATGACACACTGAACATTTTTCAGAGCATATATTTTAGGTCTTGTTTTATAGTGAGGCTGAAACAAAAGTTTGTTCAGACAGCTGTAAATCTTAGGTAGATGAATGTGTTTGTGTACACATTCTGAATTGCTGCAGCAGGACTTCTGTAAGGGTTGAAATGAATGGTCTGGTAATTTGAAAATGTACAGCAGATATGACTGCCATTGTAGACTAAGAATTGACAAACCTGATGTATGCACACACTCTGTGGGGTTGTGGTTGGAGTCACTTTATTGTGTGGGAAGCATGAGGACAAATAGCAGCTTTGGTTGCCAGTTGCTGTTCAGTGGCTGGGACATGTAAATAGTCAAGATTATTTGGGCAAAACAGCAAACAGGATCTGGTAATAATCCTCAAAAGGTTTTCTGATGCATTCTGGTTAATGGCTGGGCTCTTCCTTGAAGCATGAAGGCCTTGAACCCATATAATTTCTCTTATGCAATTTAGTTTCTAAATATTTAGTCATGAAAATGTTCACCCCTCTTCTTCATGGGAATAAATGTTTTTCCTTCTGCAGCAATTTGCTCCTGTTCTGTTGTGAGAAGCAAAAAATAATGGAGAAAATACTGAGCATCTTTGAGGTCAAAACAATTGGATTCTTAACACTTAACCATAGCCTTCAGATGTCGTTTGAACGTGCATCTTCTCTGCTAAGGGACTTGGTAAAAGAATCATATTTGAAGATTGTTGTGAAGTGCTTGTGTCATCATCCCTGACTGCACTAGGCAGCACTGCCTGGTACAGACCACTCCCAAAGCATCACTGGGAGAATGTTGCAGCCCAAGGCCCAAGTTCCCCAAGGCCTCTTGGCATTTCTCAAAGGAATGGCCACATTGATGTAAATCTGTGGTTAGCTCTTCATGTGACTTCATTTATAGCTGCACAAAGCTTGTATCTTACACTGAAGTAGAAAGGTCTTGGCTTTTGGATGGCTTTTGATGTGCATTTTGGACAAGTGTTGGTGCTGCACTATGAAAGGGAGACGAGGAGGATTGTTACTTTCAAATGATAAAAGTCTCTTCTTCAGCCCCAATGCTTAAGCAGAAAGGCTATGATGTGCTAACTGAGGCTTGGGAAACAGGGCAGGAGCAGGGTTGGGTCAAGCAAACTAGGTTTTGCTGACTGAGGAAAACATCTAGTATCCCCAGTTGGAATATTCAGAATTGTAAACGCACTGCTGTTCTGCAGGTTTAACTGTTCTGGCTCAGTGTCAGCAGGCACAGTAACTGCACTCTCCAGTCATGCAACTGGGAGCAGAGTTTGGTACCACATGTTTCCAGTGAGAAGACAAAGCAAAAAATACCTCTCTGGATGAGCATTTTATCACTTACTTTTTCCAATGAGCCAGCTTTTATGAGGAAGTAAAAGTTTCTTTGAATTTTGTGCTTGTAAAATTATTCTGTTTAAACCAGAATAACTGACACAGGTTTACCAGAATACCTAGATTATTGGAGTAATTGTGTTTTGCCTTGAAATTAGGAGGCACTGGCCTGGGATTCAGCTCTGTGTACATTGGCTCATTCTGAGCATTAAAGGGCATCCTTTCTGTTGCTGCAGAAAGTGCATCTCTTCTGTTGGGCTAGCAACTTACCTTGCCTAGGGCATCCTGCAGAGCTGAAAGGTGTCCATGTTTGGACAAGCAAATTTCTCCCTTAAATGATAAAGACTGTGGATAAAGAGAGATACATTTTCATTTACCTTTAATCTAGAATAGTAGTGATTTAAGATGGAGTGAAAAGTGATTCTTATGTTACTTACAATTCAGAGAATATCATATAGGGAGTAATTTTAAGTTATATGTCTGTCTCTGTTATTGGCTGTATGGGACATGGCTGGACCTTCTAGCTGGCAGCTCTGTATGCCAAGAAACTTTCAATTAGCTGACTTCTGACAGACCCTGTGCAATGTTTTAGCACATTTCAGGTTTTTATCTGTTTCTGTCAAAATTCAGCTTACTGTTTCTTTTCTGTACTTGCAAGTTGTCATTGTGATAGCTTGGACAGAGCTAGAAGACCAGAATCCTGACTCAGTTCTGTAGCTGAGGGAAAGCTAATACAGACCACAGAGGACCAATGGGATATGCTCCCTGTGTTCACTTCTCAATGGGAGAACTTCAGCATGATGAATCAGACACAGTTTTCATCTTGGTCATTTTGCAACCTTCAAAGTAGAAAATTACTTCTGAAGGTGACACAAGCATGATCCTGATTCAAGAGGAGGAAGAAGTAGCTGAATGTGAGCTGTGTTTTTTCAGGGCATGAGCATTCTGTGTAAGAACTGTGATGAAGCCAAGAATTTGCCAACACCAGGTATTGGTCCCAATAAGCAGAGTCAATTGTCTTTGAAAGTCACATGTACCCCAGCAAACACATGATTTCTGCTGTTGTTCCATAATCTCTTTCTGTGTCCAGGCAATGATGCTTTGGTGGTCTGACTGCAGCAATGCTGATGCTGGGGAAAAAAAAAAATGTCTAGCAAGAGTTTGTCAGCTCTGAAAATGTTATTACAGCTGCTATTTCAAATGAAGCGTCTTAATCTCATACCTTATATAGATGCTGTCTCGTGTAAGTTGCACAGTGAACATTATTTTCTGTAATCATCCTTCATACCCTGTCTCTATTGGCTTTGCTCAAGCTCACATAATTCCACAGACACAGGGTCCTGCAGCGGCACTGTCCTACTGAGACTTTGCATTGACCATCTGCCTTCAGTCCCTTTTTCTTGAATAAGAGCAAGAGTCCTGTCTGCATGATGTCAGCTAGTGTTGTAGCCCATCACTGCTGTGCCATTTCTATAGATCTCCTGAATAAAAACCATCACAGATGTAAGTCTTGGTAAACGGCTCCCTAGGTCTCCTTGGGACTTGATGGGGAACATGGGCAAAAGAGGACAGTGCCAGCTGAGGACTTGCAGATAATCAGAAACAACTTCTGAAGACCTTCCTTTGATCGACCACCATCAGTGCACGTGCTTTGCTTCTGTTTATAGTTAGGCAGCAGTCTTCTGTCAGTGCTCCAAAGGCAAGCCTGCAGTTTTAAAGGCTCTCCAGCATGCTAATAGGTATTGTTGGATCTGGCTCACTGCTGCCATAACCTTCCCCAAAGGAAGGGAAACAGGGAACTGTTAAAAAGAGCTTGTCTCTGTAATCTCTTAAGTGAAGGCTTGACTGCAATCCAGGTTTCAGGTTGGTGAGGAAAATGTCCTTCCTGAGGGAAGTGCTGGTCAGAAATAGGCTGATGTGGTCTCAGTGGGCTTCTACAAGAAACTGTGATTTAGCTTACAACAGGGTGTGTTTCTCAGAACACATTGCCAATATGGACAGCTTCTATCACAGCAAAGACTTTGGTTATAACCAAACATTCTGATTTTCCTGCAGCTGAAGAAGACCTTTACTTAAGCCCACCTCTGATTAAATTTTTGTGATATGCAAGAAGGTGGCTGCTTATTCACAGAAAGGACTGCAGTCTAATCAGATTAATTTTGTTTCTGCACAATAAGACAATATCCATAGGAGCTCTCTTGCCATGTCTTTGGCACTGTGCTGAAAGAGGTGGAGGTTCTACAGGTCTGTTAGTAGCAAAGTTCCTGAGTTTTATTTCAGGTAACTTTGCAGTTTTGAAAAATTCTGGAAAGAAGACTGTTAGACTTTGTGGTTCAGTAAAAAGGACACCTTGAAAATTGAGTCCTCTGCCCCTGTCCTCTCTTAGCTCTCTATGTATTTCTTAATATTGCTTTGTTTCATGTTATTGCTGTGAAATACTTGGTTTACTTTGGCTTGCAGCTTCAATATTTTTGATATCTTCTCTATATAAATAATTTCACATAAATTACCATAAATAAACTTGTTTTTCTTGTCTGTCACTATTTACGTTTTGATGAACTAATAAGATACTGCACAATTCTAGTAAATTGATAGTAAAAAATGGCCAAGAAATAGATTACCAATTTCTGCCAAGCTAAAATGACTTCAGTATTTTTGTTATTCTTTTCAGAGTTGTAATCAGATTGTTTTATGGCAGCATTTCCTTTCCATCACTGTTGCTCAATGTTCTTGTTCTTTTTGAAATCTCAGCAGCAACTGTTAAAATAATCACTCAAAAGATTTATACCTTAGAGAAGAAAGGGTGTTAGCAAAATGCCCATGAAATTTAGAAATGTCACAAAATACAGACTTAAAAGCACCTAAAATAGTGTAGCCCAGTGTTAATAAATAACCTTAATTATTGTGTACTTTTTTTTTGTAAAACAGACAAAACCATTAACCAATCTTTATCTTTTCCAGTTGTATTTAAGGCAAATTGTTTAGGCTGATAGATTTTTAGTTTAGTAATCAGGTTTAACAATTAAGGCAAATGTCTTGCTTGGCTACCATTAGCATAAATAAATATTGATGGTGTGCTTGTACAGATACCTGCTGCATGCTTCCCTTGCAGCAAGTTCACACTGTGTGTGCATGCATATATGTGTATGTACAGGTCAATATATGTGCGTATCATATATTCTTATCTTGGCTGATGGAGAAGACAATGCAGCTGGAGTAAACCTCAGGCATGAGACTGCCTTTCAAGAGAAATAAAATGGCTTAAGATTAATATGCAGATACTAGAGTGTGCTGAGACAAATGGTCTGGTTTCATGTCTCAGAGCTGTTGGTTGGTCCTAGTGCTTTGCAGATACCTTCATTGAATAGATGCAGTTCACACATTTTTATCCTTCAAAGCACCTTGGCAGCTAGCAGCTTTTATTTTTACAAAACAGCTACGGAACAAGGAAGTGGCTTCAAGGTAATACTTAGAGGGCATACCAGTACAGGCTAGCAGCTTCAGCCTCTGCTTTCAAAATTGCAGCTAGTGAGCTGTTCTTAATCCTTCAAAGTCAGGTAAGTTTCTTCATGGATTAAAGAACTGGCTTGTTACCTCTTCTGATACTTTTGATGCTTTTCTATGGCAAGTGTCAGTTCTCTCTCCTTCATAGCGGTTCCACTTGCACTGATGGTCTTTATAGACTTTCCTGGGTTGAGCTGTATCTATCTGACATTTTGATTTCATTACAAATTTATTTAACTGTAGTAGTTCTCTTTTTTTTTTTTTTTTTTTTTTTAAATAACCCAGTGGATGCCCTCATCCTATTGCTACTTCTGACACAGACATTAGTGACTTTTCTGTCAAGGTCTCAGGGGTATTGCTGGGGGGAAAAGATTGTAAATGCTCTTAACCTTTAGGAGACTTGGTGTGAGCCTTAGTGCTGTCATTCTGAGCTTTGCACTTGAGGCTTGGTGGTTGGTATTTGCTGTGCCAGCACCAAGTTCTCCAGAAGTTTGGAAGAAAGAAGCAATCACTCTAGTTGGTGCTTCACCTTCAACCAGCCCCATTTCCATGAACTTCTTCCATGGGATTTCTTCTGTTGTGTGAAAAAGGAGCTCAAGATTGACTCTGGTGTCAGTCACATCAAATTTTGTGTCTTGGTTATGATGGCCACTGTGATGAGACCTGTGTGAGAGCCTCATTGGCAAGAATTTGGATTTGGTTTGCTGTAGCAGCAATGCTGGGTACTGCAGCACTTTGTTGGGAGGAAGAGAAAGGTGCAGATGGAAATTTTGTTCCTTGTTTTACCAAGCCATGTAGGAGCTGGGGAAAAGATTGCCTGCAGCAGGGGCTGGCAGCTGGAGGATGCCCAGGGAAGCACCCATGTGCTCTGAGCCTGATACCAGCAGGGTTACTGGGCCTGCTTTTGCTGGAGCAATCTCTGGAGCTCAGCCAGAGGCCTTTCCCAGAGGATTGCACTCAGTGGGACGTGAGAAATCCTCTACATGTATTCCTGCACTTGTCTCTACTGCTGCACTAAGAAAGGGGCAATGGAGCTCCCTGTGTGGCCTGACTGTGGCCAGCAGCAGCATCTGCATCCTCATTGTCCCACAGCTTCAGCACCACCTAAGTCCTGCTTTGGTAAGCTTTCTGTTGCAACTGTGGTAGCCAGATTATGGTTTTAAATTGAAGTTTTGAATATGCTGAATTGGATTGGACTGGTCAGTGGCTAAATCTGACATGCAGACTTTTACAGAGCTGTGGAAAATAAATTCTATATGGGTAGAAGCACTGTAGAATGGAGGACATTCCATGGTTGATGGATGGCAACCCTTACAGCATATCTGAGGTCTGTTCTTCAGAAAGAAGAGCAGGCAATAATGTGCATGGACATGAAAATACAAATGTTGACAGTAAATTTCTTTCCATCTGAACTGATTTTAGCAGGGGTAGAAATAAGCTAGGAGGTGGAGATACTTGATTTCTTTTATTTTTGAGATAACACAAGGGAGATCTTAAGACTAAAAAAGGGGAGGAGGGCAGGCAGGACTAAACCTTGAAGAGAAGCAGGAAAATTGGAGAGAACTCTGCATGACAAACAAAAGGAAAGAAAGATTTCCAGAGAGTGTGGCACAGTGACATGGAACAAGCTGTGTCAGGATCTCAAAGCAGTTACCCTTCCCTTCCTCTCTCCTTCCCCTGGTAACCATTTATGTTTTCTGGTGTTTTTGTTTTGTTTTAATTTGTGTGACTGGAGTGTGTTTCCATGTTTAAGTCACCTCTGTGCACTGCAGTAGCTGTGTACTCCAGCAATACAGCTCTTAATCCCCTAATGTTGTCCCCACTGGTCTACATCTGTTGACAGTAATGTGGTACCCAAGTCTGTTAGCCTGCAACTGATGGAATCACTCCTAACGACCCTGGTCTATGATTGAATTGGTTCTGATCAGTTGTTTTACCAGAAGGGGTGTGTGAGCCTGGCAGACAGAGAACTCTGTGTCCTGGGAGTGTGGCAAGGTTGTGCCCAGACACTGCTACCATGTGGATACTTTTGAGTATAGTTAAATGTATATGTGGATGTCAGGACAATCAAGGCCTGACTTGCAAATTATTTCGGCTTGTGACTTATTAATTACTTGGCGTAATTTTTGAAACTGATGGCAGGTGTCTAGTGGGTTGTGCTTTTGATGTTGGTCAATGCTTGAGATGGAGGTCTTGGATGTGATTCCCAGGTTTCCTGATGAAGCACTGAATGTCTCAAAGGCAGGCTGTTCAGCTTGGTGGTAGCAGTATTGTTCATGCAGGGTACCTTTATTTTGGGAACTACCTTGCTGAATTCAGGGGTCAGGTCCAGTTCTTGTTTGATTAGGAGAGATTCTGCTACCTCTTTTGGAAATGTTGGGTAAATTAAATATTTATGATGCCAAATGTTTTTTCTATAGTAAATCTGTGATTATTTTTTCAAAATTCAGCATGGAAATGTTCTGACCCAGTAATCTTCTCTAATCTTAACAGGACTTTACAGACTCCAACCCAGGTTCCTGTGGTTGTTTCTCCTGGAAATCAGCAGCTGCATACTGTAACACTCCAGACAGTGCCTCTTACTACAGTGATAGCCAGCACAGATCCAGCCTCAGTAACAGCAGCACAGAAATTCATTTTACAAGCCATTCCTACTTCCCAGCCCATGACGGTTCTTAAAGAAAACATCATGCTGCAGTCTCAGAAGCCAGTCTCACCTCCTTCCTCGATTGTGCTGAGCCCAGCACAGGTTCAGCAGGTGCTCACCAGCAGCGTGCAGACAATTTGCAATGGAACAGTCAACATGGCTTCATCTCCATCCTTCAGTGCCTCCACCCCCGTGGTGACGTTCTCGCCCAGCAGCTCGCAGGTGGTGTCTCAGCCACCGTCGGGCACGGTGATCACTTCGGTCATTAAAGCACCAGACACGAAGCAGGGTGGCCCACAAGAAGAGGAAAAGGAGGAGAGTGACAAAGTAGAAGATACTGAGCAGTCGGAGCAGAGATTCCAGCAGCAGCCATTTGTGATGGTAGTGTCCAGTCCGAATAATTTCCCATCTAACACGCAAGTGAAGCAAGAAAATGAGCCATTGGAACCCAATTTGTATTGATAATCAAAAAAAAAAAAAAAAAGACCCTGTGGATGATTATTTTCATAAATGTGATGGGACCTTTTCAGTTATGTATATATGATTTGGTTCTGAAGCATGATGTTGCAAAGCTACTCAATTTCTGCAATTCTTAGAATTCATGCTTTAGGATGGATTTTGATTTTCTGTTAATTGCTAAATGTTATCGTATAAATGAAATTATATATTACTCATTTTTCAAAGTGCAGGCATGAAGGAACATGCTTCTTTATGCTACAAAAACTTTCTCCTGAGATTGTTGGCCAAAGTTTCAAACTTCTCTGTTATTTTGTTGTCAGTCTGTGGCTGATTTACATTGGAGAAATGTTATTGTAACCTTTTCTGTTTAATCTGTATGTCTATCACCTTTGGAAGCAGCACATAATTTTAGTAAGAAAGTTTCATTCCATGTGTTTGAATTTTTATGATCGAGTATCTGTTTCATATCAGTGAGTGACATCAGTTTTAGACTTTGATAGCCAGGTATCCTCTTGCATTTTTTGCAGCACAAACCCTTGTGTGTGCAAAATTGAATATACACTCCTATTGAGAGTAGTCAAAACATATATTCCAGTAATGGACAATGCCATGTCTGTATTTTATATGAAAACATCAGATATATTTAATTACAGAAGCTAACGGCATCACTACAGGTGCAAATGTTTCATGCCATTTTGCAACTATGAAGCTTAACAATCTTGCTTTCTACTTCAGATTATTTTGTAAGGGGGGAGGGAAATTAAATATATACAATTTATGCAGGTTTTTGGAGATTAATACTGCTAAGAGTTCTTGTTTTTGATTGTAAATACTGTATATTCAATGTTGCAGGGAAGTTTTTTCAGCTAATTTTTTTCCATACAAATTTTTGATAGATGCAAATAAGATCAATAAGATTGTTATGTTTAGAGGTCTAATGTTATATGTATTCATATTACTGAGTGACTTTGTATTTAAAGACAAATTTTTAAATGATGGAGCCCATTGAACCTTGGGTCCTTTTGTATTTTTAATTGGTTTATTATGAAAATAAATCAACTGCAAAAACATATTTCTGTATTACTCCAAAATGTTTTTTATTATTATAATGCTTTGACAATCATCATAAATAATTAAAATACAGTGAGAAACAGGGCAGTGTGATTAGTCAGCGGGTGTCTGTGATGGAACACGAGCAATTCATGAATCACTTCTGAGCAGACTTGAACACAGTCAGTGTGCTGTCAGTATCCTTTGAAACAGTAGTAATGTATATTTTTGTAGCTGAACTGAAGGCTGAGCTAAATCCAGGAACTGGACTTCTCCTTTTCCATCACTTCCCTGTACATAACAGACAAACAATACAAAATTTTGAGTGTGATTTGCAAAAGTTGTTGTAGCTTGTATGACACAACTGACAGCCCAAATTGTTAGGGCTTCAAAAACTTGCATGTTGCAGTGTTTAAGCAGAGAGTAAGTAAATAATAAGTATGATGCCTGGTATTATGATACTATCAGTATAAAATGAAAGGGAATATGACTGTCTATGATTGAATTAGAGTTTTATTGATTGGTTGGTAAGGTTAAATATAACTTTAAGCACTAGTACCAGAAAAGCTAATTGGAGCAGAACTGTGGCAGAGAGTATGCTGCTTGACAGAAGAAACTCTAAAATTACTGAACAAGCAGTTCGCTGCCACAGCTGCTGTGTTAACTCAATGTTTTTTCCCTCTGACTCTTTGCAGTCGGGCTTCCACCTGCAAACCCAGTGCCTCACTCCATTTACAGGAAGGCTGGTCATGCCCACACCGGTGGTTTTTTATCTGGCAGCGCTCCCTGCAGCTGGAGAGTGCTGGCAATATTTTCAGGAATGTGGATAAGCATTGTGGAAGGTATCTGGTAACAGTCCTCATCCTGAGGGCTGTGTGAGATTGACGGAAGCACTGGAGAGGGAGGCTAGTTGTTCTTTTTTTTATCAAAGTATAAAATAGGATGTTTTCCTATACTACAAGTATTTCATAATTCTAGGAAACCTGAAGTGATAATGCTTGACTGACATTAGTCTTTTTAGATACAGGGAAGTTGCTTTGGTGTTTACTGGAAATGTGTGTGGAGGGGAAATTCCACCATAAGGTTACAGCTTCATCAACTAAACTTCATGCCATAGATGCAGCTATTACACATGGAAAATGATTTGTCAGTTTAGTTTATGTCAGTTGGAGAAGTGGAGAAAATCTCTGGCAGCAGTAACGTTTCTCTAGCAGCAGACTGTTGTGTAACAGAGTAAATGGAAATCATTCCCTCCCCATATCCCTTGGGCTCCGGTGTGCCAGCCACGTGGATCTGTACTTTGTACTCTCTGGTATGGCAAAGAAAGGGAGAAGCTGGAGTAAATCATAAAATGAGAGCTCACATTGGGAGTTTGAGCAACCCCTCCCATTTGTGCCTGTGGCAGCAGCCAAACAAAACAAGCCAGCTAAAATCCCAGCCACTTCTGAGTCAGAAAATAAAAATTGAGGCTGTAGTTCTTTTCCACACGTGCGTGAAGCCACAGAGGAGAAAAGGGCACTTTTTCATTTCTGAGGCATTTCACGGAAGGAAATGCTGTGCTGCCTTTGGGAAGCCCTGTCCACCACCCTGTTGTCCTAAACATGGGCTGGGTACCTGGTGCACAGCACCAGCTCACACACAGAAGTATTTCTGGTTTTTATTCTGATTTGCTCAAAGTAGGGAGATCGGTGGTAACCCACAAAAGGCTGGTTCTCTACTAAAACTTCACGCTGGTTATAAATTTTAACAAACAAAGGCATCAGCCTTCATTGGTTACAGATTTTATAACTTTTTAATTAATTAGTACTCTAACGCATACTGCTAGTGGTATCATAAACTGCGCCAGGGCAGGCTTAGGTTGGACATTAGGAAGAACGAGGGCAAGTAGATACTGCAATGGGCTGCCCAGGGAGGTGGTGCACTCACCGTCCCTGGAGGTGTTTAAGGAAATCCTGGCCTTGGCCTGGTTCACATCAGTCAGGGGCTGGACTCGATCTCAGAGGTCATTTCCAAGCAAGCTGATTCTGCCATCTCTTGCAGTTCTTCCCTCTCTCTGAGCCTGGGCTCCGCTTCCAGGCGGTGCTCAGTGGGTCAGTGGTCCATGTCCCGCTGCCGCACGGACTTTCCCCCCAGTTAATGCCCAGCCTTGCTCACTTCACTCCTGGCGGCTCCCGTCCGGCCAGCCAATCCCCCTGGTGACTGTCTTCCCTTTTTCTTAAAAACGAAAGATCAGCCACGCGTACGATGCTCACAACGCGAATGCGCAACTACTTAATCATCATTGCTCCAGCTACAGCAACCGGTTAACAACTGAAAAAAACCCTGCGGCGTTCGATACAAATCTCCAGCAGCCCCAGCTCGAGGGGCCGCGCTCCCTGCGGCAGGGAGGCAGGGGCGGTCGGGGCGAGCAGGGCAGGGC